>RJWM01000093.1:0-106107 GCA_004363535.1 Dasyprocta punctata | reverse complement strand
TTGATTTTTTTTGGTATCAGGAATCAAACTCAGGACCTTGCACTTTTTACCTTTGTTTTGAAATGTCACCCTGATATATCCAAATGATGATCCTCCAGTTTTTTGGGGGGGAAACTATAGATGCTCTCATTCTAATGTCTTATTTTTCCTTCAGTTTTCGGAGATTTTTGTACATTTATCTCTCCAAATATTTTCTGTCTCTTAATTTGTAGGACTCCCGCTGTACTGATGTTGTCTCTTACACTTTTGTTGTCCATATTTGTTAATCTTTTCCTCATTCTTGAAAAGAATGAGATGGCTAGAATATAGACTGCTAGGAGTAGAGGGGCTTGGGGGTTCATTATGCAGTTTATGTCCATCTGAAATACTGTATACAACCCAAATTTATTGACCTCCTGCCTGAGGCCCACTAGCGCTAGCCTGTGGCATGATGGTCAAGGGTAGGGGGAGGGAGCCTAGCTGGATATTCCTGTGATTGCTTCCAGAACATTGAAGGTGACTTATGTGACATAGATTGTATTCCTTTTCCACAGCACTGTTCTGTTCCCGACCCCAGGGTCAGAGGGATTCATGAAGCAGCAGTGTGGTTATCACTGAGCTCTTAATTAGAAATGGCAGCATCTCAGGGCCTTGCCCAGACTTTCTGACTCAGAATCTGCATTTTATAGGACCACCAGATGATTCATAAGATAAACCTGCTCTAGATCCTTCAATGGGAACAACTGGCTTTATTCAACTCATGCTTCGTTAAAGTGATTCCTCTCTTCTGAATTTAGCTTTCTAGAACAGGGAAGGTTGGCTTCTGGGGGTGTGGCACACGGTCTGTGCCTTGCAGGGGAGATTCCCCTGCCCTCTGCCGAGCCTGTTTTAAACCAGCTCCTTTTTACCACACAGTTCTGATAGTATCAGTCATCTGCTTTCGAAGGTGATTATGTATTCAAACAGCAAACTGGAAGCAGACCAAGGAAGTGCTTGCTAGTGGCAGGCCAGGGACAGTTGGAATTGGGACTAGTTGTTAGCTTGGCAGGAGGAAGAGACCAGAAAGATGCAAAGAGTTGCAGGCTGGACCAGTCCGATGGGGAGGTGTACTCTCTAGAGCAGGCTTTTTTTTTTTTTTTTTTTGCGGCACCGGGGGTTGAACTCACAACCTCGCACCTGCCAGGCAGGCGCTTAAGCCACTGAGCCAAACTCCCAGCCCTGGTTTTTTGAGGCAGGGTCGCACTATGTAGCTCAGGCTGGCCTTGCGCTTGCATTTAGAGCAGGGTTTTGAGGAATGAGGGGTTAACTGCATGCAGCAGCCTCACATATGATGAGACATGGCTCACCAGTGGTGGTGAATGTGTGGTTTCACCGGGGCTATAGCTGTGTCAAGCAAGTCCAAGACCAAAGACCAACACTTACTTGGAAAATTACCTTTGGGAAGCCTCTCTTCCTGTAATTGTGCTAGGTCTGTGGTACGTACTCACCAGGAAACAGCAGATTGTGGTATTTGAGAACTTGTGGTTTTTCAGGTGGCCTGCCTTGGATGTACCCGAGTGCCATAAGCTGCCTTGGGTAGTGACTGGGAGCTTATAGCCTGGGGTTGCTGGCCTGGTTTGGAATTTGCTCCCCTATCTTTTTAGTTGTGTGACTTTAGCCTTTTTCCTCTGTAAAGGTGGTGATAAAACTATCCACTTCAGTAAGACTCCGCTCAGTACAGAGCCTTATGTACCACTCTTAGTTTTTTAGTTTCAGAATGAACAAAGTTAAGTATTGTGGCATTGGCAGCTCACCAACAGAGACTGCCCTACATTAAAAGAATAGTACTGGTCATGACCCAGCCCAAGACGTCAGCCCACTGTTAGTATGAGGCCTCATAATCCTTGTTGCTGGGTATGAACTGATGCGCTTTGTTATTTTTATTTCTTTTGTATTTTTCCCAGATACTTTTTTTCTCCTTTAAAAATCTGCTTACATGTCAAACCAGCTTCATTTATAGAATGGATTTTGAAGATCTAAGCCAGCTTCCTGGGTGTAAGCAGCTTCTACCTCCAGTGTTCAGTGGGCAAATGAAAAATGTGACTCATGTTATTATAGATGGCTAAGTTAGGTAGATGTATTATAGGCAGTCAGACAGGGCTAGGCCCTCAAAGAAGCCAGTACAGTAGATAAGAACACATTACAACTGTGGGTGGTGGCACATTCGTTGAAGGCCAGGCCTCAAGATAAAGAATGACTATACCTACATACTTCTCTGAGGGATAACAATAATGATCGATATTCTATTTTTTTGTTTGGTACCGGGAATCTAACTCAGGACCTTGTGCTTACCAGGCAGGCACTTTTCCTGCTGAACTATATTCCTGGCCCTTGATATTCTAAATAAGCATCAGTCATCTGGGTGGGGAACCAAGATATCCTTGATCCATCCCTTCCGAGAACTGTCTTCATTCTTCCCATGTATGTTTGCTGTGTGACTTGCTTTCCCATTGGATCAATATTATCTAAGTGACTATACTTGTAATCTTATTGGTTGCCTATAGTTTTGTCCCATCTTGTACCTATCTCATGATTTTTGTACCCATCTTGTGATTTTCTTCTGTAAAACTTCCTTTGAAGTGGGCTTATGGGCAACCCACTTTTTGGGTCCCCTCCTGTCTCTCTTAGGCAGAAGCCATCTTTCCTTCAATAAATATATATATATATATTTTTTTTTTGCAGCACCGGGGATCGAACTCACAGCCTCACGCCTGCCAGGGCAGGCACTTAAGCCACTGAGCCAGACTCCCGGCCCTGGTTTTTTGAGGCAGGGTCACACTATGTAGCTCAGGCCAGCCTTGCGCTCGCGTTGTAGCCCAAGTGGGCCTCGAACTCACAACGCTCCACCTACCTCAGCCTCCCGAGTGCTGGGATTAAAGGATATTTTCTACTCTTAACCTCAGTTGTTCCTTAGAATTCATTTGTCAGTTTTGGGGAACACAAACTCAGTGTATCTGATATCTGGCACATTATTTCCCTTATATCATTTGGAGATCCTTTATCATTCCTGTAACAATGTAACATTGGCACCTTGTGGCTTTTAATATTTGGAGACAGACTTCCCACACAGAAGAGGAATTTTCAAAGTAGAAATCCTTAGATACAGATGGAGAAAAAATTCTTGAGAGGAAGGATCTTGATTCTTCATGATGATTGGGACTAGTAATCAGTATTTTCTCCTCTCGTGAGGTCTCTATGGGAGCCAAATTTAGATCAGAGTTTACCACTTTTGTGCGAAGTGAGGTTCCATATACCATTTCTGGTTGTTTTGCACAATCATAGCTAGTAGAAGACAAAGGAATATGTAGTTGGCCACAGCATTTGCAGGACACTTTGCAACTCTGGCTAGCTGGGATTTGCGCTCTTAGGGGTTGCTGACAGCAGTGAGCAGAATGCAGCTTTGGGGACATGTGACTTACTTACATGTGAGGCTCTGAGTTTTGTTTTCTTAGAGATGGTTTCTGAGTAGGTGTTTCTTACTTGATTGCAGGTTCAGGTTGTTGTATATTCAACCCATCCCTCCTGAATGAGTGTTGAGTTTGGGACTGAGTAGGTAATATTAATGTTTCCTGCTGTGTGGTAGAATTTCAAGTGAAATTGGAATTGCTAACATAAGAGATTCATGTGAAACATGTTGAGCTGACTTTTAGATAAATACGAAATTTGGAGGAAATGATAAAATACTGGTACAGGACGTGGATCAAAGATGATTTTAGAAGCAACGTAAGGAAGCTCTTTGGTAAATAACCTTTGATTTTAAGATGAAAAAGAAATCAGTTGCCAGTAAGGGCTGGGCGGTTCCCTGCAGTACAGGTGTGCCCAAGTCCCCGACAAGCCAGAGACTGAGGAGGCAGAGGGCATGGTTGGCCCAGTTGTGTCTAGGCCTCCTGACTAGATTTTCAGTCCTACTGTCCCAGGAAGCCTTTTTGGAGGCCTGAGACCAGAGCCTCCTTCACCTGACATTTTGAACCCAGGGCAACCCAAGTATAGCCAGTTGAAAGCAGCTCATAGATGAGAGAGGCCTGAGAGTAAAAACAAGATAGAATCAGTGTTTTTCCATGTGGTCTATATTGTTACCACAGTTTGGGATTGTTCAATGAGAAGCAATTTTAAAAAGTTCTGCACCCACCTCCTGAATGTATTTCATCTTAAAATAAAATAATCTAAAAGTAGCCATAGTACTTGTATTCTTTCTTTTGAAACATCTTATTTTCATTTCCTTTTATAAAAACATTATAGTTATTAAAAAAGAGCCAGCCTCTGCCCTCTCTCTTCCACCCTCGTTTACTGCACCCAGAGCAGTCTGTTTCACTCTACCCTTCCTCGGTAGTTCAGTGCCAGTATATACCTACTGAGGGGATGTGTGAGACATGGGTGAGGATTTAGGCTTCGAAAAGCTCCCCTCCTCCTCCTTCCCAGAATAGTCACAGTTCTTTTGTTGGCTTAATTGATTTTCAGATATTCAGTGTTTGAAAATAACATAAATATTAGTTTTATATATACATTCCCTAATATATGCCTAAACTCTCCTCCAGCAGCATAGCTCTTAAAACATGAAAATATATTCAAAGGTTGGTGGGGTGAACTTTGTCCTTGGTGACACCTCTCTGGCTCCAGCTGGGAAGAAGCCTGGCCAGCTGCCCTCAGCTGTGCCCTCCCCACCATCTTGGGCGTCCTGCTCCCTCTCAGGCTCCCTCTCTGTGTCTTCTGAACTCTGTAGCTTCATGCTTCCTGGATATTGACACATGGGTGGCCTTTCTGTAGTACTTTCTGAGGTGTCCATGTCTCTGAATCCATCTGCAAGGTCCTCAGTCTGTCTCTGGGTTGTAAAGTACTTCCTGTGGAATTGGCAAGACAGGGCTGCTTCTCTGGGTGTCCAGTGCGCCTTACTTAAGTGCTGCTAAACTGTCTTCCCCTGCCATTTCTCTCCAGCACCTCACCATGTCTCTGTCTGTTTCTGTCTCTCTCTCTCATTGGTACTGGGATTGAACCCTGGGCCTTTACACTAAGCTACATCCCCAACCCCTTTATTAGGGTATTGATAAGTCATTAAGTTGCCCAGGCTAAGCATGAATTGGCCATTTTCCTGCCTCAGCCTCCCAGAATATTGAGATTACAGAACAGAGTCATTTGTATTCTGTGGTCTGGAATTCTTTTTTTTTTTTTTTTTTGTGGCACCGGAGATCAAACTCACAACCTCGTGCCTACCAGAGAGGCACTTAAACCACTGAGCCAAACTCGTGGCCCTAGCTTTTTGAGGCAGGGTCGCACTGTGTAATTCAGGCTGGCCTTATACTCGCGTTGTACCCCAAGCTGGCCTCGAACTCACAAGGCTCCTCCTACCTCAGCCTCCCGAGTGCTGGGATTAAAGGCGTGCACCACCACGTCCAACTTGTCGTCTGGAATGTTTATGTTTCAAGTAATCACCTATGGATCAATCTGCTAACTTTTCTTTTCTTTTTTCTTTCTTTTTTTGTCAGAATTAATGTTTTCTGCAAGAATTTTTCAGCCTTCCAGTCTTTTTGAACTACCCAGATTTGTTTACCCTACCTTCGATTTCTCTGTTGCTTGTGTTCTGTCTTTGTTTTGGTCCCAATTAGAGGTTTCCTCACAAGTCCAGTGACATTTCATTGTTCATACATGGGATATGGCATTGCATGCCAGTGTGGTGGGACTCTCCCTGTCCATCTCACCCACATGTCTTATTGGAGGCATCACCCAGGTGTTAATACCTGCAGTTTTTTCTCTGGGGTGAACCTGTTTCCGCACTGCAGAACCCTTGGTCTCTCCTCTGGGATGGGGATGGTGGTTGGGTGCCCCTCTTCTGGGAACCCAACTGGGGGCATCCCTTCAGGTCCCTGCACATGGCCATGAGAAACCCTGGTCTTCTCCATAGTTGGGGAGGGACCTCCTCTTGTCGCTCCGTAGGCCATGTGGCTTGTTCGGCAACTCTACAGCTTGAGATTCATAGTTTTCTTTCTTTTCTTTTTTTTTTTTGTTTTTTTGGTACCGAGAATCAAACTCAGGATGAGATTCAAGATTTTCCGTTTATTCTTCCCTTGCCTGCTCTGTTGAGTTTATACCTTGTGAGTTTATGCCTTACTCTTCTGGAAGGAGCAGGGATCTCTCAGGGGTGTCAATCTGCTGTGTTAAACTGGAAGTCACAACTCCCCTGACTTGTGTGAGAGGCATGGCTCTGTATGATGCCAGCAGTTTTGGTAAAAACATTGTTTCTGTCCTTTGAAGTGGTCCTTTGGGAGCTTCTCAAGCTAGACTATCACATGTGACCTACAGTGCTTAAATATTTGGGCACTGCCTGTGGAACAACTTTGCCTAGCCTGTTTGAAGGTGATGGGAAGGTGTAGCAGTAGACTTTTGGGTTAGAGACCTGGTTCAGATCCTGCCCCTGCTCCGCAGTGATTGGCTGTCCCTCCCTGAGTTGTTAAACCAGGTGTCTTGTTGGAAAGGAACCCTCTAAAATGAGACGTCCATAAGTAACAATCTGATAAATGTAGCTTACTGTTGTATCCTTTGCATGCTGGACTAGGGAATCACACCCATTTCACATTCTCATGACTCTCATCTTAGTGGCTGTGCATCTGCCTCCCTCTCCCCTTCAGTGCTGGGGATGGGACCCAGGGCCTCATATAAGCACTCTGTCACTCAGCTGCATCCCCAGCTTCCACCTGTTTATATTCACATGCATGCACACATGCAAAAGGACTAAAATGGACTCTACTTGGATCACCATACCCCACAACAGTGGTTATATGCTTCCGTCTGTGCTCATTCATCTCCTGCCTTTCTGCTTATAATCTTACCCTGCACATGGACTTCTCACTTCTGGCTGTAGTGAGTTCTGGAGCGTGAAAGAAGTTTCCCTGTGCCCCAGTAGACCCTATGCCTCAGGGACCCTGGCTCAGGCTCTGCCATCCAGTCAGATCCTTTCTGCATTCCAGTCTAAAGGGCTCTGACTTCTCCAAAACCCCACAACCCTTTCCCCTGCCCCATTGGGTCACTGAATTTTGCCTGTTGGCCTGGTACTTTTGCTTGTTGGGGGCAATCTTGAGGCAAGGGACGTTGCCTTAAGGGCAGTGTCTATTTCCATAGTCCTGGGGGCTCAGCACATACCTAGTTGTCACCCTTTCCAGGTTAATAATGAGCAGGCTGAGTCAGGGACAGCCCACTAAGTTCACAGATTGTACTGAGCTAAATTCTTAGTGGTTTTGTAGGTATTTTATTGTTGAAGTCAGGGTTCAGTGTGGTACTTTCTCTGTTCCCCCCATGTTGAAAAAGTAACTCAAGTCATTAGGCAGTGTGCAGGGTCAGCACAGGTCCTAATGATGGCATAGAGTGACTAGAGTGGGATTCCACTGTCACAGCTCCTTAGAGTCTGTCCTTACCCCCTTTCTTCTCTAATCTTATTGTTTATTCATGTTGGTGTCTCCACTTGTAATTCAGGGCTCTAAAGTAGTCCCATCAAGAAGTCTTGTGGACGGAAAGTGAAGTGACTTTGACAAGAGCTGATGAGTTTCTCTCCCAGTAGCTGGGAAACCCTTGGGTGATGGCTGTGCTTCCAGCTGGACAGACAGCAGCCAATCTGCTTCCTGCAGCTCCAGACCGAGGCCTTCCTCCTTGGGGCTAGTGGCTGCCAAATGGCCCCATTAGGAGTTCTCTCCCTTCACAACAACTTTTTGTGCTGCTGTTCTACCCCAGCTGTCTGTGGGGAAATCTGCTGCTGATTCTCCCAGGGTTTATGGGTTTCCTCTGTTCCCTCTGCATCCTTACACTGAAACTGCCTTCTGGGAGCCAGATTGCGTCTGGAGTCCCTTCTTAGCCTTGCCCTCCTCACACTGTGGTATCTTCTCGTTCTGTAACTTGCTGTGGCCTTGCACCCCTCCCATGCATGGGTGGTACCCGGCCCCCTGATAGAAATTCATCCTCTTGGTCCTTGTCCTTGGTGCATCCTCCCTCCCCATCCTTCAGCCCTGCAGTCTTCCCCAGCCCAAGTTCCTGGTTCTGTTTGGACAAAATCCTTCAGAGTCAGTTCAGAAGATGGTCTGTGGCCTCCTCCAAACCCCCAGTCATGGAGGGTCAGCCCAGTATTTCTTCCCTTACTCTACCTACTGTCACAGTCATCTGGGCTTTGGTTTTGTCTCTCTTCCAGGTGGCCGGCTTATCTCAGTAGGCATGGCACTTGACTCTGGAGCCCAGCACCTTCCACAGGGCCTTGCATATCATAGGGATTGAATTCAATAAATGTCATATTTTTGAAATATCTGTAGAAGAAATAAATCACTTTTTTTCTTCAGGAGTCAAATGCATGATTATCATTTACTTTTCAACACAGAAAAGATGTTTTCAGCACAGAAAGGCCTTTGAGTGCTCTTATATAACTTTGGGGATGATGGAGACTGTCATGAAAATGAGGAAGGTTGTCTCTGAAATCAGCTGTTTTGAATTAAATAAAGCATAGTGAGATTTGAATCAGGTGGAGCGAGTAGATGGGATTTAACTGTTGGAGGATTAATTTGCTGGGCTCTTTTAAATTCAGGGGCTGTATTTCCATAAATGAGTGAGGTAAGAAAGGGAAGGACAGAGCTTGTCCAACTAAGATGAGGTTGTCACCCGCACTATGTTGATCTAGCTCTTCTATTGCTTTGCATAATTCCAAGGAAATTTTAAAATTTTCTTTGATCTTCCTGGTGGTTTGTGGAGATCAGCTTCATCATGCATATTTAATAGTAAGTACTCTTGGGCCGGGTAGCGTGAGGTCTGACCATTTAGGTTGGGTGCGCCTGTGTCACTCTACATTTTCAGGTGGTTTGATGGGCCCTAACTCTTATCAGTCAGCCTGCCCCCGCCTTGTTGCACATGGTTTGTGTGTCCTACATCCAGCAGCCCCCAGCTGCCCGCTAGCAGCCAACTTTGTGCAGAGACAGTATGGTCAGCTAGCTGGATGAAAACTGATTAATGCAACTAAACAGGAAACAAATCCACTAAGTCCCTACAAGACTCACTGAGCTGACATCTGTCTCTGTGGTGCTGTGGGGCCCCAGACTCTGACTCCAAAGGTAGTAATGATGATTTTCCTGGGCTATTTAATAAATCATCAGTGGGGAGCATCTTGACTGGGAGCAAGATAAGGGCTTGGCTTTGGCTGGTGACTGGCTTGTAATGAATTGAGGAGTAGCAGTACAGCCAGACCAGGTAACTGCTACATGTTTCCTCTGGTTAGATTTGGAAAAGATGACCCCACTCTCACCCCTTTGTCCTCCAGGATCACTTTGCAATGGCTTTTCTTCCAGGAGCTGAATGTCACATTAGAACCACCCAGGGACCATGAGGTAGTGTGGCCCAATACTGAGTCACATGCCACGTCCTGGACCCAGTCTGGCATACAGCTTAAAGCTGAAAACACATGATACCTAAGCACTCTACTTAGTGCAGTTTTAATGCTAAAATACTTTTTGCAGGCTGAGAGTGTGACTCAGTGGTAGAGAGCTTGCCTAGCATGCACAAGGCTCTGGGTTCAATCCCCAGCCTGCAAAAAACAAAAACAAAAATCCCAGAACACTGTATTTCAGTTGTTACGGAGGAGTAGATTCCATTACCAAGCCTGATTATAAAAGTGCAGCGTCTAGATTCCTGAAGGTTACAACAAAGTTGAAACGGCAGGTAACCAAGCAGATGGACCAATACCCAGCTGCAGGCATTTTGGTTCCTGGTTTCTCGGGGGAGTAGGGGTTTCATGTCAGATGCTGTGTTTGTTGCTTCTTTCAGGTCTCCGCTTAGATGTCCCCTTCTCAGAGAGTGTCGCTGGCCACCCCATATGAGATGGTAACCCCCCTTCTTCTTTGCTTTCTTCTGCAGTGACTTATCATCACAGTAACCCACTATTTATAAAACCTGTCTCCCCTCCCCACCCCTGCACACATGAACCCTGCAGTCAGGACTTTGTTCTCAGCACTCACGACTGTAGGCGCCTGGTACATACTTTGTTGAATAACTGGTCATGAGCTGCACAGCTTAAGGAAGATATACTTTGTCCCTTAGAATGGTTTTTTAATCACAAGAGTGGTTTCCCATTCACGCATCCTGAAAACTAAGGCTGTTAGCCTTTTTGTAGTTGAAGAAATCCTGTACCACTCAACTTTTTAGATTTAAAGAAGCTCATATGGCTAATGATTGAAAATGGATTGGCAACCAGGGTGTCTTTGGAAGCTGAACTTGGACTTCAGGCTGTGTTTTTGTTTATACTCTTGTCATTAATGTGTGTGCTACAAAAACCCAAGGCAGCAGGGAGACTGAGGAAGAGCCCTTCCTCCACCTGAGCAGGAGGGAGGCAGGTTCATGATTAACTTGATGTCTTAAATGCCATTTCTGGAGGCTGAAAGCATTAACTTTTAAAAATGATTTAAAATTACCAATTGACCATATCCGGGGCTGAACCTGAATGATTCAGCTCCTTTTAAAAATATCTTTTCTCAACAAATTGCTTCCTTAACATTTTAATTTGTTGATCATAAAGGAAGCTTGCCAAATATTAGCTGTTCTTTTCCATTTCCTACTGCTTCAAGCTCTCCTTATTTGGCATATTTCAGTGGAGCTGTAAGGTCACTCCCTATTTTTCTTCCCAAATAACTGTATTTATTACTGTCAAGTATTGGCGGGTTTGATCCAGCTGTCATCAGAGCATTTGGAAATACTGTTTTTTGCCAGAATGCTGATTTAATGATCTAATACTGACATGGCTTGTTTCTCTGTTGATTTGATAACTTGTTGAATAAGCTCCCTCTTACTGAGCAGCAGATCCTCCCCACCCCCCAACCATAAGGTTTTTTGGGCACTGGACAGGATTAGTAGGTTCTTTTTTCCCCTTTCCTTTCTCCTTCCTCCTCTCCCCTCCCTTTTCCTTTCCCCCTCTTACTTCCCCCTCCCCTCCCCTCCCTCCTTCTTTCTTTTCCCTCTCCTTTCTTTTTCTTTTTCTTTTTATATTTTGGAAGGCCTAGATTGGTAACAAAGACTTTCCTTGAAGAGGACAACATTACTACTGTTTGGTATTCTGCAAGATACTTAAGAACATTTTTCCTTCTGGAAAAATTTTAAACATACACAAGAGGAAAATAATGAACACCTCTATCCCCATGCACTAGTCCCCCAGTTTCATCAGTTACCCCTTATAGCCAATCTAGTTGCATGTCTTCCCCCACCCACTCTTGGGATTTGGAAAAGGGGATCACTTTATTTCATTCATAAATATTTCAATATGTATGTTTAAAAGGTACTTTAGAAAAAAAATCCGTAGTGCCATTATCATTCTGCAGACATAACTACACACACAAAGACTGAGTTTCTGCAGGGAGGATGAGCTGGACCCAGTGCTGCTTTCTCCTTCACCTGCCCTGGGGCCTGGGTAGCTGCTGCTCTGTTCATAGCCTCAGTCTCTCCATTCGTAAGCCTAGAAAGTTGCGCCAGTTCTTTCGGCTCTGGGCCTCTTGCATCTGAATGAGTGAGGTCCTGACCCTCAGTAGCTCTGACTGTATTCATCTGACTTTGTGAAGCAGGCAGTGGTGTCTGGATCCACCCATCCTTGCTGGTTGTAGAACTTGAGATGTTTCCTTTTGGGTGCATCCATCTCTGTAGTTGAAAATGTGTTCTAGCCATACTTTTGGTCCCTATGGATGGTGTCACATGTCCTGAAGTTTCCTTTGTGACCCACATTGGTCATCTGAAATGCTGTGTGATAGTTGATTCTCTAAAAGAGCTGAGTCTACTAAGAGGAAGATCTGTGTCCACGTTTGGCTGCTGACTGTGAAGAGTCAGTAACAGGTGTTAGATTTGTAACCCGTTTTGCCTCAATTTTTTGAAACTGAAACGCTGTAGTTATTTGTGCTTGGTAGACTGCCCAGCTTGCTCAGAGCTCTTCTGGTGCCTTCTGTACCCCCAGGAGCCCCTGTCTGGTGGAGAAGTGCAGTGTCACAGGGGCTGGGCAGGTGGAAGACTGGGGGCTCTGTGCTGTAAGAGCAGGGTGGGGCAGGGTAGAGAACAAGTCTAGACCCGATTTGGTGGTAATGGTACATACTGTGCCTTGAAGCATGGGTGAGATGTTTCACATGCCCAGGCTGGCTGGTAGCTGTGTGTCAATCACTGGTAATCCCACTACCAGAGTAATAATCACTGTTAAAGTGATTCATTTCCTTTGGATTTTTCTCTGACTCTGTAGATTTATGATATCTACTCATGTAAACTCATGAGATATCCATTGAACAGCTAGTCCAGCTCTTCTTGGTTCTGGGCTGCCTGACAGGGGAGGTCAAGATAACCCTTGCCCTCAAGTGGCTAATGTTCTGGTGCATTGATATAAGTTGTGCTCTACAGTAGGTGAATTTTGTATTCTGTTGTTTGCTTTGCACCAGACACCAGGGCATCTGAGGAATCATCCTCCTGTCCATCCAGCCATTGGTTGCCCTTCAGTTTGACAGAAAACAGCTGTCTGTACAATGTGATCTGCCCAGGTCTGGCCCCAGGCCCAAGGCAGGCCCAGAAGGTACTTGGAGAAATCTAAGCCCTTCAGCCTGGGCTGCCTCAGAACATCCCTCTTCCGCTCCCCTTGCTTGTGAAGGGGTGACATTTCCTCTGCTTGAGTTGCTACAGTGACCCGATTTACAGTGAGGGATGGGTTTTGTCCTGGTGTAATATGTAACCCAAGCAGACCCTGAGTTTGTTATCAGCAGCCTTGTGGAAGGGGAACATGTGTTAGTTTCCTTAGGGTTAGAAGTACCAAGAAAGAGTAAAGACCCTCTTATTGTTGAGCTTACCTGAAAAGTTGGCTCCAGACATATTTTTTTTTCCACTGCAGTAATTTCTTTTTTCTCTTCCTCCTCCTCTTCCTCTTCCTCCTCCTCTTCCTCCTCTCTCTGTCTGTCTGTCTGTCTGTCTCTCTCTCTCTCTCTCTCTCTCTGTCTGTCTCTCTTTCTGTCTTTCTCTCTCTAAGTCAGTAGTTGATTAGGCTAAGGTTGAGTTGATGATCTTCCTGTCTCAGCCTCCCAGAGTGTACCACTGTGCCCAGCTTATGTTTTAAATTTCTTTTTTTTTTTTTTTTTTTTTTTTTTTTTGCGGCACCGGGGATTGAACTCACAACCTCGCGCCTGCCAGGGCAGGCGCTTAAGGCACTGAGCCAAACTCCCAGTCCTGGTTTTTTGAGGCAGGGTCGCACTATGTAGCTCATGCTGGCCCTGCGCTCGCGTTGTAGCCCAAGCTGGCCTCGAACTCACAACGCTCCGCCTACCTCAGCCTCCTGAGTGCTGGGATTAAAGGCGTGCGCCACCACGCCCGGCTAAATTTCTTATTATAAAAAATTTCAAATATATACCCAGCCAGCAGAGTATAATGAAACTTTTTGTGCCCACTGCTATCTTCAGTATTGATTTACTCATGATCAGCCTTGTTTTATGTGTATTTTCTCCTCATCCCAGTTTAATTTTGAGCCAATTCCTGGATATCATGTCTCATTTCCACTGTGTTCATTTTGGTGTATATCTCCAAAAGAGAATACAACCACAAAACCATTAATCACTCCCTCCCCAAATCATTAATATCAAATGTCCATTGAGTATTCAACTTTGCATTTTCCCATAAATGTTACAATTTTAAAAAATTGTTTGACTCAGAATCCCAATGAGGTCCTGTTGTGACTGTTCATAGGTCTTATTTAGACCCCCACCACCTGTTTCCAAATCTGAAGACCATCAAAACTTTTCCCAGGACCCCTTCCTAGGTGATGGTATGTGTTTCTGTGTATGTGGGGGGAGGGTAGGGTTCAGTAGTCACATAATGTCCTATGTCATGGCATTTTTTTTGTTTTCTCTAATTCTTTAATAGTATAAAATTTACTGTCTCACACATTTTTCATAGTTCAGTAGTATTAAGTATATTCATCTTGATGTGGACCATCCATCCACAGAACCCTTTTCTTGTAAAACTGAAACTTTCTGCATTAAACAACAATTTCTCATCCCCCTTCCCCCAGCCCCTGGCAGCCATCATCCTTTTTGTCTCTGTAAATTTGACTCACTAGGGACTTTATGAAAGTGAACTCACATGGTATTTTGTCTTGGGCTTATTTCATTTAGCATAACATTCTTGCAGATTCATGCATGTACCATGTGTCAGAGTGTTCTTCAAAGCAAAGCACAGTGACACACTCTTGTAGTCCCAGTTATTGGAAGGCTGGAGAAGAGTAGCTTGAGTCCAGGAGTTGGAGAGCTGCTTGGATAGTGTAGCTTGGCCCCATCTCCAGTGTGCATGGTGGCAGGAGGTGGAAGGAACACCTTTTTAGAGGCCGAGTAATATTCCATTGTATTTGTGTGTCACATTTTCCTTACCATTCATTTACCAGTGGACTTTTGGGTTTCTTCTGCCTTTAGCTATTATAAATAATGCAGGTATGAACATGGGTATGCACTTACCTTGAGATGTCTTCAATTCATTTGAGTATACTGTATACCCAGAAGTGAAATTGGTAGATCATATGGTAATTCTATTTGTAATTTTTTTTAACACCAATGTACAAGTGTTACAGTTTATCCACATCTTCACCAACTATTTTTTCTACCATTTTGTGTTATTGTTAGTAGTTATTATAGTGGGTGTGAAGTGGTATCTCATTGTGGTCTGGAGTTGCATTTTTCTAGTACATAGTAGTTATTTTTAGTACCTATTTCAGCTTACATTTCAACTAGCAGTGCCTCAAAATGGGGAATATATTTAGTGAGCCACCTTAGTTATTTTTTTAAAAAGAAAAATACCAACCACATTGAACTTACAATGTATTTAAGTTTTTGAAATTTTTTGTAGGACTAAGAAAATTAAACCAGGCCGGGAGTTTGGCTCAGTGACTTAAGCGCCTGTCTGACAGGTGCGAGGTTGTGAATTCAATCTCCAGTGCTGCAAAAAAACAAAACAAAACAAAACCAAACCCCAAAAAACAAAAAACCTAGACCAATTTTCCTAGTTTTTCAGGGAGAATACAAAACCAAGAGGGGCTGAGGCTTTCCCTGGGACCTGGGAAGTGTGAGGAGGCTCAGCCCCAGGTTCCTCTGCCTGGCCAGCCACCCCCATCCCATTTCCAGAACCCTGTGGTCCTTTCGGGGGAGGCCAGGTGCACAAAGCCCTGTTTGTCTTGCCACAGATGCCCACCAGCAGTTGCTCTTATTATAGAATGGTTATACTTATTTGTCAGGGAACCCAGAACAACTGTTTATATTCTTTACAGTGGATGTTTATGCACATGACCTTTTGAGAACATATTTCTGGATGCTGTGGAGACACTGATGTTCATGAAGATTAGTTAAGTTAATTCTTTATTCTTTTGGCCAAATGGCCTGGCTGCTCCTTTAATAATTTCACTGTGTAAAGTCACTGTGTTGCTCATGCTGTTAAATGTTTATTGGTAGTACAGTGATTTAGTATATTATTTTCAGATGACAGAAGAGCCTCTTGGCAGAGAGTGGCCAGGTAATCTGTGTTGGTGGGGACAACTGGCACCCATTTACACACGTGTATGTAGTCTTTAAGCACAGAATGTTCACACATGTAGGAGTGTGTGTACATAGCGTACGGATGCATAGATGTGTTGCATCGTGTTTGCTTTGGTTCAGATGGAGGTTTACTTACTTATTTATTAATCCAATTTTTTATTGTTTTGTAAGAGCCATGCACAGTGGTAGGTACTTGGGATTAGTGCTGAAGAATGACCATACCTGCCCTCGTGATTCAGGGGCAAGCACAACTTATTTTTGAGAGATCTTGACAAGTCAGGTGACCTTGACATCTACCAAAGAAGAGATACTTAGAATGTTTGTTTTATAGTCTCCAGGGGAAAGAATCATATCCAACCCTTTATTGCAGACAGGAACATTTATTTCAAGGATTCAAATTAAACCAGGGTAGATAAATGAGCAGGCATCGTTGTTTGATGATCATTCATGGTTGATAGAATGAGCAACTCATTAAATTGTTGGTAACAAATGAAATCAGGAGAATTTCAATCCTGAGACAGTCTAAACAGCATAAGCCATAAAATACAGACTTAAAGGTGATTTTACTTTGCCCTGTGAGTGTTTGGTTGACTTCAGAGTCAACAAAGAAGGCACCAGAGGGACCTTTGTGTGAATGGCTATATAGTATGAATAACAAGGGACCGAAAGCTTCATGTAAGTGTAAACTTCCAAGGTGACTTGATCATCCTTGGTGATAATTAATGTGCTCTTTATCAACACAGTGTTTTGCTTCTGTATGCAGCAATAGATGAAATTTCATTGGTTCTTTCCCCAAGACACCTTCCAGAACATGTGTAGTACAGGCAGCAGTGGCCTGGTTATATGGAGGGCTCCCTTTCCATGCAGTTTTATTTTATTTTATTTTATTTTATTTTTATTTTTTAGTGGCACTGGGACTCGAACTCACAGCCTCACACCTGCCAGACAGGCGCTTAAACCATTGAGCCAAACTCCCAGCCCTAGTTTTTTCAGGCAGGGTCGCACTATGTAGCTCAGGCCAGTCTTGTGCTCCCGTTGTAGCCCAAGCCAACCTCGAACTCACAACGCTCCCCCTACCTCAGCCTCCCGAGTGCTGGGATTAAAGGTGTGCACCACCACACCCAGCTTCCATGCAGTTTTAGTGGCATATTGTTTATTAAGTGTGGCTGCTAAGCCGAGAGTTTGAAGTCACACCGCATGCTCAGGCATTTGTGTGCAGCTTGCAGCTGCCATGAATTGTTGCAAGAGCAGTGTGGAGATGACAAGCTATGCATAGGACACTGGTGGGATGCTGAGCAGCACAATGTGCTGCCTCCCCTGGCACCCAGGGCAGGGGTGAGATTGTCAGGAAAGTATTCTTCTCTCTTCTGGACCTTTCCATAGAGCCCACACTTCCGATAACTTGCTTTTCTAAGTCAACCTTTCTCAAATTATTCACTTCCACTGTTGCCCCCAAGTTGAGGAATCTGAAGGCCAGTGTTGTCATCCTTTTACAGAACTACACTGTCGTGGTGAAGCTGGCTTTTGTCCTTTTACTTGCTCTGCCCCAAAAGACCTTGTTCCTGTCATAGGTCAGTGCCTCCCTTGGTACAATTTGGCTGCTGTGTTCTGCTGGTGTTTGGGGAGTAGAGTCTTGCACACAGCCTTTTCTCCAATCTTACTCTTAATCTGAGACTGTGGGCCCTCCCTGGTGCCAGACAGTGTTTGTGCATCAGACACCCCTGTGCCTCTGTCTCTCACACCGTGGATGCACAAGTTCTTCATACCTTTGGAGCATGTACCAGACACCTAGTGCTGGACTCTACAACTGCTGTGCACCTGCCCCCACTTTGGGGAGCCCATCATGTGGTGATGGAATGTTTGTAGGGGAAATTCTCAGTTTAGGACTGGGTTGGTATTAAGTGTGTAGCACAAGACTTAGTGGAGAGCCAGGTGCTTTAGGGATCTGCGGGGAGAGGCCATCATCTGGAGCGATTCAGAAAGGCTTCAAGAAGGAGGAACCTCTGAAGTGGGGGTTAAAGGATAGAGGCCACTTCTATGGGGGATGGGAACACTGGCTTGGAAGGGGACAGCCAGTGACCCCAGTGCCTTTACGGGTGTCATGGCTGCTTTGAAAGGTAGTGAGGAGGAGAGAGGCTGGAAACCTCATGGGAGTAAGAAAGGTTGCAGCAGTGCACTGTAGGGAGGTGGTACAGCTAGTGTGAGGACTTCTGCCTTGGTGGGTGAGGGACAGAGGGCCTCCAACCTGGACTAGAGGATGTTGATGGGGTAACTACCTCAAGCAGGCCAGGAGGGTAGATTGGGAGCTCTTAAGGTTTCATTTTTCCTGGGAGTGCAAACCTAGTTCCAGCCTCTAGCTGCCCTCTGTCAGCCTCAGCTCTCTCATTTAGACCTCCCCTCCCCCATCCTCCTTCGTGGGCCTGTTTTCCACTTCTCTTTAGGGCACTGCTTTGTGGCCAGCAGTTGGTCTGTTCACCTGATAAAGAACCTCCAAGTGATAACGAAGGTAGTATTATAACTCCCAACCTGCTAGATGTCAAATATGCCGAGTTTGTATTCCCCAAAATTGAAGAATAAATTCTAAGGAACAACAGAGTAGGAAAAGTGTTGCAAGAGATAGCTCCCGAGAGACAGGAGGGGGCATGAGTGGGCTGCCAACGAGTCCACTTCTCAGAGGAAGTTTTATGGTACAAAATCATAAGGTGGGTACAAAATCATGAGGTGGGTACAACGAGGGACAAAATTATGATCAACCAAGATTACCAGTATAGCCACTTAGGTCATGTTGATTCAGTGGGTAAGCAAGTCACGTAATAAGAGCACTGGAAGAGCAGAGTCAGGAGGTCCTGGTCACACACGTGGGTGACTGATGTCTATCTAGAGTTTATAATGAACCAGGTGATACCAGTTATAGTATATTGCTTATCCCTCAGGGAGGCATAGAGGTCTCGTCATTCTATCTTTGTCTCGAGGCCTGGCCTGCAATGGATGTGCCTCCGGCCACCATTGTAATGTGTTTTCATCCTCTGCACTGACTCCCTCAAGGACCTATCCTGTCCTGTCTGATTGCCTGTAATATTTCTACCTAGCTTAGCTGTCTATAAAACACCTTCTTCCACATCATCTACAAACTCACATTTTCCCTTCCTTGTAGGTCCAGCACCACCTGGAAAGCAGGTCTCCTTGCTTTGTAACCTACTGTGCTCTGGTCCAGACATCCCTCCACTGGCTGTGGGCTTGTCCCCAACCTTCTTAGCCCATGGCCACCTTTGAGTCACTTGCAGTATTTCATTCCTGGGTCCTTGTCCCTTTGCTTTTCTTGGGCATCTCTTGAGGTTACCCTGCTCAGGGCAACTGCAGGGCTCCGCTGGTTGATTTTATAGATCAGGCAGCTCTGCACCAGTGTCCTGCTGTTGGGATCAGTGAGAGTCCATTCAGGGTGGTGTCCTTTCCCACCTTCCACAGCGTTCTTGTCTGAAAGCTGCTGACCCTGATAACATGACTTAAAAGGGAAATAGTGGAGCTCTCGATATGGCCTGTAGATAGGGAAATACATAACTGAAGTGGCAGAGCTGGTTCCACGAGATTTTCCCAACTCTTTGTGGTAGAGTTTTCATTTTTTTCTTTTCAAAGTTGTTCAGACAAAGCTGTGAGGACAGTATAGTCTGGAGTTGCCACCCCCACACCCATGCTGGGAATGGAACCCATGCATGGTAGCATTATAGCCTAGCTTTCCCTACCCCCTGGTATGAGTTTTTTTAAAAATTGGTAATAAGTACTTTTAGAATAGATGTCTATGAAACCTAAATAAATAATAAAACAAGCCCTGCCCAGTGCCATGCACATGTCAGTTTTATAAATACTTCCTGAAGCTGAACTCACCTGTCTGTGTTTGGTGAGGCTAGGCAATGGGGGCTGTAGCTGGTGGGGTGGGGCAGCAGGTGTCACTCAAAGCAGGAGCAACACTGCTGTTCTCTGACATTTTCTTCTCCAGAACCTGCAGCAACTCATCATTCCAGTTGGTTTCTGCACCCTTCTTTTCATGAATTTTAGTGTTCTCAGGCCTTTGGAGGATTAGTTCCAGGACTTTTATATAAGACACTTTTCAAAAATATGTCCCTTATATAAGATAGTGTAGTACATGTACAGATACTATGCACATCTTCCTGTATACTTTATTTATTTATTTATTTTTTTTTTTTTTTGGCACCGGGGATTGAACTCACAGCCTTGTGCCTGCCAGGGCAGGCGCTTAAGCCACTGAGCCAAACTCCCAGCCCTGGTTTTTTTGAGGCAGGGTCGCACTATGTAGCTCAGGCCAGCCTTGCGCTCGCGTTGTAGCCCAAGCCGGCCTCGAACTCACAACGCTCCGCCTACCTCAGCCTCCCGAGTGCTGGGATTAAAGGCGTGCGCCACCACGCCCGGCCCTGTATACTTTAAATCATCTCTAGATGACTTTTACCCAGTGCAGTGTAGATTCATAGGTAGTTATTATACCTCGGTGTTTGGGGAATAATTACAAGTAAAAACAGTCTGTGTATGTTCAGTACAGATACAGATTTTTTGCTCTGAATATTTTCAATCCACAGTTGGTTAAATCAGATGATGTGGAACCATAGATGTGGAACCTGTGGATGCTGAGGGCTGACCTGATCCTCTCATCAATGTATTAGGAGATTGTGTGGCTATAGTGACTGTGTTTCCCTGACTTGCTTGTGCTGTTCAGAGATAGAGAGCCCATCAGGACAGAATATAGGCCTCACTCTGTTGACTTTGGACTCACAGGGAGGACTGAGGTAATATATCAGTTCCATTTTATTTTATTTTATTTTATTTTTGTTTTGGTACTGAGAATTAAACTCAGGACCTTGCACTTTTTTTTTTTTTTTTTTTTTTTTTTTTTTTTTTTTTTTTTTTTTAAGAGGTCTGTTTTAGTAGCAGAGTTTTAAGTACAGTGTCAGGATGGTTGGCCAGGGTGTTAGGCATGGTGTCAGCTCCGTTTTGATGGAAGAGCAGCCAAAAGGGCTACCTGAGAATATTTTGTTGAAGGTAGCCGAGGCACATGGTTCAACCTCCTTCCTGGATGAAACGTGCATCTAAGAGAGACTCTTGGGCACATGTACAGGAGACATGCACAAGAACATTCGTTGCCATGTATTAGACTACACAACAAAGAGTTGAGTGTGGTGGTACATCCCTGTAATCCCAGACTTCGAGTGGCTGAGGCAGGAGGATCACCATGAATTTGAGGCCAGACTGGGATACATAGTGAGGACAGCTTGAACTGCCTACCAAGACCCTGCCTCATGTGGAAAAAAAAGGCCAGAATACACAGTGAGAGATGTGGGGATGTCCTTGAGGGAGCAGTGGCCATCCTTGAATGGAATTCTAAGTGGGAGTTAGGGCACTGGCAGTATAGGCCACCTATGTAGGTGACCTTGGCAACACAGCAAAAGAGGGCAGCTGAGGGGAATGCATGGTGTGATCCTGTGGTCAAGGAGCTAAATATGCAAATCAGTAACCATGTGTTGCAGATGGATCTAGTAAATATAAAAGGATTTTTGGGGAGGTAAATTCCAAATTCTTGGAAAGTGATTATTTTGGAGGAGGTGAGAAAATAGAGCAGGAGAGGTGTAATAGGGGCTTCAGCTACAGTGCTTTATCCCTTTAGAAATACCAAATATGGCAAAATGTTAAATTTGATCAAGTTGGGTGATGGGTATGTAGGAATGTATGCTTCCCTGTGTGCTTGAAATATGTCAGGAAAAATAATATTGTATCAGTGTATATCAGACGTATATATGCAGGCACATGTATTAGAGAACAGGACTTTAGGGCTGTTTTGCACTACTAGGTTCAGTTTTTCATGATGGACACATCTGTCTCTCTTCCTGCTCTTGTTGTATACTAAAGTTATGGTGGCTTTGTGTTTTATTGAAGAATTTCTGTACTCTTATTTTAAATACTGGAAGGCAGATGAAATATGTTAGGTCTCTCTGCATTTTAAGAAGATAGCTTTATGGTATATTTTCTTCTTTGGGCTGTACCTTTGGATAGGAGCATAGGTGGCTTGCCTGGGAGTGTCAGCAGATTCTCTCCAGAAAACAGGACTGAAGCCTACACTGTGCATCCGCTGGAGTCTGTAGACTTCTGGATGCTTTGAAAAAACTAAACTCTTTTCAAGTTATGTTTCCTATTAACCCTGGCCAGGAGTCCTGCTGTCCTTGAAGAAAGATGTGGTGCTCCCAGTGAAATTTTTGGCTTAATTGAACTTGTATTATTGCAGGCGAGGTGGGGGTGGACGGCACATTCCTTGCATGCCTGTTGTGGAGGATGATCTGAAAGCAGGCTGGTGATAGAATAATATCATGTATTTACTGGGTGTCTCTCTGAGGAAATAAGGGTTTAATATGCCCCCTTCAGTTAATCCTCACAACATCCTTACGGTGACAAGAAGGCCATTGGTCTTAGCTGCATTTTACTTAAAAAGGCCCTGGGAATTTTCTCTAAACTGCACCTGTAGCTGGGGGGCAAGACACAGGCAAGGAGGAAGGAAATATTTATTGTGTGTTGCCTGTATGCCAGGCACCGATGGGGAACCCTTAGGATTGTGATCTTTGAATTCCTGGAACAGTTCTGGATGGGGATAGATTGCTGGGTTTTCATGGAGATGTTGAGTCATAGATCGGTTCAAGTCATGGTTAGGCTTGGGCTTGGCCCGGCTGACCCAGGGTTCTTCCTCCTCCTGGGCTGTGCCTTCAGCCTGTGACTGGGAAAGAGTGGTTTGGTCTGCTGCAGTTGATGAAGGGTTACAAGATTTAGAGCAAAAGCTCAAAGTCAGTTGGGGTGGCTATCCTATGGTTGATACCATTGGAGACATTTTCACCTAAATGATACGGTTTGGCAGCGTCGAGCCCAGTTGCAGGACCCTTCATCTCATTCTGGCAGAGCTGCTGGCCCCAGAGCCACTGCCTTTTGTAACATCTGTTGATATACCTCATTGTCACTGTGATGGGCCTGCTGTGTGTTGCCTGCTGCTGGATCCTGTTAATTTTTAACACTGGTTGTTGGCAGGGAAGAGTCAAAAAGGCAAATGAGATGAATGGGGACCTACTGTCTTCTCTGCTGCTGTGACCCAGTCTCTTGCATGGGGCCTGATATACAGCAAGGGTTAGGAAGATTACCTTGTCCAGGAAGGGGCAGAGCTGGATTCAAACCCACACCTTGTTGGTCATAAAGTCTTTAGGTACCATGAACCACATGTCACAGCTTTGGTGTGATGATGTTTTTTGTTGTTTTTAAAAAATGTTGCTGATCACTCATGAGCAGTAGGGATGAGGGCTTAGACTGCAGCTGATTTGAATTAGACAATGACTTCTCTTATCATAAGCGGAGCTCTTTATTAACTGAAAACACTTGGCTGTTAGACATCGTGTTTAATTACTGTTAGAATGTATTTTTGTCACACTGCCCTATAATAAGCCAAAGAAGTGGTTGTGCCAAACATAGAAGGGAAGCGAAGGGAATAGAAGGGAGGAGGGAGGAGGGGAGAGTGAAAACCATTCTGCTCCTTCAACTCATTTGGGTGGTGGGTCTCAGTTTGCTATTTTGGTTCTGGTTTCTGTTTACTGCATCTCCCTTTTACAGAAAGAACACAGGGTCTAAAGGCTGGGCGGGACCTGAGAGGGAGAGAGATTCCCTGCCATACCTGAGATCCATGCTTTATTGGAGAGCTCCTCTTTCTCTGACTCTGTGGATTATTTTGTTCTTTTTTGTGTAAGTATTACATTTTCATAATAAAGGAAAACCAACTATTTGCTGATACCCCCTCCCCCACCATGGAAATAACTTTATCTCTGATTTCAAAAAGTAAGAGGTACTAGTAAAAATTAAGAGATTACAATAAAGTACAGTGAAGGAAATAAAAATTGCCCCTAATCCTATTACAGAGCTGTTTTGGTGTAGGTTTCTGTAGACACTTTTTTCCGCTGCGGGGAGGTTCATATATACTTCAGACTCGTTGAGTGAAATAGCTTCTATTTTGTTCTGTAGCAGTTTTGTCCCCTAGCCTAGAGTTCACTGTGGCTATTAAAAATACTTTGCAATGTTAGTATTAAAAATACACATACTACACTATATGTTGAAAATGACATGCCACATGGGATTCCATTGCATGATTTCCTATAGTATCTTATTAGAGTGATCAGCTTTTCAACTTTTCATTGTACATAGTTCTAACCCTATACTCAGCACCACACAGGCCTGAACATTCTTGTACATCCATGCATCTTTCCATGATGATGATTATTTTTGTGGTGCCAGAGATTGAGCCCAGGGTCTTGTGCGTACTAGGCAAGGGCTCTACTGCTGAGCTGTACCCTCTGCTGTTTTTGAAACGGCCTTGCTGAGTTGTCAGGCTGTCCTTAAACTTGTGATCCTCTTGTTTGTGCCTTTTGAATAACTAGGATCAGAGGCATGTATCACCATGCCTGGCGCCATGATTTTTTTTTTTTTTTTTTGTATCGGGGATTGAACTTACTACCTCACGCCTGTCAGGCAGGCGCTTAGGCCACTGAGCTAAATCCATGGCCATGATTAGTTTTTAATGTCTGATTATTTCCTTAGATTATATGTATTTCTAAAAGTAGAAGTATGAGTGAACAATGTGTATACATTTTAAGATTCTAAGTACGTGTTATTACATCACTTTCCAGAAAGAAATGGGTTGATTCATAGCAGCAATTGCACTAAATTCTTGATAATACTTATTTTTTGAGCAAGTAACATAATCTCAAAAAAAGTCCTAAAGAGAAGGTTCTTAATAAACATAGAAACAATGTGAATGTGATTTCTTCATTGAATACAGTCTAGCATGCTATGCATACTCTTTTGCACCTTATTTTTTTTATAGTTTTATAGTTTTAAAAATTAACAATTTTTTCTTTGACTTTCACAGTCAGTGCTGGCAAGCTTGAAGTTCTTCAACTGCCCCCTATGTGCAAAAGCTGCTTTGCGTTTCATGACATAGATAATCATATTTTATGTACTGAGTTCCTCATTGATAGATCTTTGCTAGTTGATTTAGTTCCTGTCTTTGCTCTTGCAGCCAACACTGCCTTGAGGAACTTTTTACAAACACCAGCATACACAGGGGTACATGTATTTGGAAGATGTGTCCAGCAAGAGAGTGATGGGGTCCATAGGCAGGCGCACTTGTGAATAACACTGCCATTCCACCTTTGTACACCTAGCACTATCAGAGAGAATCTTGTCCTCCCCAGCCCTAATATCCCAATACTTTTAGGATCACTGTAGTTGTGCAAATGATATGCACATCAGGAGTGCAAAAAAACAAAACAAACAATGCCTTCTCTTAGGAGGCTTGTGTGGTACTACACAATGCATCAAGGACCCAGAAAGGAGACTAGGATAGGTTACAGGGGACTACACCCTCCCCAACCTGTGGGTGCCTCCTTCTGCTCCTCCTTACTGACCTTACCAACCATGCGGCTTTCATGTGTGAAGCAGGCAGTGACTCCAGTGTATGCGATTAGAGAAGCAGGGAGTCCTTTGACAGACTGACCTCACAACTAGCAGGCAATAGGCCACAGGCTGGCTGAGTGGCATTTGAAATAATGATTCTGACAGTGAAAAGTTTGAGGAACCTATATCATTGCTTCAGGGCTTTCTGCTTGTGGGTGGGGCCACATAGAGAAGTCCCTGCCACCATGGCTGCTTTAGCTAAGCATGCAGTGACCAGTGCATTAACAAGTCTGGCAGTGGCCAGAAGAGTAAGGTGGCCATTGCTGTAGCCAGGACTTGAGTAGACTAGAGAAACTTACCCTTATATAGTTTTGTTCCAAACAGTATGAATCTTCAGGCCCCCAAACCAGTGGATCCTATGCAATACAAGATGATTTTTTTAAAAAATCTGTTAATGAAGAGAAAAAATTTGCTGAAGCTTACACATTCCTTAAGTAGAAAGAACTGTTTTCTCAAAGAATTCTGTTAGTGTGAGAAGCCTGTTTTTGCACTGTGATAGCTCCATCTGGCCCTGTTCATTTTTTGTAGTCATGTAGACTAACACACTCAAGGACCTGGAATTGTTGCATTTCAAAGCATTTTTCCAACTAGTCTTGGGGACTATGCCCATTCACTAACCTGAGCCCTTAAGTTGAGCCCAGGAGTCTCTTGGGACTGCTGTGCATGTGCAGAGCACCCACTTGAAGCTTTTAGGTGACTTTGACCCCATGTTTCTTCCTCTGTCCCTTTCAGATGGCTTTAACATAAAAGCCTGTATTAGTCAAATCTACCTTTGTGTAAGTACAGTCTACTATAAAAATCACTTTGAAATTAGGATAGGTCTTCCCATTTTATTTTTGGTTTGTAGCTCTTTAAGATAATATAATGTTTTGCTAAGTAAATGTGGGCTGAACAAAGTCTCTCCTCGGGAGTTTGAGCCCTTCTTTCTGTACATGAGACCTGTCTTAACTCCCATGGTCTCTACTCTTCTCAGCTGCACTGTCCCTACCCTGAAGGACTGATTCCTGGGGTCCTACCTGGCTGCCGGTGGCATTGTTTGCTTTGTCCTGAGATCTAATGTGGTCTGGGTGCTTTGTGAGCTGCTTGCAAGTTCTGTGGTAGTGTTCCACATGTGCACGTGGATTTGCTTTTAGGTTCACCTCTTGCCAGTGGCAGCTGTTCAACTGGGTGTCATTAAGCACAGGATAGCCTGGTTCTTCACTGGGGTGCAGGAATGGCAGGGTTATGCTCTGGAGTGGGTGGAGGTAAGCAGGAGTTAACCTGGATCTGAAAGTGCAAGGAGACTGCTGTGGGCAAGAGAAGGGTGTGTTGGAATCACAGTGGCCATGTTGTACGGAGTGCTATGAAGCCTACAGGGAAAGACTGGCTTTATAGCTAAAAGCACATGCAGCTCAGAACAGAGCACAGCATCTTCTGGATGCATTATATAACATGCCCTGTTGAAAGGCACATTTTGAACAACCTTAGTAGAAGGATTTTGAGAAACTGCTTTCATACAAATGCTTGAAGGAAAAGATTGTAGACTTGGGAGAACTTGGCTTCAGAAAGTTCCATTCCCACAAGCTGGCTGTTGGTTGAAGGTTGCTGCAAACATCCAGAGTCTATATTTTGTAGCAAGGACTGCCTTGGGACTCAGGACTCACAGCAGTTTGGAGAGGGGTACATCCCTGGCAAGAGTGGCCCGTGGGGGCTTTTCTCCTTATCACACATTCCCCAGATCCCTCTCACTGGCCTCATAAGGAGACAGATGGCACAGCAGGGACAGTGCAAAAATCATGAGGCTGCTGCCTGTATAAAGAGAAAGGACTAGGCCCATAAAAATGCAGAGTCTCCCAGGAAAGGAAAACTACTCCCTCAATGAAATATCGATGTAAGGGGAGCATTAAAAAAGACAAAAATTGTGAACTAAATTCAGGTTGAACCAGATACTGTACTTTAACCTTTTAGAGAATTGTTAATTTAAAAGCAAATAGAATGAAATATATGCTGTGACAGTGGGTTAAATCATTTTTATGCTCTTGGTTTTTTTGTGTTACGTGATCGGAAGAGTTAATGGAGAAAGGTGCAGATTTGGGAAGGAGAATGGGGCTCAGATTGCTGAAACAGGCCACAGTCTTTCAGGAACTGGGGAGACACGTGGCCAGGGCCCTGGGTTGGCAGCTGTGTGGACCCAGTAGTGCCTCCAGTATAGAATACTCTGAACATTGGTGGTACTGGGGATTAAACCCACGGCTCTTACACTGAGTTTCAAACCCCAGCCCTTCTTCAAAACAATTTTCTTTTGGAAACAGAGTCTTGCCAAGTTGTAAATACTCAAGCTGGGCTTGAACTTGTGATTCTCCTGCCTTAGCCATGCAGTATGCTGGTACTCTGAGCAATTTTTAAAGCACAAGATGTGTGTGCCATGTCTCCCTGGAGCAAGCAGATGTTGCAGAAAGGCATCTTTTGTCTGATTGATTTCGGGGAAGCCCCCCAGCAGTTGTGTGGCAATGAGGAGCCCCTGGGCTGAATTGCAAGTACCTGCCTGCAGGTATAAACAATTCTTTTGAAACATCAGTGGGGGCAGGGGGAAGCAGCCTAAGAGTTATCTGAAAAGGAAGTGGAAAGTTAAAGTTGCTGGGGATCTCATTACTGTCTGTCTCGCTCACCATAATTAAAAAATGCCTGAATGATCTTAATAACACATGATTCAGCTGACAAGCACTAATTGCCCTGTATCAGGCCAAGAGAAGATGAATGTTGTCAAGAAAACCACAAGTCAGACAAGCTGATTCTCTCTTAGTCTGACACCGTGTTCCCATGTACAGACCAGTTTTTGCTGGAGCTCTTCCAGCGTGGATTGCAGCGCTTCACCTTACCATTAATTTCATTGCTGCCAGGGCTGGGCTGCCTGTGACTCTCGGCTCCCATTACTCCTGCTCCCTGGCGGCTTGGGAGCCCAGGTCTGCAGACAAAATGTAAATATACTTTTTGCTCTTATCTTGGTCCTTTTTAAGGAAAGAAATTCAGCCTCATTCAATATGAATGCCCCGGTGGGCTTGTCAGTGAATTACATGGCGTTTGGGAATTGATTTTCTGACGTTGCAGATTTGTCAGGAATTTTTTTCTGCCTTTTCAAGGATTTGACAGAACCTGTTGGGCCACAGAATCCTATGGTTGGGTGTTTCGCCTGCAAAGAGAAGGGAACCAGCAATTCTTTGTCACTTGGACGTCCACAAACCTCCTACACAGTGGTGATTTTTGGGGAAAGAGGGGGTGGAATGACGATACTGGTTTGTTCCTACACATTTACAGAACAGCTGAGCCATTTTGTTGTATTACGATGGAATCATAATCTGAATATTGAAATTTGGTACCAAAAAAAGGGGCCCAGAACCTTTACCCCAGACACTACGGCCTATCAGAGAAAGAACTATAGCTTTAATTGTATCCTTGCTCTCCTCCCCCAGCTGTGCACCTGTGTGCATTGATCCCCTTGGAACCAGACCCTGTGCTAGGGAGTAAGGCTGCCTCCCATAGGGCAGGGGGAGATGGATGTGGTACATGCCTTCACCCGGGGAGGGTGTGGGGAGGCATGGGGCAGAGGTCACCAAGTCCACACCAGTATCTCATAGGGCAGCACTGTCCCTTCTTGCCCTCAGAAGAGGCAGGTGATTAAAATGGGATTGTTGACTCCTATCCTGGCCAAGCTGGATCTGGCTGTGGAGCACATCGCCTAGCACTCAGCCTCTCAAAGCTGCTCCCTTGACCTGAGTAAGTGCAGTGACCACATGGGGCACTGTGAGGTTCCACTGAGGAGAGGCTCATTGGAACTGGGTGGGGTTCTGGTTGCCTAGAACAGTGGGTTTGTTAAAGATGGGTTCTTTTGGTTTGTTTTGTTTTTAAGGAGCCAGCATGGTGGTGCATACCTGTAATCCCAGCACTCGTGAGAGGCTGAGGCAGGAGGATGACTAGCTCGACCCCACTCTGGGCAGTTTAGTGACTTAGACCCTGTCTCAAAATAAGAGAAAAAATTTTAAAGGACTGGGATTGTAGCTTACTGTGAAGGCCCTTGGTTTGATCCTCAATATCACAATTAGTCAATCAGAAAAAAATAAGGAAGTGTGTACTAATAGAGATAAGAATGGTGAATAAAGAAGCATAACACTTCCTTGGTTGAATTAGCTGGGGAGAGCAGTAGTCCCTGGTGTGATGGGGTCAGCCATCTCCCAAGAGCACTTTGGAGCTGCTGCTCACAGTATATCTGATTTAGCCTAGTTGACTGAAGTGGTTTTTTTTTCAGAGGCCTGTTTTCCTGGAATTAAAACAAAAGTCTGTGATGATTACCAGATACTGTTAGTGTGCTTTAATTGTAGAAGTAAAACATAAAGGAAGTTGTCCATTAAAATACCGACTAAAGTAAACCCAGCGACTCTTTTTGGTCCCCATTCAGGTATCACTGTACTTGGTGACTTCTCTTATCATCTTCTGCCTAGCACAGTGATGCCTATGTTCCACAAATAGGCAGAACTGTAGTCTATGTGTGCCCAACTTTGAGCCTGGCCGTCTCTACAGGCATGGAACGGAATCTTTCCTTCCTGGTTACTGGTGACATGTGGAGTCCCCAGAGGCTGGAACTCCCCCACTGTCCCACTGACCTTGTCACCTCATTTGCTTAGATAACCTGGGACTTGAAAATTAGTGATAAAAGCCTTTTCAAGGTTTTTGAAACCCTGCTGGGTGTGCATATTCTAAGTAACAGCACCTCTGTGTGTTGTGGCACCTTTGTTGTTTAATTTATGCAAAGCCTTGAGTCACTAGGAATGGTTTAGAGTCCAGATCTGTGACTAATTTCAAACTCTTAACATTGTTTGCTCCGTTTCAAAATTTTAGGCTGTGTAGGGGCTGATTGCTCATTCCATCGTTTCCATATCTCACCAGTTTTTGTATGTAGGAGTGGTGCTCATTACCCTGACGATTATTTTTTTTTCTTAAATCAAGTTATTTATATTGTAGGGCAAGTCTGTCACGCAGTCTGGATGCGAAATGTTGCCCACCCTTTTAATCAGAATGCTGCCAGTAATTTCTGTTTACAGTAGAACTCTTGCAGTGATACTGGATGAAACTAGCATGAGATAGAAATTGTCAATTTAGTTGAGATTTTTATAATATGTACATACAGACCAAAATTGGCTTTAGTTCATAAAGCAATTTTTATTTATTGTTGTGCTTTTATTGGCTAATGTCACTGAGCTCCCGAAGCATGCCAGGAGCTATGAAGGCTTGTAAAGGCAGGGTGGAGTCTCTGCCTTGGGTTTGCAGTCTCTTATATGTAGTTTTTTCAGGGTCCTTCTGAAAGAGACCCAGGAATACCTGATTCTAGAGCTCTGCTCTCCTCCCTCATTAACAGTTTTGTACTTTTCTTTCCAGTAGTTGCAGTTTTATCTGTGGTATTTTAATTCCAAGATCCCCAATGTGTGCAGGAAAGCAAATATAGTCTTGAGCCCTATAGATCCGTGTGCTTTGCTATACATACCTACTTATGCTAAAATTTAATTTAGAAATTAGACATAAGTACTGATAATAAAATAGAAGCACTGAGATACCATGCCAATCAATCTGATAACAGAGATAGCTACTAAGTAACTAATGGGTGGGTAGCATATGCAGAACAGATCTGCTGGACCAAGAGATAATTCATGTCTCTGGTGTCACAGGGTGAGGTGGCTGCTCTGAGTGGTGTATTTCATGCTACACAGAATGGTGTGCACTATAGGCTTAAGAATTATTTATTTGTTGCTGGGTATATTGTCTCGTACCTGTAATCCCAGCACTGTGGTAGGCTGAGTCAGGAGGATCACAATTTTGAACCCAGCCTGGGCAAGTTAGTGACCTGTCTCAAAAAAAAAAGTTACAGATATACTTCATTGTAAGGGCCCTGGCTCAATCCCCAGTACTAACAAACAAAAAATTGCTTATTTCTGGAATTCTCCATTGAATCTTTTCTGACTTCATTCTACCACAAGTAACTAAAACTATGGAAAGTGAAACCTCAGGTAAGGGGGGACTAGTACATTAGCTTTTATGTGGACTAGGGAAGGCCTTTTGACCTTCAGGGGCCTCTTTTCAAATACTCAGTGATGTTTGGATAGGTAAACTCACTACCTCAGTAATGCCCACCCCATCAATGTTGGAAAAGCTGGCTTCTCCCCAGAGTATAGTGGCTAATTGGCACTGCTCTGGGGCAAACACACGTGATAGTCAATTTCATGGATTGCAGATAATTCTTTTTAATGTCCCTTTTTATTGTTTTCCTTTTTGCGAAATCCTGTGCATTTTAGAACATTGACTTTAGCATAGAAAGTACTTAATAGTTGACTTGGCACCTTAGTGGATATTTACACAGTGACACCACAAATGTTGGATAAACAGGGGATTTGTTTTAATGAGCTCTTCAGTGATTTGAAGCTGTCTCTCCCCTGCCTTCTGGAATCCTGGGCTCCTGTTCTGCCTGGTTTTGGAGGTGCTGACTATCAGTCTTACTGGCTAGCATGCTTTTGCAGGCCTTCTGATCACTTGGACTCCTCACCCTTCTTTGCTGGTGACAGGTGCCTCTTCTCCACTCCCCATGTGTCCTCAGCGGCACCTACTTCTGTGATTTGCATGTAGCAAAAATATTTGTTGCACTGAATTATTTTTACACACCAGCCACGGATGTTGCCAACACCTAGCAGTCTGTTTCCTTTGGCTGGAGGCTGGGGGGATCTTCCAGTTTACTCAGGAGTTTCAGTAGCTTCAGGGCAGGGCTGTCCCCATTAGGGCTGGGAGGGTTTCCAGCCAGAAGGGCCAGTCAACCCCTCTGTGGTGTTTGAGTCAGGTCAAGTGTGACTTGTCCACTGTGCCAGTCCAACAGGAAGTTTGTTGGAGTTGGAGCATTAAATTTCTCTGCAGGATAGGAACTGGAGGAAGGAAGAGAGACACTGAAGGTGAGAGGAATAGTTCCAGGAAACCCTAGCCGTTTTTAGGGTCCCTGTGTCCTAAAGCCCCACCTCAGTGTTGCCAGGGCCCCCAGCTCAGCTCCCCAAGCTCAGAACAGTTATGGGCACAGAAGGATTTCCTCTTTGTATCCCAGCAATGAGCCTGTTAGTATTAATGTTTTCCAAAGACACTTTGCCTGGTGTTTCCTGGTGAGCTGTTGGCTCAAAGGAGTAACAACACAGGCTTATACTTCAGATACATCTCCTTTGTGCCAGGGACTGTCTGAGCTATCCACATCCAGCAGGAGCTCCTCTTAAGCTCACAGGGCAGATGCTATTCCCACCACCATTCCAGGGGAGGAAATTGAGATGTTGGGAGGATTCATGTTTGGTTCCCATGAGCAGGTGGCATGTCTGAATTCCTGCCAGTGTGACGTGGCCCAGGGTCCGTGGTCCCTGCCTCCCTCCCCCATTCTTCTTGAGTAGACACCTGTGGGGTGATGAGCAAGGAGTTCCTCAGGTCTCTCTGGATCTCTTGGTAGATCTGAATGTGGGTAATTACCTCCCAGGGGTGTTGGAGTTTCTCGTGACTCTGCAAGGCCTATCCAGTGTCTTTGCTCAGTGTTTTCCTGACACGACACTTCACACAATTCTGGGGAACAAACCTGACTGGCATCCTCATCTGCTGCAGCCCTAGGACCCATGTGAGTTCCTTGTGTGCATATAGTACACATTCTGCGATCCTGCTTTTTACCTGTCCGCACACCAGTGTAGCTACAGTTGGATATTTGTCCCTGAATCTGTCATGGAAAGGTGCAGAGAATAGACCCTGGGCATCTCAGCTGTGCAGTGGCGCCTGGCCTTTGGAGAAGACCTGCATAGCTATCTGCTCCACTGTCTTCCTGTAGACTCAGGGCATGTTGGCCTGGTAACTGGAGGACTTGAGAGTTTGCCCCATTTTCTTTGTTTAAACTTGAGGTGTGCTGAAGGGTAAATGCTGCTGTTGGGGATAGAGGAGTCCTGGTCTTTGTCACTGTGCAGTCATCACCCTGCCCTGTCCCTCTGGCATGAAAAACATACGCCATTGTCCTTAAGACAGATGAGGCAAGGCCCAGGAACTTAGGTTCTGGGAATAAGGTTATGGAGAGACCCTTTTGGGTGTCACTGACCTCTAAACTGGTTGGACATTTTTTAATTGAACTTTGAAAGGGGCTTCACTAGTGGGGAAGCTTTCTGGGAGGTGGCCATTGAACAGGATGACCAGATACTGCTGCTGTTTCCTTCCTCTTCCAGATGTGGCAGAGCCTGCTCCTCTATTAAACCACTACTCATCCTTGTTCTTTGTAAACTGAGAATTCACAGAAGGTACCAGCTACCCTCAGCATAAGCATCTGCCGTCACCCTGGGGTCAGCTACCTATGGCGTGAACGTCTGCCATTGCTGTGGGATCATTTGCATGACCCTGAGACAACTGTCCCCCTTCCTCTGCACTGATGGGACCCCTTGGAGGGAAGGGTAGTCGGCAGGGAAACACTCATAGCTACATCGTAGGATATGGCAGGAGCATACCGTCATCCTCTGGGATTTTTTCTCAGGTGACATTCCTTTCCATTGGTACACTGGAATGAAAAACCAGGTTCTATGACCATATCAGGATATAACTGTGATCTTCATTTTGCTCAGAAGCTTGCTGTTTCTTCTGTCTGTTTTGGTTGATATTCAGGGCAGCAGTCCTGGGTTCTGTTGCATGTTCACTCCAGGGGACACATCCAAGATCAAGGAAACTCTGGTGTGTTAATTTAACACCAGAATTTTCAGGATCAGGCTCCTTGTGGGTCTGTGAGTTGTGCATACATTATTAGGGGTCTTCCTGGTACCTGCCACCATAATTTATTTCATTTAATTCTGCTGGAAGATAAACTCAGATTTGTTCCTAGATTGAGACATGTCTATAAATTGTGGTTTACCTGTAACTCTAAATAACACACACCACTTTATTGTGTTCCTCTTTGTCTGCACTGGCAGCTTGATACTCTGCTCACTGGAAACTTCAGTGCCTGAGTTGCACAAGTGAATGAGTGATCCATCTGTCCAGGATCTGACACATAAGAGATGGTCATTTAAGTTTGCTGGATCAGTCAGTTCTTAAATCAAGTTTGTTTCACCTCTTGCACAGATTAGAAAATTGATGTTGAGGGGAAAAACATGTTTCCTCAAAAGGTCCTCTGGTGGTTTGTGGAAAAACCACCTAATCCAATGCCCTTTTCCCTATTCTATGGCTTTGCCTTCACATGGGCCTTTGATTTTTCTCTCCCCCTTCAGGTTTTAGTTATGTCCAGCTTTTAGGGATTTTTGCAACAACCTTGGGAAGGGTAAACCAATTTTTTGTCGTAGAACATCTGTGTATGTGGACTGCGTGGGGAGTAATGCCGAAGGAACTCTGTGGTTGCAAGTAGTTTTTTTGTTGGTTGCTTGCAGGGTACTGAAGCTCTCCTCTCCTGCTCTGTTTTCTGGAAACCCAAGGGTTTCCACCTTCATTGAGGCTAGAGGGGGTTCCAGGGATACAGTTGCCCTGAAAATGGAACCACTGCTGTTGGTGTGTGGTTGGGTGTCTCCCCAAGGACTCACAGAGAGCAAAGGCCAGAGGCTGGACAGCCTAAAGAAGGGAGTTCCAGGGAGGCCAAGTGTGAGATCATCCAGCCTCCTGGCAGACAGCCTGGTGGTAGGACTGGCAGTGTTCATTGATCCCAAGAGTTAGGGTCATTGGGAGCCTATCTGTTCAGAACAGCAGCCCCAGCTCAGCACTATAATAGGGACGGTTCAGAGAAGGGGAGGGTGTTTGTTTTGGAGGTGCCAGAATCTCAGAGGATGATCCAAATGGGAACACTAAAGCTGGGGTGGCGGGGGGGCAGTGTCAGACCCCACCAGTAGGAGGGACCTCCTATCCTCTCTGCCCTCTGAGTGGGAGTCAAGCATCTGGCGGGCCATGCCTTATATTTGTTCTTGGGATCAGAGTGAAACACATGTTTTATGGTTTTAACCAGCTGCTTTTGTAGGTAATGGGGCAGATTGGTGACTCTTTTGTAAAACATACATAAAACTTGGTTCAAAAATAGCAGCTCAAAGTGGGGGTACACACACCTGTAATCCCAGTACTCTGGGAGGCTGAGGCAGGAGGGTTGCCAAGTTCAAGCTCAGCCTGGGCACCTTAGTGACTTAGACCCTATCTCAAGGTTAAAAAAAAAAAAGGTTAAAACATGAAAGTCTGTAGATGTAGCTCAGTGTGAAGGACCTTGGTTTAGTCCCCAGTGCTGGAGGGGGGGAAAGGCAGCTTATTTCTAGTTTGTGGATAGTTTTTACTCACCAGTAGTAGGTAAATATACTTTACTACTTTCTAAGTTGTATTTATCCTATCATTTGAGTATTATATACTTAATGAATTGGACAGGTTAACCTTGAACTCCTCATGGTCGTGACTATTACTGTCTCCTGCTTCTCACTTTGCACACTAGCATGAGATCTTTTTTTATTTCTGAAGTGTGGTTTGACATTGTTTAGGCTGTTGCTTGCTTCTTATTTTTAACTTTTCTTTTGTCACTTAAGTAAGATGTCTTAATTCTTATTTAGTGTTAGATCATTTAGCAGAAGTTTTTTGAAAATGGTATTTGTATCACATTTTGAATACTTCCTGTGGTGGTTATTATCTTTGAGAATTTTATGGATCCCGTAGCTCTTTTCTTGGAGACATTTAATTTTTTGATGTAGGTACCAAAAACATTTTCTTTAATTGTTGTATTTCAAACTTCAGACCAGGGAAGTCAGCTGTTTGGGGCCTGGGGCCAGATCAAACTCTGAGATTGGGGTGTCTTAACCTCTACCTGCTATAGTGAGGAATCGAACTATAAAATGACCTCTTCCTTCTCAGACATTTGGGCCAAAAAAATATTCTAATGACCAAAAGCCACGTGAGCCTTGGTCATTAGAATATTTCCCCCAGAGACTATAGGCCAGGTGATGCTTCATGGAGGCAGTGGCATTTGAATTACAAATTTGGAGGTATAAACCTCAAATATAAATTTGGGGATAGCAGTCCTTTATTTTGATTCTTCCCCCCAAATTCAAAGAAATGACTTTTAAAAATCATTTGGTGTGGGTGTTGGTTTTCTGTATACAGATGCCTGTTCATGTTTTTAATTGTTTAATCCATTGTATCCTGTCAATAAATGTCAGGTTGAATTATTTGCAAGCCTCTGTGGTTGCTGTTAATGGTCTTCATATGGGTTGCCAGGTTTTATTTCACGTGGACTAGACTGCAACCCCTGTGTGGGTAGGAGGGTGCTGTCATAACCTTTTGTGTCCACACATTGGCTTGTGGGAGGTGAAGGCCTCTACATGCTTGTCGAATGAGCCAGATCCAGGGAGAGTCTTTTTGGAGTTTAAATGGAGTTTGCCCATATTCTGTACTCCTTTTTGTGCTGACTGATGGAAACCAAAGACAGATCAATTGGTAAAGAAAACCACACATTGAAGCAATCTGCAGGTCCAGTTCTTTTAATTTTAGTTTTGGTATCACTCCTTTTCCTCCCATTTGGTGAAGTGGTGTAATGCTTTAGCACATTTTAAATAAGATTACACAAGCTGCTGTTAGTTGGCATCAAGTGTCTTTTAATCTGGAGAGAAAATGTTACCTCCTTCATTTGCAAAACAGAGTGTTTCTGGCACTATAACCCAGTGTCTTCTGGTTGTTCCATTTTCCAGAACTTATTGTGGGCTTTTAATTACCCTCATTTAGAGTCCAGGACAGAAATTGCCACTTCAACAAGAAAATTTTGCAATGAGCCTGAGGAAATGGGTTTATGATTACTATGTTACGCGCAGCCTAAAAATCTTGTGGATTTTTATTTCAGAAGAATGTGACTGTTTAATTGAAAAATGTTGTTAAAATGTGTTTCCCCTTCCTATCAGTCTGTTGTTAATTGTTATAGATCCAAGCTAGAGTCAGTTAAAATTAGTACCCCTTTGCCAAAGTATGCCTTTTTATTTCAGTGCAGAGTTTTGTGATGCTAGATCTATTTTTTGTTTAATTAGGCCCTGTAAGAAAATGAGGGAGAGCTGTATTTAAATTTTTAGACCATTAAAAGGCCTAAAACTATTTTAGATAAAAGACACAAAAAATTAGCTTTAATATTTATTATATGAATAAAACCAGTAGGGAGAACATTTCCAGGAATCCTTTTTTTTTTTTTTTTTTTTTTTGCTTCTTCATACAACTGACTAAGATTAATTGCAGATCTGAAAGCAGGCATGTTTCCTAGTTTTTCTTGTTCTATTGCTAAAAAATAGCTCTGAGACGGAACAGAAATGCTTAGTCTCTTTGTAACTTGGGAGGCAGGTAGTAAATTTTATAATTCACTAATAAATGTTTGTCAATCGACATATTTTGCATTTTAATAGAGCAATACTAATTTATACTTTCTTTGGTAGTTCTTTGTAAATTTTAATCTAGAAAATAAAACCATGTGTGAAATATTTGCCTTGTGGATGGAAAGTTCTGAGAACAGCAGTTCCACAGCTGTGTATTGAGGCTGGCAGGCCAGTGACCCAAGAGAAAACTTGTGAGAACTATTTGCATCCTCTGAGCAGCCACCATCCCTTTTGGGTGGAGCCTTTACCTGACTCTCAGGTAGACTATGGACAGAATGAGTTGCATCAGTGATGAGCAAGAATGTCTCCGCAGAACCCAAGCTCTTGTGTTGTTTTCTGCACGTGCGTTCCCAAATCAGATTGGCCGTTGTGATTGGAAAGATTGTCAGCAGTATGCAGATGAGCAGGAGAAGTGAAAATGCATCTCATGCAGATAATTTCTATGTAGATAATTTGCCATAAAAATTTATATTGCAGTCCTTAAAACCTTCGGAGATTTAGTCTGTCTTGGGAAAGGTAATTTATATGGTATTAAAGCACTTTTTATGTTCCAGTCCTTTAAATTTAATGTTTATTGCCTATAAAAATGAAATCTTCTTGTGGATATTTAAAAGTTTTGATACTGTGTGAAATATATATTCCAGTTAGAACCGGAAATGCCTCAGAGGTGTTGTAAATAAGTGACAGACTTTGCTTCAAGCCCATGCTACTCTCCAGGGCACCCAAAGGGAGGCATGGGGACTCACCTCACTGTGGTGGGTTGCTAAGGAAGAAACATCTGATGTAGGACTGTGTTGGTTTTTAGAAAAAAAAAATTAGATGATCTTACAAGTATGATAGCATTATAATTCCTCAAAAAGTTAATCAAGGTGTGACCAGAATTTCATTCAAATCTGTAGACTTGAATTATGGCCCAAGTTTTAAAGAATAGAGGGACTTTGGTAATGCAAAATCAAATGCAAAGCAGTTCTTAGACTTTTGCAGCCTCTCAGATTCATAATGGCACGCTTTAATGCTGGTCTTAAACTCTCCTGGAATAAATCTTGTGGTCAGGATAGTGCTGCTGGGGAAGGGAACCAAATAAGTATCTTGGGGACTCCTGAAAGATGTCTCAGAACTGACGGCCTTGGGGATGTGTACCTGGTTTGATTGTTGAGCTGAAACATAGTTTCTACTGCCCTAGAGTGGGCCCTCCTGTTGTGTATAATCCATACCTGGGGTGAGGCTGGCCACTGATGCCTGAGGGTGGCCTTGCTGAGCCTTGTCCTTTAAGCATTTAGCCTGCCTGAGTGCCAGGTGGTTTTCTCATATTCAAATACTGGAGATATCAGAAATTATCTGGAAAGTTCTTTTCCTGGAGGTTTGTAGATGCTCAGAAAGGTGAAACTGGTCAGCTAGGCTGCCCCATTATAGCCATGCATTGGTAGATTTGGTGAGCCTGGCCTGGCATAGTAGCTGTTAGGAAAAAGGAAAAGAAGAAATAGAGGTACAAGCTCAATAGAACAGGTTTATTATGGAACTAACATGAGAGGGGACCACTGTGGCACTAGAGACCAGTCCAGCTGCTCTTGTACATGCTATGGGGTCTTTTGTAGGGTCATGGGGAGAGGGTATTTTAGTGAGAAGGGGTAGCAACTGCCTGCCAAGAAGAAGGCTTGAGAGAACACAAGCGGTCATGACTGCCCAAGGACAAGCTTGAGAAAGCGCAGGGAGTAGAGGTTACTATCAGTAGCAGGGCTAATAGTGCTATGGGCCCCCAGATGCAGCTGTGGGGGGAGGGTGTGGTTTAGAGGGGTCTGATCCGGATGGGGGTGGCTGGATTCCTTCAGTGGCTTCTCTGAGGATTAGAAGGATAGGAAGAAAAACCATTGGTTGGGCTGCCTGGCTTGGATAATACAGGGAATAAAGGAGCCTGAGGCATTGAAGTCAGTGTGACGGGGATATCTCACCTGAATAGTGGAGACTGTCCGACCCTGGGGATGAGAAGTCAGTGAGCTTTGCTGGGTGGTTGTCCTGTGGAAGGGCTCAGCTTGGCCTCCCAGGGGCAAAAGCAGCAACCTACACTCTTTATTTTTTCCCCTAGTGCTGGAGATTGAATCCAGGGCCTTCACATTGAGCTATATTCTGTTTGTTTGTTTGTTGAGACAGGGTCTTGTTAAATTGCCCAGGCTTAGTTTAAACTTGTGATCTCTTTCTACCTCAGACTCCTAGGGTATTATGAATTACAGGCGTATACCATCATACCCAACACAACCTGCATTCTTTGAGAATTCCAGGGAAAGGAAGACTAAGAGGGCTGCTGACATTCTGAGCGCCGCAAGGTGGAATTCCAGTGGCTGCTTCCAGCAGTCCACTAGTCAGATCCTGTACTGCTGGAGTTATATGTCAGACATAGACTTCACAGCTTGTGTAGCACAGGAGACGAACTGCTGATGGTTTGGGCATCAGTTTTCTTGTGCCACCAGTACAGTGAAGCGGAATCCAAGTCTTAAGGGGCAGACCCTGGTGGGTGTCCCTGGCCATCAGCTTGCAGGCAGTGGGCAGAGTTGCCCATGCAGGGTGGGGCCTAAGAAGCAGGTAACATGGGAGGAGGTACAAGAGTAAAGAAATGCCAGGCACAGTGGTGATAGTGGCCGCACACAGTAGGTGTGTCATCAGTCTGCATTTATGGAGGGTAAGTGGCAGTCTTACCCAGTGTTGGGAGGCAACACAAGAAAGCCATAGTCAGCTCTGTGTGGACATTTGCTGTCATTGCTTCCGACAGCTGTGTTCCTCAGGGAGGCCCTGTGAGCTCGCCCAGAACTGTCTTTGTCAGCTTGCTCTGTACTGTATGAAGGGTCGCACACACATTCAGACTCCACAGTGACAGTGTGTGAAATGAGGCCAGTTACACAGCCATATCTACTAATATTTTTGGTATAAAACAGTTGCTAAAATTAATTCCAGCCTGAAACTTGATGAATTCTCAGTCATGGAATTAACAGATTTCAAATGAAAAAATTAGCTTGATTAAAAATAAAATGTTTTTGCTGGAAAATTTGGAGCTGTGTGACCCTAAGAAACTCAACGTGAAGTTTTTTGTTTTAGAGGATTTGTGCGCCTTTTTGTGTTTGTGGGGAAAGAACAAATTCATACCAACAACTTAAAGACTTTCTGCCCATGGTAGGAGCAGTCAGCATTATCCATTCTGCCTCAGGCAGCAGTCAATCCCTGTGGAAAATAAGGGCAGGCCTAGCCCCAAGTGGCCCCTGTGCCACTTTGACAGCAGGAGAGCCACAAAAAGATGACTGTGTTGAAGGGCAGCCTCCCTCCAGCCAGCACCCCACCTGCCTTTTCTTGTTAGACCTTTCTCTGAATTTGTATCAAGCAGACCTCTTAGGACACGTATGTGGAGCTGGGAAGTGTGTTTCATTTTGCTTTAAATGAGTTTGCAAACCACTTTTACCTTGTCTCTGTCCTCCTGATGATGGCAGAATTTCACATCTCTATGTTAGATGTCATGTGGTTGGTTACCCTCAAAGGCTTGGCACCCCAGATGGCTTTACATTCATAAAGTGAGAAAAGAACAAGGGGCTTGATTTGGAGTTCAGAGCCTCTGTGCTGAGTTATTGAGGAGATTTTCAGCAGCAAAGAATGAGTTAGGCTTTGCTGCTGTTGTGGTTTAGTAAATGCCTTACTATTTTCATGCCCAGTGTCAATGTTGAGTAAACCCCAGAATGTAATGTGACATTTCCAAGTCTTGTTAGTTTAGATATAGGAGTCGAAAATTGAGTATCCAGATTGACTTCTAGTGTGGAGATCTTGTGTGTGTTTCAAAAGGAACCTGTATTCCAGGACTTAGAAAGTCACAACAGTAAAGCAGAAAGCTAGAGTTTGTCAGTGGTGGTGGTGGTAGTGGTGTGTATGCATATGTGTTTGCAGTACTAGAGATGGAACCTTGGGCTTCACACATGCTAGGGAAGTACTCTCCCACTGAGCTGTATCTCTGACCCTTTCAGTAGTTTTATTTAAAAGATAAAACACAAACCCTAGGCTCTTTACCCCAGTGTTATTGTAGCAACAGTGTTTGGAGTAGAATATGCTGCTCTCCTACCTCCATTCAGCTTGCCAGTGAGGATCATAGCATACTCCAGCCTGTCCATCAGGCCTTCCTGGCAGCCCCAAGAGGTCAGGGATCCAGGGGGTGAGGTCACCATGGGAAGGGCAGATGCCCTTGGAGGGGGAGCCCTTCCCCTGCTTTAAACCACAAATGCCTTTTGATAACTAGTGAAATTGGCAAGCAGAGTGATTGAAAACATATGAGACGTAACCAGAGCTCAGTTTCAAGTAGTACATATTTGAGAAGTTTTCCCCAATGTAAAAGTTACTCTTTAAGAACCTTAAACTAATAAAAACAAGGAAATTCCATGTTACGGCTGCCACTCGGCCTTTCCATTTTTATTCCAGAAGTCAAATTTGACAGGTCAGTTGCTGACTGGCTCTGGGATCCCCGGGAGCATTTGAGGGAGGGGAGGACGAGAGCAGGGATGGGGAAATCTCAGCTGCCCGTCCATCCCAGGCTCTTAATTACATTTTAGTGGATCCAGTTTTCTCCTTTTGGTGCTGCTTCCTTTATTTACTTGATTCCTTGAAGCTGTTTCATTTTAAGTTTTACTTGGTGGCTAACTGTTCATTAGGAGGGATCTCTGGAAGTCTGTACTCTTCATGACTCTATCCCCTGTCCTGTCCTGTCCTGTCCTGTCCTGTCCTGGCTGAGCTGCAGTGGCCTGCTTGCTGCCTCTCTTCTCTGTAATCCATTCTTCCTACCACTTCCAGCATGGTCTTTCCAAAGCACAGCAGTGATGATCAAAACCTATGCCACAGTTGTCATCAGGGTCAGGCCTACATTCCAGGTCTCTGATGGGGTACCCCTTGCTGTCTTCCTGGGTCCACCTCTCATATAGCTTTGTGACTTTGGCCTGAGGTTATGAGTAAGGGGCTTGCCTTGTTAAAAGCAGATGGGCTCCAGCAACCAGAGGCAGCTGCCCTATCCGTGGGTGTGAAACGAGAGCATAAAAGGAGGACCCTAGGGAACCAAAGACAGACTGTATCTGTTTCACAGGGAAGACACAGCCCAACCCTTAGAATCAGGACCCTCCAGTCTCTGCCTTCTTGTGCTGCTGTAGCCGTCTAGCCATCAGCCATATGCTCACTGCTGTTCTGAGAGATCCAGCTGCAGTGGAAAGAGCAGTTTCAGGTTTGGGAGATCCCACTTCTGTGATCTCACTGTGTGACCTCAGAGCCTTTGAGGTAGTGGATACAATAGTATCTTATGGTGATTAAAAACCACAAGAGATATAAAGGATGAGTTGATAAACTGGCACTACAGTTATTTTTATTATCCCTACCCATTCTGTGTCTTCTGGAATTTTCCCTCCTTCTTCCACATGAAATCTTGCCTGTCCTTAAGACCACTACTAGCTACTTTGCTCTGACATCCTTCCTGAGCCTCCCAAAGGAAGTCATCTCTCTGTCTCACCCCCAGGTAGTCTTTGTACCTTTTTTGTTCTCCCTTACAGCTGTCTATCATTGTGTAAAGCATGAACTCTGTGGGCACCAGGACAGTTTGTAGGCCCTTTTATGCCCTATTCTTCTGTCCTCCACAAGGTGTCCAGTTAGGTGCCCAGGAGTGGTTGATCAGTGGACCGTAAGTGGGTGTAGGTGTGGCAATTTCATGGAGCATTTGGGCTAAAGACTTATCCCTCAGAGGTAATGTTCTGGCTTCATGGAACTTCTTTTCATATCAGTATGGCTTTCTAAACTCCATCTAACTGCCTCTTGAAACCCAGAACATTTTTTGTGTGTGAGTCTTTGCAGTTCAAACAGATGAGGCCTTCCCAGGTCAAGTCTTCCCCTGTACAGACCAAGTCTTTTCTCTTGCCAGTCACAGGTAGTTCCTTCATTCTGATGCAGATGTCTAGAAACCCAGAGAGACCTGTTAAGCAGACCACTTAGGAATAGGGCATACTAAAAGGAAACCGGGGAGTCATAGTAAATACATTGGTATCTATTCCAGAATTAGTGGGTATAGCACACTAAGTATAACTGATTTCTTTTGAAGTTGACTGTGATCGTCATTTTGGACCTGTGGCATGTTTTTTTTTCTGTTGACATTGCCTTGTAGTACATAGTGCTCACCAGCTTAGAAAGCAGTGTGCCTCCATGAACTGTGGCTCAGACATCACGTCTGGAGACTGGTGAGGCTGCTTGGTCCCAGTGCCTCAGGATGCTGTCTCATGTCCACTCTCTAGATATTCCTGCAGAGGTGGTGATGGGACAAGTTGGTGGGGTCCTGTTCTACAATATACTACTGGGAGCCACCTTCTTGCCCCTCAAGCCAGATGATGATCCTCTCCTCCATCTGCCCCTCAGGAAATCATGAGACACAGTAAGATGAAGGGCACAGAGCAGTGTTTTCCCTGAGCCAGAACAAGCAATGTCACTTTGTTGAGTTTGATAGAGAAAAATCTCCTTGGTGTCTGTGTAATTAAGAACTGACATCTAGAGTTAGAGAAAAGCAGGTGATGAGAACTTGATCGTGGAGTAGTCATAGAAAGATTGGGAATGCTTTATAATTGGCATCATTTCCTGCCTCAAGGAGCCATCCCCCAGGGGCTCCAGAAGAGACCCCTAAGACAAAGAGGGGACCCTCTGCTGGGCACTGCACTGTATACTGGGCCTGAAGTAATACCACAGTTCCATTGTGTGGCAGTGTGGCTTGTAGTTGTGCTTGTTGTTTGCCCTGGTCTTTCAGCACAGTTTAGCTAGTTAGCAATGGCTTGTTAGCTAGCTCTGTAGAGCCTGAACTGAAGAGCCACTCTATTTTAGAAAGCTCTGGACAGGACGGAGTTACAGTTCTGGGATCCAGAGTGGACAAACAGGCAACAGCAACACCTCCGGGGCAGCTCTCAGAGCAGCATTTGCCTCCTTGGGCATCCCTAGCATCTACAGTAGGTAGAGTGACACTCTGAGGATTTAAGGGTCCCTTTGAAACCTCATCTCTGGTACCGGGACTCTTCATGTAGCATAACATGTTGGTGCCCAGAACCCAGGTTTCCTGATAGCAGCCAGTAGAGCTAGTATAAGTGAGAGTAGAGGAATCACTGGTGTGTCCTGTGGGTACCATTCTGTGGAGCTATCTGGCTGGCAGCAGCTCCCACCAATGGCAGGATATTTATTGCAAACCTCACTCACTTAACATAGCCCAGAAAATCTCAAAAATTAACTGTAAAAAATAAAATCAAAGCTGGTTCAGAGGTGGATTTCTTGGCTGGGCATAAACTTTCCTGCTAAACTCACTCTGCATTGATAGATGTCTGTTAGTAGTTTGGTTTTCCCCAGGAGCTACTTGGCATCTTTTAACTTATACTTACAAATTCTAGGCAAAATCATTTTGAGAGCTTTTTGGAGTTTTTATTTGCTAATTAAAATGTGAGAAGGGAACACAGCTACAGGTAGAGTTCTGGTGCAAGCCACAGCTGTGATTTAAAAAAAAAACCAACCTGACAGTTTCAAAATGAAGTTATTAGCACTTCACCTCAAACTGTGATTGCTTTTAACTTTCATGATCTGTTTCTTAAGCACCCCACACCCCTGCATTACCTGGAAAAAGGGAGCCAAGCATACAAGGTAGATGGTACCTAATACAGGAAGATAAGCACTACTGCTGTGCAACTTTTCTAACTGATAAAAGTTACTTTGTGTCATGATATTTTCCAGTGACCATGGAGATAAGGTAGGGGGTGTGTTTTACAGACAAGAAAACAGAGGTTTAGGAATACTGGTGACCTGCCCAAATTCCCTTAGTGAGGAGGAGCCTAGTCCAAAATAGCACCTGGGCTGCTTGAGCCTGAGGTGCCTTGGCTGCTTCATAGACTTTACTAATGGCCTGAACAGGGTGGACCTAGCTCCCTAAGATGTGGGGCCATGTGAAAAAATATTGGGTTACACTTTCCTACCATTTGCAAAATAATAAAGTGCAATCTGTTTTGATTCTAAAACCATTAGCAGCCAATAGTCAGTCTACCAAGCCCAGTTACATATTCCTAAGGACTCCCTCAGCATCTCTGTCCAAGTGCACACACACTGACCAGGAGGTTTGTTTTGATTCACAACCCAGCCTAGGTCTGAGGTAGCAAATGTTTGTTGCTAGGCTATAGCCCAGAAAAGAGAAGGGAGGGAGGGAGGGAGGGAGGGAGAGAGAGAGAGCAAGAGCAAGAGCGAGACAGCGAGAGAGTGAGAGAGAGAGAGCTGCAGGGTGGCTTTGCCGCCAGCATTTTCCCAGAGAAGTGGAAGGGAACTTTTGCCAGAGTGGTTGGTGCCCTAACAAATTGATTCTTGCCAAACAATGGAGATAAATATTTTCAACAGACAGAAATTTTGGCTCCTAAAGTGTTCAAATTAAAGGCTTATTTCTGAAACAAATACTTTAGGAGGAAAACATTTTTACCAGTGTAGATGAGATCAGGGTTATTCCTTTTGGCAGTGGCATAATTATTTTGAGATTAAAACACAATGGCTTCCCTGTCCTTGCCTCATTTTTTAAACTGATGATTCTCCACCACCCCATTTCTTGGAGATAGGAAGGTGTATTCAGATGGATCGTAGGGAAGAGGTGGTGGGTGGTTTCCTGTGGAGTCACCCAGATCTGGGCTCAGATCTCAGCCCCACCCCATCCTGGGTGATTTGGGCAAAACCAGACACCCACCTAATCCTCAGTTTCCTGTCTGTGAAATGGTATGGCAGAGCCTGCTTGGCACTGGTTATTACTGTTACCCTCAAGACCCTAAGGGTCACTAGACCAGCACTGTCCACTAGAACTCCCTGTGCTGATAGGATCATCTCCATCTGTGTCATTAGACACACTTGCCACTGGCCACATATGACTCCTGACCCTTTAAGTTTGGCTGCTACAACTGAGAAACTGGACTTTTTTATTTCACTTACTTTCACCCAGCCCCCTGGAGGTCCCATTTTGAGTACCACGGCTCCTGTATGTACCGCACATTTGAGTCTTGAGTAATTGGTTGCCGGGTCACTAGAAATCTCTCAGGTCTGTGACTTTCTTCATCCTGATATAGCTGCAGGGTTTGGGTTTATGTGTCCTCTCCGGCATCTAGCTTGGCCTTGCATCCAGAGCAGAGGTATGGGAAGGGGTCCTTCTTTGAGCTAGGCAGGATAATAGATGTCTCAGTTCTGAGCCCTCAAATAATGTTCAAGGACTGGTTCCCTGGCCTGGCCTTTTCTTTCTTTTCCTTTCCTTTCCTTCCTCCCCCACCCCCAGCCCCTGTTCAAGACAGTCTTGCTGTGACCTTGAACTCTATACGTAACCTGGGCTGGCCTTGAACTTGTGATCCTCCCACTTTAGCCTCCTGAGTGCTGGGATTCCAGGCTTGCACCGTTATGCCCAGCCAAGGATATGTCTTAATTTTTAACAAGTTCCTGTTGTTCTTATAATGTATATGACAGTAGATAATGTGTATTAAGTGTGCATCATATCAGTATATATGAACTGTATAATGTATAAAATTTGTTTTTACAGAGTGAAAAAGGTATAGTAAAAACCATGACATCAGGGAAGCTATCCCCTGGGGCATTTATAGCAGGGGCAGGACACATGCTTGTGAGTTCTCAGTTTCCTTGTTGTGAGACCACAGCAGTGAAATTCCTATGGCCACTTCTCCCCAGGTTCATCTTGAGGCCCCTGGGAGAGACATTGTCAATAGCGGGCTCCTCAGTGTGGGTCCCGCACGGGGAGGAGGGTGGTGTGGCCCGGGGACACTGGAAGCAAATAGGAGAATTCCTCTTCAACCCAGGAACAAGAGAAACCTAGGGAAAAAGCAGTAGAGAACTCAGGAAGTAGAGATGTGAGACCAAGAACAGACCCCACATGGCACTGCTGGGAGCTCATGAGTGAAGGAGGGTCCTGGGGCACCTTGAGGAAACCAAAGATCAGAGCTGGGTGAGCTCTTGCCATTTGGAGCCCTGGATGTCTGTACACTGAGCCTGTTGGCAACATTCATGTGGTTTTGAGATGTAGCCAGGAGGCAGCAGTGAAGAATAGTGCTTATGAAGCAGGCACTTTTGTTGCTCAGAAATGGTCCCCTATCAGGAATTTCATATGGTCCAGTTAATTGGTAGAGCAGAGTCCTCTCATGGAGTTGAAAAGCATCATGCTCCTTTCTACACTGGTTCTGACTGCCCGTGCCTTCTCTCAGCCACTGTGCCATCTGATCCTCGTATATTTTATTATGCACCCCGAAACACTGTCTCTCATGTCTCACTGTTTAAATGGGAGTCTAGCGAGTATTATATGTAGTGCAAAGCTTGGTGGATACATTTGGCATTTTTGTCTTTGCATAGTGCGTTTTTGATGGGGTAAAACACAGAAAATAAAATACTGGCTCTCTAGTCAAATGTCTTGGTCCTGAGGAATTCACAAAGGGGCTTATGTGACAACTTTGCACTCGTAGCCTTTGTTAGGCCAGTCTATTTAGTTTTATTTGACTTAATTTTCTGAAGAGGTAACCTATTCACTTGGTCCAAAATAAAAGCTTTACTCGTATACACACACTGAGAAATCTTGCTCCCACCTCTGTCTCTTTGTACTTTATCCTCTGTTCCTTTCGATTCTGTTCCTGTTCCTGTCCATCATATTCCTGTGTCTCTATTCCACCTCACACTCTCTCCAAGCACTAACATCAGTTTCCCTAATGTGTGGTCAGTGACTTCAGTCATGTGGCCTTTGTCCCCAGACATTAAGTATAAACTGGATTCAGTTGTTTCTCTTGAATTTCTGAGATTAGGAATTATTACAAGGTCACCTCCTAGAATAAAGAAATAATGAGTACATAGCAGACATACAATGCTGTTTTAATGAAAGGAGTGCCAGAAATAACCTTTATGCCTGGTGGGTTCATTACAAGGAAAAGAGAAACTGCCCAGGTCTCTCCTGGACTGGGCATTTATGTATCAGTGTGTCTCCACTTTAGCTGACCCAGGTCACAGAGCTCTGAGTGGTGAGAGCCCTGAGACCTATCCAAGGCTGAGTCCCTGATCATTTTTTCCCCACAGGAGAGCAAAAGCCTGGCATGGTCTAAAACTTGTAGTTTGGAACAAACCAGGTCTTTTTCCTACTGTCCGATTTGGGGGAAAAAAGCAGTGTACTTGGGTTTATCCTTAGAAGCAGCTTCCAATTGGTGTCCACTCTTTGCCTACTGGGGGAGCCATTGTCCCCCTGAAGCTATCTGTGGGGCCAAGGAAACAAGGGTGACAGCTGTAACAGTTACCCACTGGGTTCCTGTGTACCTTTTTGCAGATTCTTACCAGGGCAGGTAGCCTTTGCACCTATCACACAGATGAAGTGGCTTGTTGAAGGCCATGCACTAATGGGCTCTGGGTGTCTACATTCATACTGGTCCCTCTGAGCAGTTCAGTGCCCTTCCCTGTCCACCACTCTGCTGCTGCCCCCTCCCACTTCTGAACCCAGGACATTCTTCTTTTCTGGGGTGCTGGGGAACAGAATCCCTTGAGGTAGGAATACCGTACTACAATGTGTACAAACAGCCTGTATCAGGCCAGGAGGGTTCCACTTACTTGCTGAACCCTAATCTCCAAGGGAAGGAGAAGATGGCCAACTGCCCTGTACAGATTCTCAGCAAAGGTTGAACGACATAGTGTTTCTTATTTAACATCCACTTCCACTACCCAGATCACTGGAAAATGGATCTCAAGCCTGATTTGTTCACATAGTACTCTTGCCCTTGTTTTTGTTCCTTGGGTTGGAAACCTCAGGGAGAGACTAACCCAGCAGCCTACTGCCCTCCTACCAATTCAGCCAGTGTTCATCGAGCATGTACTAGGTGCAGGGCTCTTGAGTGCGTGTGGCCAGGAACCAGGCTCGCCCTGTTCTGCCTTGAGGACGGTTGGCATTTCCTCCTAGAGTCACCCTCTAGTGTCAGCCCTCAGGGATGCTGGGGTAGATGAAATCCCACCTGCAGGGATTTCAGCCCTGTTGTTTTCTCTTGCCCTTCTGTATATGGTGAAGCCATGATGAAACTCTGGCCCTTATGGCACCAGAGGTGGGACCTTCTATAACCTTACTATCTTGATTTTTTAATTTAATTTGATTTAATTTTTTGGTCTTTTTAAGACAGGGTCTCACCCCATGTAGTTCAGGCTGGCCTTGAACTCACTTTGTAGCCCAGGCTGGCCTCAAACTCACAACAGTCCCCCGGCCTCAGCCTCCTGAGTGCTGGGATTACAAGGATGCACCACCATGCCCGGCTTCTGACCTGATTCTTGCCAAGTGGCACTGCATGAGGCTCTGCCTGATGTACTGTGAGACTGAGCTAGAGGAGACTGTGAATCTCCAACCTCTTCCTGCTCTCTATCACCTTTTTTTTTTCTTTTTTTTTTGATACCAGGGATCGAACTCTCCATCACCTCTTGCCTTACCATGAGACCTTAGAAAGCTGATTCTGTCACCCCATCTCCTTCCTGCTCAGCTCTCATGGCCTCCTGCATCATTCCATACTTCTCTGCACCCACACACAGCCTCAGACTTGGGTGCTGTTTTCCTGCAGCTGTCTCTGTTCCTCATGGGAAGCCTCGCCAGTCCTTGAATTTGTCCCATTTCCCTTCCATGGGTCCCCATACCCGGTTGCTTCCCCACCCAGCCTTCTTCCTCAGGGGACCAGCTCTGATGCTTCTGTTCCCATGAAGCTGTTTCCGATTTTCTGCCAAGCAAACATAATTACTTTGCCTCCAAACCCATTTTGTACTTTTTCTGGACTTCTGTTACAGCGGTTAGTGTATTTTACCTCACCTTTCCCCACTTTTAGCTTATTCTTTTATTTACCAAACACCTCCTCCTACTTGTGATATGTCCCATTCCTCCGTGAAGGCTTGGAATCTCATTGTGGGCAAAATGCAGGAGCTTGGGGGAAGCAGGGAAGCTAGTGTCTGGAGACACAGTGGAGGCCAGCATACCAGGGCAAGGCTGGATGCCCTGGATCATCTTACTGAGACCCACAGAGATACCACCGAGGGCTCTAAAGCAGGAATGACAAGTTTCAGGGGGTGGTTTGGTATGGCATGACCCCTTTCTTGGAGGGGTGTTGCATCTGGATCACTTTACAGGTCCCCCCGCCGCCACACACACACCTATATGCCCTTGAAGGAACAAAGAGACTTCTCCCTGGTCTGACTATCGATGAAGTTCCTTGTGCACATTCAGCATACTCAGCTTCAGCATCTCCTTGTCTGTTCTTATAGGAAAGGGAGATTTCAAGAGAAATGTTTACTTTTTAGGAGTTGGCAATACATTTATGTGCTCACAGTACAGATATGGAAGATCTGCCACACTCCCAAGAGACTGTCACCCATTTCCTTTGCAGGATAAGGGGTTTGATGCTTGTGAAGCCTTCAGAGAACTCCTCTGTGTCTATGTCTGTGTCTGTACATTAGCAATGAGTAGCTTTGTCACTGTGGGTGAACCTACTTCTGAGAGGTAGTTTTTCCTTTCTAATTGAGCACATCTTCCCTTCCTATCTGTCCACAGGCCTTTTAGTCCCTATCCACCATGTCAAAGCCAGGCTGGCTCCTGCTCCAGATTGCACTTTGCAGTGTCCCCACTGCCTGTCTGGGCAGCTGTGACAAAGCTCTTTATCTTTTATCTTCCCCTGTGGTGGATGATTGGGACTGAGCCTGTTGGTCCATAGACCCCAGTGAAGATGGGTGCCCTTCACAAAAATTTAAGAGTCGTTTTCTGCAGGAAGGATTTTCTCTCCTCACTTCGTCTGTTTTTATTCTACCAGCCTGGTCCCTTCTGTCTTGCTAATCTCTCATACCTGCCTAGCTTCCTCTGCTGCACCATTGGTATCTGCTGGTCAGGGTCAGCCTCTAGTTCATCTGAGTGTTACCAGAGTTCCCACTTTGGTTGAGGATGCTGGTGGCAGACTGAATTTGGGGCTGAGGCTAAGTGTGTGGCTCTGATAGTACAGAAAGATTAGCCTTGATGTAGTATTTACCATACCATGAATTAAGATACAGTATCTTAATTATCTCCAGAGAGAAGTCTTTTAACCACAACCAGCAGGCTGCTGTAAGGATATATCCAGCATTTTCTGATGTTGTGCTATAAAAGACTTTATATATTTCATATCCTCCTCCCCGCCCCCCGCCCAGTGCTGGGGATTCACCTCAGGGTCTCACGTGCTAGGCAAGCACTCTACCACCAAGCCATACCTCCAAACCCAGATGTTTTGAGTGGGGGACTGAATGACAGGAGACTGGTGAGTGGGTCTGGGCCCTCACCGTTTCTAACCAGAGCACTTTCTATTTGTCTGAATGATTCTGTTGATGAAACAACAAAATGCCTCAAGGACTGTCCATGCAAAAGCCCTGTCAGCCTTTCCCAGTATGCACAGGTCATCTTAGTTTTCATTATTAAAGTCATTTAAAATTCCTGTATGGGCTGTGCTGTTTGATGAGTTGACACACAGTCCCTAAAGGAATATCAGATGTGCAAAGTCTTTGGATTAAAAGTAGACAGAATTTAGAGAGAGTGCCTTGTTTGTACTTCTGATGTCCTGGCTTAGGGGTGATAATGGAGTGGGGAGTCTCCTCTGCAAGCCAGGGAAGACCTACCCTATCAGAACCTGACCTATAGCTTGAGAGAGCACTCAAAGGCCTGGCCTGGCTAAGAGGAAGAGAGTCTCAGTAGAATTGTGTGGGTAGGTGGGTGGGTGGGGAGTATCCTCAGGTTACCCTCATTACAACACACATCTGATACATGTGATTTTAAAGTGACCAATTGTAGACTGATTGTTGACATTAAGGGGCTAATTTTAAAGATATTTCCCCCAATTTGTTTTAAATAGGCAGCTTGTCACATGGTAGTTTTTGTCTTACCTTGTTTGAATGTATGTTTAATACTTGGCTGAGAGGCTGGAGTCCCAGCAGAGGGACACATAGACTGTTAGGATCTGGGCACTTTGAGATCTGTCAGAAATGGAAAAAAGGCACTACAGAGATTCTAATCAGTGAGGCAGTCACCCACCATACCCTGGTTGCACAGCATAAGCGAGGCCCGGGTGTTGTGGCCCTCAGGTTCCCAGAGAAGGGGATATGTCAGCAGCCCTCCCACTTGATGAGGGCCAGGCCTGCTCCCCCTATGGATGGTCCTGAGCCTTTGTTAGCTCCAGAAGCTGTTCTGGAGCTCCAGTTGGTGGGGCAGCCTTGGGGGATGAAGAGAACAACATTAATGGAGTCCACATTTGAGCTAGTGTGGCCAGCAAGTGCTGGAGTGTGTGGTGGACCCAGCCACAGGGCTGCCCAGGGGCCATGTGGTTCCAGAGCCAAAGTCCTCTGCTGGATGTTGGCTTTCTGCCTGAAATCAACCATCCAATGACCACATTGAACCAAAACCCACCCTTTCTGTATTAGGCGCCTGTCCTAGTCAGATATTTTCTCTGTAACTTTTCCAGCTCTTTTGACCTTGTTGGAAATGCCAGGTATAGAGTTAGTGAGTTTGCTGCCAGCCTTGCCACCTTGCTGTGACCTGGGCTGTGGAGTCTGGGGCCCACCTGCTTTGATCTGGAAGTCTAATGGGGCCTGGTGGTGTTTCTATGACTGGCTATGATCACTGATTTACCTCCTCTGCCCCCAGCAACACTACCCCAGAACCTGAGACTGGCCAGTGGGCAGGACATTGGATAAGAAACAGCTGTTGTTTTGACATAATATGTGCTCACTTCACTTTTTTTATATGTGTGGGATGGAGCCCAAGGCCTTGCCACATGCCAGGCAAACACTCTGCCAGTGAGCTACACTCCAGCCCACACCCCACTTTTTGAATCACCAGAATCAAGAGACTGTCCACTCCTCCAGGCCTCTGGCCTGTGCAGGTTGACATTGCGACCAGGATCAAAAGAGTCTTGTGTCTTGGACTCATCATGTAAAGTATATTTCTATAGGTACATGTGTATGTGTTCTTTCACATTGGCAGAGGTTTTTTATTTATTTACTTAATTCATTTATTTTTTGGAGACAGTCTCACTGTGTGGTTCAGGGTGGCCTTGAATTCACTGTATAGCCCTCAAACTTGTGGCAGTCCTCCTGCCTCATGTTTTTGTGTTTTTTATTTTTATTTTTATTTTTATTTTTATTTGAAAGAGAACAAAACCAAGCAAAATAAAATTGAGTAAAGCCAATCAAATCAGACCAGTGTAAGTGACACAGGACTTCAAAAAAATAGGAAATCAATAATGGTTACCATAATGCCTCTTGTCTTCAAAATAGCTGCACATACCTTCAGACATAGTGAAAATCAAACAAAACAACAAACTAGAACCATTAAAAACAAAACAATGAATGCATTAAAGAACTTCAAAACAAGATAAGAGTAAATCCAAAATGGCTGCCATAATATATCTTGTTATCTTTGAAATAGCTGCACATGCTATCAGATATAATAAAATCACACAAAATAAAATAAGATAAAACCCAACAAAACAATGAAAATGATACAGGACTTCAAAACAAGATGACGGAATTAACAATGGCTACCACCTTCAGAAAGAGATTCCCCATGGACGCTACATTGCATATTGTTATCCTCTGAATAGCAGATCAGACTACCAGCTTTAGACCTGCAAAATCAGTGACACACTAAACACTACAAGCATTAAATTGTATTTTACCTCAGTAGCTATCATTGCAGCCTGTGTTTCTCTGGATCATCTGTTCGCTTATGGCGGAGGTGGGGGTTGGAGGTGGGTGGCCCTTCTTGTTTCCCAGCTCATGTGCCAAAAGGGGCTGCCATCTGGCTCTCCCCACAGTGGCCTGTGCGTGGCACTGGCTCACAGGGAGGGCTTGCTTCTTGTTGACTTCTTGTTCTCTTCCCCTGTGGTCCGCGAGTGGCACTGACTCACAGGAAAAGGCTGGCATCTGACTTTTCCCCCAGTGGCCTGATGTTTTTATGTTTTTAAAACAGCATCTTGCTTTGTTTATGCTGTCCAGACTGGCCTCCAATTACTGGTCTCAAGTGATCCTCTTGCCTTATCCTCTCAGGTAGCTGGAACTATAGGTATATGTTACCACATCAAGCTAGCAGGATTTTTAAATTAATATATACAGCCATTTTTCAAACTAGATAATAATGTGCATGTAGCAAAAAATAGTCAAAAGACACATACTGCAGAGTAAGGTAACTTCTGTCTGTTCCTCTTGAGGGGGAAGCACAGTTACAGTTTTCCTGTGTATCTCTCTGGAGATCATTGGAACCTGTGCTAACATTACCTGGTACTTGGCCTTTTTTTCTGTTGTTGTTGTTGTTGTTGTTTGTATTTTTTGTTTTGTTTTTGTAGTACTGGGGATTGAACCCAAGGGTGTTCTACCACTGAGTTATAGCCCCAGCCCTTTCTGTTATTTTGAGATAGGATCTTGCTAAGTTTCCCTGGGTGCTTGATCTTGGCATACATAGATCTCAGCGAATAGCTTGTCCCATATAGTACATGTATTTTTTTTTAACCACTGCAGGATGACCCATGGGTAGCCATGTCACATGTGATATTTGCTAGACATTTTAGTTTGGTTCCAGCTTTTTACTTTTTGTGACCTAATGCCTTTCAGATTTGGGGACTATCTGTGGAACTGTTTACATGTGATCCATGACTCACAGGCTGCAGATTCTGTATTTGAGGGCCACCTTCCCTTCACCTCAACACATTAGATTCCCTTGTTAATGTGTCATTGTATTTGACACTCTTGAGTACAAGTAGGCTTTGTAGATGATAAGATGGTATTTGACATATGTTTAATAGCCATCTCCTCCCTCTGCATCGCCCCAACAGCTGAGAAAGGAGCTCCTTGGTTTCTTCCAAAAGGATTTGGTGGCGGGTTTGCTTTTAAAGGACTTGGTCAGAGTGTGATCCTTAAATGTGACCAGCCCCATCTGGGGTGGTGGCAGCACAATAGATCAGTGGAAACTCAGTCTCTCCTCCTTGCTGTGCCAATCTGTTTCTGAGGTGGCGGGTGGTAGCATGGTGTTAAATTTGGAGACCCCCGTTGGCTCCTCATGTCAGCTCGCATATGTCTGCAAGCATGGGGCATGGAGCACAGTGGACCCCTGCAGAGTCTCCGACTGCCAGCAGCAAGTGGCCTCAGGTGTGTTGGCTGTGTGGTGCCATGATCAGGGTGGGTTTACCTCTCCACCAGGCCACCTGTTCAGCTCAGGCTTCCTGATCCATCTGTGTGGGACAGACCTCAGAGCCAGAGGGGCAGATGGGAAGCCAGGAGCAATGGAGGGTCCTGCAGACCTTATGGTTTTGTGACATCCCAGGAAACCTTTCCAACACTCCATTTGCTAGGTAGAAAATCTTGGACCCTTCTCCCATATCACTTTTGGATCCCAACATCCAGTGTCTCACTTGCTTGAAGAAGCTATCAGATGCCACTGATTTGTGGTCCTGACCTAGGCCTCTGGGTGGTGGAGGCAGCAGGGTCCTCACTGAAAGCTGTCAGTGCTCGTTTTGTTTTTCTCCAAGTTCTCTGTGTCTGTGTGTGCTTGGAATGAAACATCAACTTTTTTTTTTTGTTTTTGTCATATTTCAATATTGGCTTCTTTCCTTCCTTCTTGAAGCCTCCTTTTATAACTTCTTCTGCTGCTGCTTAAATATAGATGTCTAAGTCCTCCTCCTTACCAGATTGTTTATATTTTTTAAAGCTTTCTGCTTATCTGTGGCTGCTCCCTCTTCTCTCTCTCTATCCCACATGGGTAGTGGTTGCTCTTTTTCCCTTCCCTTCTCTTAACTGGGATGTGTTTCAAATATGGTCTATCAAAATGTTCAGTGTTTCCCTCTTTTCTGCAATAGCTTTGACATCTGTTCTTGAATGCTAGCCCACGTTATTCTTTTGGACTTGTTTGCACAAGATTTGCTTTAGTGCCAGAAATACTAAAAGAGTGTGGCATGGTGGCATCTCTTCCCCTCCAGTCCCTTGCCCCCTCCCCCATTTTAAACTGTCTATGATTTCTAAGTTGACAGCACACTGGATGTTTGTTCCAGCTCTCTGTCATTTTGTCTGGCTGTGGGCCACCACAAAGTGGTACCAGTGAATCATTTCCCAGGAGGGCTTTTAGGCCCATTGGGTTGTTTCCACCACAAAAGAAAGCCAGTGTCACTTCAGGCGGTGGGTGGAGAAGGACTCCAACCTGCACCCTGAGTGTCAGTGGATGACCTTCCTGGCTTTTCAGCCTCTATTTACTAGACCTTTGGTCTGCTCAGCTGCGGGGTGTTGGGCCCTGCCATGGGGACACCAACATGGAGCAGCCACCCTGAGTCCTAAGTGGAATAAGCTGCTGTCCTCAATAATGAAGCCACTCAGTGAGACATCAGGCCTGTTGGTGGCGATGGCCACGTGGCCTGTGCTCTTGCCACGAGCCTAGAGCACCATCCCGGGCCCATCTGCCACAGGCTACTTTGGAACAACTCCTCCTGGCAGCTCCTCCTGGAATCTATTGAGGCTACTGAGAGTGTCGGTTACCAGGTACAGGAGAGTCCAGAGCCTGTCAGTCTGGCAGGTCCTCTTCTGGATACCCAGCCCTGGTGGTCCTCAGAGTCCAGGGCAAGTTAAACCTTTTTGAGTATCACAGCCAGGTGCTGTGCTTCCAAAGAGTTTACAAGATACTGGAAGTAATTATTCTTTGGTATTTGCCTTTTAAAGGTCTCTATTGCAAATTAATAATAATAGGTCAATGGTCCCAAGCATGATGCCTGACCTAAAGTGAGCTTGCAGTGAATATTTGTGACTATCTAAAGTCCCAGGCCCACATTCTGGTAGGACAGACAGAATGCTCAAATTATGCAGGGAGCCATAACTGGGAGAATGGCTGAAGAGACACTGCCAAGAGCAGATACAGAGCAACTCGAGGGAGGACATCACAGGGGCACTGACCAGACCCTGGTTTTAGCAGGGAACTGTTTCTGCATTTGCGTTATAGGGAGTCATTTATATAGTGTGTGCAGTGTATAACCTGGCAAGCTGAGCAAGTTTGGCTTCTTCCAGCCAGTGCTTGTAGGGTGTGTGTGGAGTGAATGAATTGTGCTCGCTGCCTTTGCCATTGTCCCCAGCCCTACTCTGCCCAAGTTTATTAATCTCTGAGATCCCAGGGTTCTCTCCAGCATTCTGCTCAAAAGCACACATGATCCCCCTGGCAGAACGCACAATTACAATCTTGTTTATCCTTTTTGTGTCTCTTTACAGAGAGAACTTGATGCCACCGCAACAGTATTGGCAAACCGGCAAGATGAGAGTGAGCAGTCCAGAAAGCGGCTCATTGAGCAGAGCCGAGAGTTCAAGAAGAACACTCCAGAGGTGAGGTAGAGCTCCATGGCAAGCTCTCAGAGGGGTCCTGGCGTCCTGGGGCATATTCAGAACTTGTGTCGTAAGCATTTTATGTTTCATTAGACAAAGGCAGGGCAAATTGTCTGCTTCTTTCTTCTCTCATCCCAGCCTCATCAGAGCAGATTGCATGTCCCCACATAGGCTGTGGAGACATGGTTGATAGGTTGTTCAGAAATTTCAAAGCACCAGCTAATTCCACATGTAGATGTTGAGCAAGCTGAGTATATGAGAGCATATGGCCACATTTGCAGACATGTTAGACCCTCAGGCTCATCCCAACCCATGGCCTTTTAGACCTTAAGTGATATTGTGGGGCCTGGGACCTTCCCCAATGTTGGGTAGCAGAGTGTCTGAAATACATGTGTCCAAGGTTGGCATCTTGCCAGTATTTCTTGTAGAACAGACACTTGGTCTGCTTTGGCCTTTAAAATGCCTGTTTCTTGAAATATGCTGTAAAGGGCACTGGGAATGTGCTCTTTATTGCTCTTGGTTTTACTTAACATGTGTCGGGAGGCCAGTGTTTAGAGTGACTAGAACAGCATTCTCCTAGTCTATCTTTGGTGTCTCTTGTTTCCTTCAGGCCTTGTTATAGATTTAGTAAGAAATGCAAAGAACCCAAAGTGCTCCTGAGAGGTATGCAGGTGTAGCAATTGCTCTCTGGAGCAACGCTGATTTGACCTTTCAGGATCTTGTGCCCTGGGGCTCCCATCCATCCCACTGGGATGTGAGTGGGTTGCAGCTGCCACAGGCTACTTAAGTATGGCTCTCAATTCTTCCAGGTAGGACAATGGAACAACTGTGCAAGAAAAGCCACTTTATGGAAACAGATGCCTCTAACCTGTAATATAATATTCTTGAAAAGTTTTATTAGACACAAAACGCAGATAGGAGTCATTGAGTCTTGGGGCGGCTGTCCTCTGTGTGGCTTTTGGGGGTTGGCTTTGCCATGAGTAAAGACTGGTAAAAGCTAGGGAACATCTTCTGATCGCCTCCAGTCTCAGGCTGCTTCAGTGCAAGCCTGCTGGAGGGAGTGGTGGTTTCCTTGGCTCTCAGCCTTGACTCTGTTTCCCTAGTCAGCTCCCTTCATGTCTGTCTTAGCCATGAGTACCGTCCCATAAGCTGGCTGTTGTGTTTTCTCACCATTCTTCCCTTGGTGACCTTATGTCCAGGGATTTCCATAGCAAACCAGAAGGATCCCAGACAGAAGATAAAGAAGCACAGTCTGTCATGCTTACTATAAAAGTGATGGAGCAGAGAGCTGGCTTCCTGCACTTCCTCAGAGTCTAGAGTCCTTGATTGGTAATGGCGAGGTGTGCTCTCCATCCTGGCTATTGACGGATGTTGCCAGAACCAAGCCCTGTCCCTATAGTGGTACCTAAGCAGGCCTTGTTCTGCAGAACTAGGGACTAGCTTACACGGCTTGTGCTGAAGGTCATGCCAGTTACTCAAGACAGCTTAATCTTGAACTTTGCATCTTTGCCTTCTTCTAATCCCAGGAAACAGAAGAAGCTTGAGTGGGAAGCAGCCAGTTGGTAAATGTCATTTCTTTTCTGATCCCACGTTTTGACTTTGTCTTCCATGGTAAAGGGGACCCTGTGTTGAACCTAGAAAGAATGAAGGTATCAGCTGTGTTCTGCTGGCCCAACCTATGCCGATGGTCAAGGGTGGCACCCACTTGGCATCCTCCACTATGGAAAGAGTACTGTGGTGGGAGTTTCCAGGAAGCTTTAGGGGAGCCATTTGAAGCCTTCTGTTACATGGCTGGTATGTCCAGACTTTGGGTGTGTGAAAATGAAGGTTGCTTAGAACTTTGCTCATGGGGTAAAAAAAAAAACACTGATTTATCAGGAGGGAAAGCATCCCTTTCCTGTGGACATAGCGTGGTCCTCTCATGCCCTGGCCCACTGAGGGCCAAGTGCTTGCCCCAGAGCAGCCCACAGGGCAAGCCAGGCTGGTTGTCTTCTTGCTGGTGTTGTGCCATGTATGTTAATTTCTGATGAAAACATCTCTGTCCATTTTTGATCTGGGAGAGAGGAAAGTTTCTGTGCAGTGTCTGTGGAATTTCTATATGTAGGATTAGGTACCCTAAGAATTCAGAAAGGAGTTAGACTTAGTCCCTAAGCAAAATTTATGTTTTCCTAGACTAACCCATCTTAAGGGTGACTGGAAAGACCTCCAGTTCGGGAGAGAAAAGCTGAGTTCAGATGGGTAGATGGGAAGGGGCAGTAAGGGGACCTTGAAAGCCATGGAAGAGCTGTGTAGCTGGGGTGCCATGTGGCTCACCAAGACTCTGACAGGCACCAGGAGCCCCAGGCATCCAGAAGGGGGTCTGAGATGACTGAAGTCTTGAAAATTTTTTGTTTAGAATGAATGTTTTAAGTTTTGGTTTTATGCTTGTGTCCTTTTAAATGTAAAAATTGTGGTTAATTAGAAACAGATTGCAGTTCCTCTACAAATAAAGTTTTATGCATTTTCTTTGAATCAGCAAGTGTGCCTTTCAAAGAAAAATCATTTAAATATTTTTTGACTAAACATTCATTCCTTATTGAATTAATAATCACTAGTGGAACCTAATAGATGGTGAAACGTTTCTTGGGTCTATTGCTTTTCCTATGTTTTACTGCAGGTGATTTACTAGCTGCATTTCTTTGGGCAAAATTTCAGTTTTGTCATCTATAAAAAATGTAATGTCAGGGCCCAGTGTACAGCATTGCTGTACTTACAGCCATGTACATACATGTGTGTACATTTGTGTGTGTGTGCCCACATGCATGTGCATATATGCACTTGTGTGTCCATCTATGTGTGAGGGCTCCACACAGGCATGGCACCTATATTTATTAGTAGTATTAACTTCAGACACTCACTACATAATGTGTTAGAGGCAGTTGATTTTTATAGAGCCAGTTCAGGGACTTTGAAAAAAGCTAGAACAAGTATAGGTAGTTTCAGCTTAAAGTATTCCCAGAGTTGGTTTATAATAACAGTTAATCATTTTACAAATATTTATGGAACACCTTCCATGTGCCAGATGGTTTGGTCCTGGGGAGAAAATCCTATCCCTCTTCTTAAAAGTTTCTTATCTTTCTCACCAGGCAGTAGAACAGGGCGATGCCGCATACTGAGTGCTGGAACTGCATAGTTGGTATCTTCTGACTGCGTGCTTTCCCCGCAGAACACTTATGACCATGGTGAGAATGTTCTCTGGAGAAACCACAGATGGCTCAGTCACCCTCTGTATAGATAAACTATTCTCCCTTTTTGTTGTTGCTGGGAATGTAGCTACCACCAAACTACATCTCTGACTCTTTTATTTTTTATTATTGAGACAGAGTATTGCTTACTTGCCCAGGCTGGCTCCTGGAATTTGTGGTCTTCCTTCCTGACTCAGCCTCCCAAATAGCTGGAATTACAAGCACACACCATTGCGCGTATGTTAATTCTGCTTTTTGAACCTGCCTTCTTCTTTCTCTTCTTCCTCCTTCTTCTCTTTCTTTTACCCCACCTCCTCTGCCCTGTGTCATCCATTACCTCCTTGTACCCAGGGAGGGAGAAGATAAACAAGGGAGGAGGCCAGGGCTCCAGAACTGTAGGGTAGATGACAGAGATACATCAGGGTCAACCTGCTGGGCAGAGTAGCTGAGCCTTTGATTTAGGCCTAGGTACTAGGGAGCGGGAGATGGATGGAGGGATGGGGCCACCTCTACTGTGACCAGAGACTTTGCGACCTGGTCATAGGTGCAAGCAACAGCTTTCTGGAAGCCTGGTAGTGTTAGGGGTATGTGTGTATGTGTGTGTGTGTATACTATGGGAAGCTGAGGCAGGAGGATCATAAGTTGGAGCCTAGGCTGGGCAGCTTAGTGACCTAGTTTAAGACCCTGTCTCAAAATAATAAAAAGGGTTGGGGATGTAGCTCAGTGCAAAGACCCTGAGTTCAATCCCCAGTCCCAAGGTCATAGAGGGAGAGAAAAGGGAGAGAGGAAAAAAAGGAATTATGTATTGCAGTACAAGCCAAAAGCCTGGCTTCCACTCTATCAGACAGTTTCTCAGCCTTCCACACACAGCTGCTTCTCTGTTGATTTGACCAAGGTGTTGGTTGAGCTCCTGTTCCTACCAGCATGATTCTGGTGGCCTCTTGGTCTTGGGTGCCTGTGGATGGGCAGGACCACAGGCACTTGAAACCTTGAGTCACTTCTCAGGTATCACAAGAGTATGGCTCTAGGGTTTCATTCTTTTACCTAAGAACTGCTTTTTTCTTGGTTTTCTATTTGGTTGTGGTTGACATTTGGTTCCATTCCTGCTTCTTGGCTGGCCTGGGACTTGAACTCAGGGAGTCTGGCTGCTGAGCCTGTGTTCTTAGTGGCTCTCTGATAAGATGAACAAATACATGGCTCTGTGCAGCAGAGGTCCTTAGAGTGGAGTCTCAGACACTGACTTTCAGTGGAGCTCACTGGCCCCTGCACAGGGAGTTACATGGACAGAGTGGTGAGTGAGGTTGAGGACTGAGTGCCCCAGGCATCTGCCTTACTAGTCCTGTGACATGTGCCTTGACTTGGAACTGTGCTGTTGAAGGGTGATGCTGGACTACCACACACACCACTTTGCACAAGACCAAAAAGACTTGGGCACCCTTTTCACTTTGTTCTGCTTCCGTGCTATTCAGCAACTATCCTTTGCTAAAGAAAGAGGGAAAATAACATCCTGAGGGGCAGTGATTTCACCAGCAGACCATCCTGGCATATGTCTTAGTCATGTCAGCATGTCCATCTCTGCCCCAGATTATTTCTGGGGTATTTGTTTGTGAGGCTTTCTTGGATAGTTTTCGTTTCCCTGGCAGCATGCCATGCTGCTGCTGTGCAGAAAGCCCGGCTGCTCAGCAGGGTATTCCTTGATCATTTTTTCCTGGTGTATTTTTGCCTAAATGACTCTTGCTCACTGGGGCATGAATCTACTGACGCCTGGTCTATGGAGCTTACAGTCTGTGTCTGTGCTTCTTGCATGTGTCTTAATCGAGAGCATGTGACGTTGTTCTTACTTCACCTTCCCTTACTCCTGGAATCAGCAGCAGAGGTCAACTGTATGGGGCCCAGCTGCCTGGGAGGGGGCACACCCTCTTCCTCCTTGATATCTCTTCCAGGGGTGGTGAGCCCAGTATAATGCCAGCCGCAGCTTCTATGACCCTTCCACTTGCCCTACAGTGCTCACTTTGTGACAGGGAATGTTTTCTATGGCACTGACATAACAGTCACTCTGTGACTTCATTTCCCAAGTGCCAACTCTTACCTTGCTCTCTCTACCTTGGACTTGGAATGTTTTTCTGATTTTACTGCTTGGGCAACAATTGTAAAAAGTCAGGCTTGGAATGATATCTTATGCCATCGTCACAGTGACTAGATCTGCCAGTGCCTTCTGGGCTTTGGTAGGTGGCATTGGGAAAGGGCCTCTACTCTTTATGATCAGGAAGAAGTGTTTGCCAGGTCAGGTGCAAACGAAGGATCCACTGTCATTTCCTTTGCAGCCAGTTTTTGTGGAGGTGAGGAAGACGAAGAGTTGGAAGGCACTGTGGACTTCAGGATGTGTCTCTTGCTCCCTGGGAGAAAAAGTCAGAGGAAAGGGAGGCAGTGGAAGCAGTAATATATAGTGGTGGCCGGGGCCCAAGTGCATTTAGTCACTCCTTGGTAGACTTTTATAGATGCTGCAGGAGTGACTCAGTCTGGAAAAAGAAAGTCACTTAAAGTGGCCACTCCAGTGGACATGTCACATGTAGGCTATGGGGCTGGCTAAGTGGTGTCCAGGCCCTGCAGGGATCCTAGCTGAGGCATATACTCAGGAGAAGGTTACAGTCACACTGGGGGTTGGGTGGGCAGTCAGGGAGGCCATGTACCACCCTGATGCTTTTCAAACTCCCAAAATCATATGCACACTGTTGGTGGCTCCTTGGTATGTGTTGTGTGTGCGTGTACATGTTTGTGTATGTGCTGCTAAACACTCAGTGCTTCTCTTGGTTTCAACAAATTTTCAGGTTGCAAGGTCCTGTATGACTTGAGTTTGCCTTTCAGGGTTCGTGTTTGTTTCAGTCCCAAACCACTACATGCAAACAAGTACAGACACTAGCATCGTTTTCCTGCATCATGTTCTGCATACTGAGCTGGCTGCATTGAAGACCCATGGCACTGATTTGACATACTGTGGATTTTAGGGAGGAGAACCAGCTAGTTGTATCCTGACAAACATGGCCCCTTGGCAAGGGCAGCAAGTAGCCAGGGAATCTCCAAGCTGGCAGACCAGAGGCATAGGTGGTCAATGCCAGAGATTCACACAGCTTCTGCCCTAAGCAGGCTGCCTGTCTGGGGCTGGTGCAGTCTCTCTGCTGACTTGTCAGCTCTGGCAGTCACTATTTCCCACTTCTCAACCTCAAGGAGTTGTGTTTTGTGCCTTCAACCCCAGGGACAGTGAGTCACTGGGGCATAAGACGTCCTGTTCTGTTAATAGCATTCACATAGGAGTCCTTTTTCAAGACAGAAGAAATTTTTAAAAATGTTAATTACATCATTCTACAAGATTAATTTCCCAAGCAGGCAGATAAAATTTTATTTGATGCTTTAATTTTATTTTATTTTTTGTGCAAAATTAAAAAATTAAAGGAATTTAAAAACTGCCTTTCTTTGGCAATTCCTCAGAAAACTAAATATAGAATTACCCTATGGTTCAGCAATTCCACTCCTAGGTATATAAAAACACTTCTCAAAACATGAATGTATCCACAGCAGCATGATTCAGAAAAGCCAAAATGTAGAAGCCGTTCAGATTCCCATTGGCAGATGAATTGAAAAGCAAAATGTGGCTGACCCATACCATAGAATATTATTTAGCCAGAAAAAGGAATAATGTACTTGAGTTACGCTGCAACATAGATGAAGCTTGAAAATATTATGCTAAGTGAAAGAAACAAGGCAAAATGCCATGATTCATTCTCTATGTCTAAGTTAGGCAAACCCATGGAAACAAGAAATAGATTACTAGTGCCAGGGGCTCATGAAAGGTAGGTAGGAGTGACTAATAGTGGGTATGTGGTTTCTCATATGGATAATAAAAAATGTTCTGGAATAAGACAGTGATCGTGGTTGTACATATTTGTATACCTGCTAAATACCACTGAATTGTGCACTTTAAAAAGGTGACTCATACGGCATGTAAGTCATTTCTCAAGCCCATTATCTTTTAGAAATCGGTTTTTTGGTGGGATCTCAGGAATCTCTGGGCAGCTTTTTTATTCCAGTATGTTCCTGTCTGCATCAAAGACTATCTATCCCCACTGGAAAGTATCTTGTGAATTTTCACTTCTGCAGTGGCAGCCTAGTTGACAAAAGGCCACTCAGTATCAGCAGAATTACAAAAGCTCACATAATAAACTTGGCTGTTTAATCATTCTGTGATCACTCACCGTTAAGTTATAATAAGACTTTAACTAGAAAAAAGTTTAAAATTAAAAGTGAACTTTTAACAGTTACCAATTAAACTTGGTGAGCCAGTTTATCCACCTAAGAAGTTATTTTCTTGGTTCTTACAAGTCCCTAGGGGTAGAAGCTGCCTTGAGTGTAACAGAATAAAGAACATAGTTGTAGCCTAATTCAGATCCCATCAGGAGTGGCAGGGTGGCCGCGTTTTCTCCTACATTCTAGAAGGATCTCCTGCAGGCCCAAGAGGATGCCAAAGAGGCCTGAAGTGCAGAAGAATTCACTTTTTTTTTTTTTTGTATGTCAGGCACTCATCAAATCCTAGCTCATCTGTTACCTCAGCTGTATTAGGACAGAAGCTTATCCTCAGGACCTTCATCCGCAACAGTACACACTCTGCAAGAGGTTTCAAAAGGTCCTGGAAGGTGTATGTCCAGTCCCAGACTGGTGGCATGGATGTTCAGGCCAAGTCACCCTGGGCAAGGTTACTTAACTATTCTGAGACTTGGACCTCCTACCTGCTTTTTTTCAGTACTGGAATTGAACTCAGGGCCTTTGCACTGAGCTGCACTCCAGCCCTTTTTATTTTGAGGCAGGGTCTCACTAAGTTGCCCAGGCTGGACTCAGACTTCCATTCTTCCTGTCTTACCTTCTCAAATAGCTGGGATTGCAGGCATGCACCAACATGTCTGATTTGGACCTCTTTATTGTAAGTAGAAAGGGTCGATACAGGTCAAGTGTCCCTTATCCATAATGCCTGAGACCAGCAGTGTTTAGAAGTTTTTGGAGTTTTTTCAGATTTAGGAATGTTTCTGTAGACTTTACCAACTGGACATCCCTAATCCAAATTCCAAAACTTTTTGAGTATCTTGGGACATTTTGGACTTTGACATTTCAAATTAGGGAAATTCAGTGTGTAATATCATCTGTTGGGAGGATGAATTATATAGTAGGTACTTAGTATTTACTTTGATTCCTTTCTTCTGTCCTCCCTTACTTTTTTCCTTGTACACGCAGTTCTGAGCCCATTCTAAGGGCCAGAGACAATCTGAAGTAATGAGATGTAACAGGAATAAAAGAGAAAGTTTTGGTGTTTAGAGCTGCCCCCATACCAGGTATGGGCAGACATTGACCAGGCAGACAGATGACACACAGGCTAGTTTCAGATGGAGATAAGAATTGAAGCAGTCATGTGACAGCGAATGGGTAGGCAGTCAGAGGGTTCTCCAGGAACTCAGGAGATGCTTGAATCTGAGAAAGGAAGACATCCGTTGTAATCTCTCTACCCCAAACATACACATACACCCTTCTGTGTAGAGTTTTGTAACCATCGTTGACAAATTTGGGGAAATGTTTAGTAGTAGGGTACGCAGACTTCCTTCAACCAAAAGCCCAATGACAGTTACTTTTAGACCACAGATTCATATTCTTTGTCTCTGTCTCTGTCTGTCTGTCTGTCTGTCTCTCTGTGTTCTAAAACCAGGGATGCCATTGAGTTTGCATATTTGAAGGCTTAGTTCATGGACTAAATAGGAGTTTGAGGGAGAATATGTAGATAATAGGCAAAAAACTAGTCTGTCTGTCTCTCTGTTCTGTGCCATTGGCAGCAGTCAGAACCACATGTGGGTGAGTCTTGGACCAAGGACAGCAGGGCCACTCTGTGACCTGTGGTCTTTGTGAGCGCTGCTTTATGGCCAGTGCAGCCTTGTGCTGAGCCGTTCAAACGGCTGGTGTTCCTTTTCCTTCCTGAGCTGTGTGTCACTTCCTCCATGTGTCTCGCAGTTTCTAACTCACTATTTTAAGCATCAGACAAATTATCTGAGAGCTCAGTAGCTGTCAGGAGGAAAGGATTTAATTAGACTCCTGTGGGATGGGGTTTCACTGGAGACCTTGCTGAGCCTTGCAACCTCTCTGAGCCTCTGTTTTCTCATCCAAAAAATGGGAGTGATGACAGTTCCATTGGAGCCATGAGTCAGATGAACTGCTGCAGGATTTTCAAAATGGTGTGGCAAGTCACAGAAACTCAGTAAATGAATGACATGCTATGTGTGTGTGTTAGAAAAAATGGCTCTTTTGGAAGGAGAAGCTGTGTCCATGAGTTGACTTTAAAGCTATATATGGACACTGAAAAACAAAAAATGTCCCCAAGCATCACATAGACCCTAATTTCCACTGAAGATTTAAATAGATTCAGTGGAATGAAAATCTTTTCTTTCCATATGTATCTAGAATGCCATTTTTCTCCTTTTTATTACTTTAACTGTTCATAGAGTGGAAATATTGACTGCTGAACCATCTCCTTGAAGCTGTTATTTGAAAGTAGCCATAACTTGTCTTTCTGATCAGTAACCTCAACTGAATTGCATTTTGACCGGAGAACATTATTCTCTATAGGAGGTAATAGTAACTGGTATAGAAGAGATATCTCTGCTTCTTCTCAATAAATATCATCATTGAAGTTGGGTATGTCTGTGATCCCAGTGTTCCTGGAGGCTGAGGCAGGAGGATCACAAGTTTGAGCTAAGTCTGGGCAACTTTAGTGACTAAGTGAGACCCCATCTCAAAATTAAAAATTAAAAGGACTAGGGATGCAGCTCTTTGCACGTTCCTTGAGTTCAATCCCCAGTGCTGCAAGGGGGAAAAAATATCCTCATTGAATACAGTTTTTGAAGCCTAATGGCTAAATGTGAAAACCATAAGATGTTTGAAATTATGATGCACTGCTTATTAGTATTTATTACTTAACTAGGAACCAGCTATTGTGCTATGTATGTTGTAACTGTTAACCTGAGTCTCTAGGTCACTGTAGGAGGTGCACTCATTAGTGCCATTTAACAGAGTCTAAGCCACTTATCTCCGAGGATTTGATATTTATTTGTTTGTTTGTTTGTTTGTTTGTTTTGAGGTAGGGTTTTGCTATGCAATTCAGGTGGGCCTTGAACTCTCTTTGTAACCCAGGCTGTCTGTGAACACCAGTGATACTTTTGCCTCAGCTTCCCAAGTGTGGGGATTAGAGGCATGTGCCATCAACGCCTGGCTTCTCCCAGCATTTTACCCAGCAGTCAGACTCTTAAGGCTGAGTTGTAACCACTGAACCAACTGTTTTGGGTACCAGATGTTAGATTAGCTTATTGGATTGCAAACAGTTCCTCTTCTATTGGCTTACAAAATAAAATGCTTTTGCACATTGCTTTGAAGTGGCGCACATTTAAAAAAGAGTGTGTGAATGCAGATGTATTTTATGAGTATACCCAGGGAGGAGCACTTTGTATAGACTGAAGTTTGACAGTAGCCCAAGAACCCTTCTTAACTTTCAGGATTTATTATAAACCAAACACCAGGAAAATCTCCCTGTCCGTTTTGAGATTATGTCAGTCAAGACAGAGACCACTGGATGATGGATTCCACTTGCTCAGTGATCTGTTGTCTTTGTCTTTCTGTGGCCAGGAGGCCAGGGATGGGGGCCCAGGCTGGCAGGGGAATCATTATGGACCATTGGTTATTAAGTAGTGTTGGCTTTTGGCCTTAAGTTGCCAGCATGAATTGCATAAAAAGTAAGTCAGTGCGATGATTTCGTGTGTGGCCCAGTGTTCTAGCAGGAAGACCTGGTTGAAGAAGGATTTAACTGGGAATCAGAACACTTAAATGCCTGGCTCTCGCTTTGCCCCTGCCAGCTCAGTTGAGCCAGCCATGCACCTCTGCTTTGTGATCTGAGAAGGGTGGGTGCCGGCTAGGTGTGGCCAGGAATCTCATGGCCCCTGGAGCCAGAGCCTCCCTGTTGGTCCTCCTGTGAGCCCATCACCCAGGCACAGCTCTTTGCCCTAACAGGCCTGGCCTTCCCTACATTTCCAGGTTTTCCTAGCAGGAATCTTTCACGGGGCAGATGATGTTCACTGTGATCCACGGGTAGCCCAGCAAGGCTTGTTCTAAGGGCCTAACAGCTTCAGGGATGAGGCAGAAGCAACTTATAACAACAGCTGACATTTATGCAGGACTTGCACATGGTAAACATGGTTATACTATCTCCAACACTCTAGTGCTTTAACCGATTTAATATAATTCATGACATCTCTCTGCAATAGGTACATTGTTTATTTCTGTCTCAGAGAGAGAGAAACCAAGACCAGAGAGAACGTGTTGCTGTGGGTGTCACAGCCAAGATGTGGCAAAGTTGGCAGTAGTTTTTGATTTGGTCTGGTTTTCAGTACTGGGGATAGAACCCAGGGCCATCACATTGAGCTGTACATCCTGATCCTGTTTTGATTTTATATTTTGAGACAAGATCTCGCTAAGTCACTAAGTTGCCTGGGCTGGGTTTGAACTCATGATCTTCCTGCCTCAGCTTCCAGAGTGTTTGGATTATAGGCCTGTGTATATAGGCGTGGCAGGAGGTTTTAGATCCAGACAAACTGACCACAGTTCTGTGCCAGAGCAGGTCCCTGGGGAGTGCTTACAGAGTCTTGTAGCCACAGCCGCCTTCTGGCGTGCAGAGCTGGCTGCTGTGCAGGATGAATTTCCAGAGCTGCCTGTTGCTACAGAGGGGTCCTGGCCACATGCCACTGCCACCCTCCCTTGCCTGGCTTCCCAGCAGACAGTGCATTTAGAGGCAAAAGAGAGTTCAAACTGCTTCTCAAGTAGGCAGTTTACATCTAGAGGAGGCTGTGTCAAGCTGCCACTCCCCACCTCACATTAGAGAGAGTCTCTCCCTACCCCCCCATGTAGGCCAACAGGCCAGTTGAAGCCCCAGTTTGACCCTGTATTTATTCATCCATTCACTGACTGCTGTTGGAATGCTGTAAAGAAGGCCTGCTCCAGTATCTCCAACTTGACAGTTCAGCTGTTACTGGGGGACCCAGCTTTAGTAGTGGCAGGGGACCCACATTTCTTGTACCAGCCTCTGTGTTGTATGGTGAGAATGTTATGTTCGTAAGTTGCAAGGTACATTTCCATTCTAAAAAAGTTGTACATCCAACAGGCCCTGTACATGTTTCTCTCCAAAACTTGTCTCAGGGAGCTGTGGCACAGGTAGGGAGGTGAGGGGGATGGGTCACACAACCACCTCCACATCTGAGCCATGGGCCCATGCGAGACCACACTGGTAGCAATGTGATCATATCTGTAATGAGTAGTTACTTTATATGCAACACCATGTACTGAAGTTTAATTTTTCTTATAAAATATTTCTAACATACTGAAAAATGTAGAAAAAAGCATTTCCATGCTTTTCTTGTAAATTGGGTAGACTCTAACATTTTGGCTATTTGCTTCTGATGCCTGGTTTTCTTCAAATCAACATAAAATGTTACATATCCTGCTAAAAACTCATTTCCATCCCATCCTGCCCTCTTCCTCCTAGGATATAAACACCATCTTAAAATCGATGTTTTATTTCTATATGCTTTGTGCATTCATAACAATGTTTATGCAGTCATAAAATGTGTTGTTACAATAATGTATATTTTTGACTATTTTTATCCAGTATCTCCTCCTAGCGATTGAGCCCCAAGGGTGTGCATCTAGTTGGTTCATTTAAACTGCAACATGGTGTCCTGTTGTGTGCATAAACAGTACCTGGCTAGGATGGCAAAAGAGACTTGGTTGTGACTCGCTTTATTGCTGGGTGCATCCTGGGAAAGGGCTTAAGAGCTTTCCTGGAGTAAGCACCAGAAGTGCCATTTGGGTCACAGGGTACCATCAGCATGACACGGTGTCCCCAGCTTGTTGCTCTCCAGTGCAGCTGAATGCCATTCTCCCCCTGCAGTACTAAGCCCCACCCCCTGCTCCCCAATCAGTTCTAGCCATGTCCTTGCTGGCACTCCAGGTTAGTTAGCCTTTGCTTGTTAAAGGGGTGTGAAATGAATCTCATTTACTTCCTATTTCTATTTTTCAGTTGTGGGTGAGCATCTTCTAGACAGAGATCGGCCTCTGTATAGCTTCCTCTTTTGTGTATTTCTTGCTTACATCCTTTGCCCACTTTCCTCTTGGACCATTTGTTATCTTTTCACCCCATCGTACCTTCCTAACATTCTGAATCTGTAGACATCTTCTCCCAGGCCACCCCTTTTCTTGTCCCCATGTTTATGCTGCCTGTTGGTCATAGGGAACATGTTCATTTTCATGAAGGTGGAACACTCTGCCCCCCCCCCCCAGTTTTCTTCATGCATGGTTTATTCTTCTTCCTGTGTTATTTCAAAAGTCTTTTCTGTGTGGAAGTTACCGGCACCTCCTGAGCTACTTTCCACAGTGTTTGGTTTTGCTTTCCATGTGGGACGTATGATGCATTTATGTGGATGGTGATGGGTAGAGCTCCTACTTTGTCTTTTTCCATTGAGAGCCCCTGGTCCCTCTCAAAACCATTTACCATGCAGTCCACCTTTCCCGTCACTCTTAGTACCTCTCAGCAACTGTTAATTACCACCTTTTGCTTCTAGACTCTTGGTGTGATCCCCGTGGTTCTGAATATGATTACTTTGCTACTTTTGAGTCTCTGGTAGGGACAGACCCTGTACTCATGGCTCTACACCATCATCTGGACTGCGTTGGGCACTTCGTCTAGTCTTCCATGTGACTTTCAGAATCCTTCATTCACTTCCACTTTGAAAATTCATATTTTTTAAATGAAACTTTAAAATAAGTTTTTATTGGAATTTCATTGAATTTGCAGATTTTGAGAAGCTTGATGAAGCATTGAGTTTTGATGGAATTATTTTAGATCTGATTCTCTGGCACATTTTTTTCCCGCTGTGAACACTCCATGTAGAATCCACTTGCTAGGGCTCATTGTGTAGAGACAAAACAGTCAAAATTGAAGGATTGATCATTTTAGTCTGGAGCCAGGCATAAAAATAAACCCCACTCTGTTATCATAGGTGGCTGTGATTAAGATCGGGCGAAAGGTCAGCTCGGGGCCTCCTAACATTGACAGTTTCCCTCAGAAGATTAAGTGCTGCTTCATCTTTGGCCCAGGTCATCAGTAGCTTAAAGCCATTACTGTCTATTGGCTGTTTGGTTTGTCTGAAATATGGGGTTGGTTTCAGCCTATTTCCCTGGGGTCAGGTGTGTTCACATAATCAAAAGTGCCAGGCACTCATATTGTGTGTGTGTGTGTGTGTTCACATTAGCCTCCAATGGGGAGGAATTTGCAGTGTCAGGAACACAGGAATCTGCTTCTGCACCTTTGCATTTGAAATTCTGCCTCCTTTCTTAGTAAAGTGTTTTTGAACTCACTCTAGGGATATGCTCGTTCATCCAGTTGCCTGTGCTTTGAAAATGACCGTTAGTGAAGCAAAGTGAAGAGAAATGAAGATTCTTACTCTATGGATGTGTGGTCAGGGATTTCCATCAGCCCCGTTCCATTCTCATGACCTAGTCAGAAAAAGGTGGTGGCTTTTGTTTCCTTGATTTGAAAGTCCAAGACCATATATTTTTATTTGTATAGAAACAACCCATGAAAAGTAATTTGCTTATTGTTTAAATGATTGCTTTGCCACAATAAAGGATTAGCTCTGATAGTGAAATAAACAAGTGGTGAGTGAATACGTACAGAGATGAAAAAATTAAAAATATGATCTTGGTACATTGAACTAGTAAAGAATATAACTTGTGGTTTAACTCTCCTACTATAAGATAAAGGAATGTGGTATTTACACACAAATATATTTATTCTGAAATAAGATTTGAGATATGCTTTCATTTGAATAAATCCATTCTTACTTGAATCTGGATAAAGCGTGTGTATATTAATGTTCTTGATTTGAAGTGTGGGAAATGAACTCATTGGTAACCCTTTTTAAGTAAAGGAACTGATACGGTAGAACCAGAAGAGCTGAGAGCCCTTTTTACTCTCAAATTCTTTTTGCATTAACACATCTGCAGTGTTGAGGAATATATGGAAAATTGAAATAGTGGTTCTATCCTGCCGTGTCTCCAGTGCGTCAATAAATCACCTTTTTTTTCCTTTTAAAATGTCTGGCCTTGTAATTTATGTTTGCATAACCCATTACTAAATTCATAGTAGGTGTTTTAGTTGGCAGGCATTATTCCAGGGGTTCTGAGGGTCTTTAAAAAAAATACAGTCTTTGTTAGTATTTATATTTAAGTAGACATTTTAGGGTTTTTTAAAATAATGAACTGGATTTTTAAAAAGGAATTTGGAGCTGGCTATTTACAGTTTCCTTAGGCAAACAGTATTAAGTCCATATTCTTTCATTATCAACTGTCATTGATTTCCTAATACACTTTATGGCTTTTCTTTTTTTTTAAAATTAAAACTGGAAGAAGCAAATTATTCTGATATTAAGATCATATTAATTTTTATATACTTTTCAGTAGGTTTCACATTGCATACAGCAATAAAAATTTGTTTTAGTAATTTTTAAATTTTTTACCTGCAGTTGACTGCTTTACTTACAAAGCAGAGTTGAATGTATTCATTCATTCACTCCACTCTGGTTCTTGAACAGAAATAGAAATGTTCAGGATTCACTCACAAACTTGTAGCTTACCTTTGAGACCTTCTCTGATTTTTAACCAGACATTTGAAAATAACCACTATGTCTCCTAGCCCTAAGTTAGAAAAACTTTTAGAACATGACTACTTTGAAGTGATTTAGAAGAAAATCACTTCTGTTTTTCTTGTAAACATTTTTAAAAAATGACTCTAGAGTCGTTAAAAAGCTAACCACGTCATTGAGAGATTGCAGAGGAAGTTTGCTGTATTTGGCCCTTCCTCTTTCCTCCTCCCCCACCCTGTCAGCTGGTAGTAGCATTTCAATATCGAGTCTGTATCAGCCCTTGAAGTAGCATCAGCCATTCAGAAGAGGGAATTGTTCATCCCAAGGAGCATCCTGTAGTTGTCAAAGTCTGTGGCCTCTCAGCATCTGCGAAATAGGATGCACATTACTGTTTCAAGGTTTTGGGGGTGTCAGACATTGTCAGAATTTAACACATTCTCTGTGATCTCTAAGTCAAGCTGTGCAGTGTAAGTTTAAAAATCTGTCTTCCTCTCACCTAAGTTAGGGATTTAAAGTAATGACAGGTTTTTAATTTATTATTATTGTTGTTGTTGTTGTACTGGGGATTGAACTGGACTACATTCCTAGCCCCTTTTTTTTATCTTTTGGAACAAGGTCTTGCTAAATTGCCCAGACTGAGTTTGAATTTGTGATCCTCAGCTTTCCAGATTGTAAGAGATAGTTTTGTTTTGTTTTTACTTGTTTTAAAGATAGCTTATTTGACTGTTTTGTTTTGCGGTGCTGGGAATCAAACCTAAAGCCTGCCCTTGATGACATTTTCTTTCAAGACTTTTTAAAAAAGTGCTTTATTTTCATTATTATTTCATTATCAGAGGTGTTTATCCTGGCTGTAATGCCCTGGTAGCTCTCTACAATTACAGACTCTTTGTTTGGATTGAAAACATGCCTCTTGTTTCTGTATTTGTTTCTACAAATTTGGGGGGAGGATTATTTATTCCCTAGCAAGGTATGGGTGTCAAGAGTCTGTCCTGCTTTACAAGGCTCAGCTCCCAGCATATTAAGAAGCTCTGTTGCAGCTTTCAGAGGATCAGAGACGCATTTCGTGGCACTTTATGAAATCACCTTTGCCTGCTCCGTGTGTTTCCCTGTCCTTCCACTAGCCTGTGTCCCAGAAAGCACTTCCACCAGAGGAAGGTGCTGTGCCAGAGGCTGGAGAAGGGAAAAAGGAGGTGTTTATTGTCCTGAAGATGCCTTCCAGTTTTCATTATTAACTCCTTTCCAAAGCAAACTCATGGATTTGCCTCAAGTCAGGCCTGGCCAAAGTACAACAGGATCTGCCAGCAGCTTCACCTAGTGAGAGGAAGAGGAGGAGATAGGGAAAACAGTACAGTAGGGAAGAGGAGCAGAAAGAAGGTAGCGGGAGGAGTAGGTCACTGTGGAGGGTGACTAAATGACAGTGCCAGGGACAGGTTGAACCTGCAGACCCCAGTACATGAACAGACAAAGCCTGGACTCCACGAGCCCTTTGCAACCTTGTGTCATGTAGTCAGGATATTGGCTTCGAGTTGGGGTAGACTGGACGATACCACAGCGTGGGTAGAAATAAAAACATGGAGAGGGTAATGCCCAGTGGATATTGAGAAGAGAAAGGCTCTGGGAGTTATGTAGGACCCTGGGCCTGGTAAAAAGTTCAAAGCAGGCAGAGGACAATCTGGAGATTTAGGCTCCTGCTGGAGAGTGAAGCCAGAGAATTTGGGCTTTACTCTGAAGCCTTGTCAAAGTGGCACAGGTTACACATTCAGGAATGGTGTGGTCAGTTTAGGGTTTGAATCATTGCTACTTATGGTGTGGAGGATGGATGTTTGGGGAACAGGTAAATCCAGATAGCTGGAACACAGTTGTAAAGACTGGATAAGAAGTGGTACATTCTGGAAATGAGGAAGTGATGGTTGTATCTTATCCATGCACAGATGCCTCCATGCCCTGGGTTCCTGCATGCCAGGCTCTGCTCTAGCTCTTAGCTACATAGTGAGCAGGACACTGGATCTCTGCCCTCAAGATACTTACCCTCTGTTGATGGAGGCAGACAGAAACCAGAAAGTAAAGTTGGTTCAGGAGATGCAGGCGTGGGATTCTGACTGTGGAGTTAGGACGCAGAAGCAGTGAATTTTGGAAACACTTGTCTAAAAAGGATGGGGAAAAGACAGGGTGGCAGCCTGAAAAGAAACACTGTTTGAGAAGGTGGGTTTCCCTGCCCTGGTTGGGGGATCCTGGATTTTGCATTTAAGGTGAAAGGCAGAAATTCCCAAGAGAAGGAAGCACGTAATTCTGGAGCAAGACCAAGGTCCTAGAGTTTGGGAGGAGATAGATCCAGGCTGGCTAGCAGGGTGAGCTCAGGTTAGGGTTAGGGCCAGAAGGTCAGGTAACTTCCAAGTATGGCCTGAGTTTTAGTGGAGAAGAAGGAAGGAAGGTTGTTCTTTGGGATGAACGGGGGCTCAGTGTGAGGGGGCAGTGTTCATCTTGAAGATGATAGGACCCTGAAGAGGTTGCACAAGGACCAACAATCCAGCGCCTGCTGGCCTCCGTACAGGAGAATGTTGCTCACTTTACCTCGAGCACCCTGTCACTTTACCTCCTTGCCTTCGCTAGGTGCTTCTAGAATCTTATACCACCAGCTACTTAGAAGTTGCAAAGTCCAGGTTCACAGCTCTCAGAATTGCTGTGGTGGTGAAGTCACTGTTGTTCCCAGTCGTGTAGGAGCCAGCCTGCAAATGGCCCCTTCACTAATCATCAGTCTCCTGGGCGTGTACTTTAAAAACACTGTCCCTGGGCCCCACCTAAGATGTGTTGAGACATGAGCCCCTGGGAATGGCTAGGGGACCTGCATTTTATGCCAGTACCTTGAATTCTTACTCAGAGACCAATTGGGCTACCCAGAGTCATGCAGTGGTGTTTGCAGTCCTTCCTCCTGTGGCCCCCTCTTGTGCCCAGACCTACCCTATCAGACTTCTGCTCCATACTGGCCAGGGTGGGATGGTGTCTTCTCCAGCGATAGATTTTGACCTAAGAGTTTTTGCATTTCCATGTCCCTCCCACTAAATGCAATCTCTAGGTGTATGCTGAGAGGTCATCTGAGACCTGAGTGGCCATGACCTCCAATTGTGGCAGTTGGGACAGGCTGGCATTGAGCAGAAAGAAAACCCCTGCGAATGATACTAGTGCTGTCCTTCCCAAAGGGCACTGGGAACCATCCTCAGGGCCCAGGAAACCCTGTGGAAAGAATACTGTGGTCACTGTAGACGTGAAAGCATTCCCCAGGTTAGCTGCATCTTACACACAAGGAAATGAAGGTCTGTGACTTGCTTGAAGCAACAGCACTGGACAGAGATGACACTGAGCAGCTATTGGATTGTTTTTGAGTACGTCTTGTTTAAGCTGTAGCGTAAGCCAAGGTTGTTCAAATGTCCAAGGTCTGGTCATGGGGGTGCTGGTGGCCTGGTACCCCTCCTCAGCTGATCTGCTGCCTGAGGCCTCCGAGCAAGTTACAGAGAGGGGGTGATCCACAGCTGTTTTCAGAGAATGGGGAAGGGGAGATCAAGTTGTAAAACCTTCCACTTGCAGTAGAATTTAGTGGTAGTGGTGTGTGTGTGTGTGTGTGTGTGTGTGTGTGTGTGTGTGTGTGTTTTGTGTGAATTAAAGCAGTCTTACATGCAGAATGTGTGGCTGTGATAATAATCATAAATGCTCACACTCAGGGCTTCTGTGTACTGGGTACCATGGGAACATGCTTCGCACGTGTCTTTTGTGTACACGCGTTCTCAGCAGTCTCACTGTGCCCATCTTGAAGAGCAGGAGAAGGAGGTATGCCTTGACTGAGATCCTCGCTGGCCGCATAGAGCCAGGTCTATTCTCTTTCCCTACTCTGCCTCCTATGGTGTGACCCATGCACCCTCAGTCAAGCAGGGCTCCTGATTTTTCCATTAGTAACATCAGTCACTTTCTGCTTAACTCACTTCCTCCTCACTAGCACTTCCTAGCAAGTTTGAGTGCAGAGGGCACCAGTAGTCTGTGTGAATAACAGGAGACAGTCTTCAGATGAGAAGATTCTGTTCATTCCTCTCTGCCCACATGCTTACCTCCCCTCTCTAGGGGAAAACAAAAAACAACTGTGAGAAGGGCGAGTAAGTGAACTGTGGTAGTGAATGTCCTGATCTAGTGCCTCTGATGATGTCAGTCAGTGAGGATGTTTGATAACCGTGTTTGGATCTGTTTTGGTTGCATTCTGATTCCTTTTCTAGAATCGGTATGGAGATAGTGATATAAAACTAGTTTTTCATGTGGGGAAAGACTTTTATAAAAGTGAAATTTGCAGTCCCTTTAGGTGTCTGCTGCTCTGAATTCTGTGCCACAGTTCATAGCACAGAAGAATTTTTAGCACAACTGTCCCCTTAAATTCTTCCTTGCCCCTTTGCAGTCAGCCCTTCTGCCACTTCAGCCCTGTGACAACCACTGAACTCTTTTTCATACCCATAGTTCTGCGTTTCTCAGGTTGTCATATAAATGCTCTTATAGTACAGCCATTGAAAGTATTTTGGGTTCATCTCCAGACTACTGCATTGAAGCAAATATCAAAATGAAGTAGATCACATGAATTTTTTGGTTTTCCAGTATATATAAAAGTTATGTTTAGCTGGGCATAGTGGTACATGAGTGTAATCTCATCTCTTTGGGAGGCTGAGGCAGGAGGATCTCAAGTTCCAGTTTAGCCTGGGCAATTTAAAAAAGGATAGAGCTCAGTGCAAAGATCTTACATTCAATCCTCAGTATTACAAATAAATAAAATATAAAAATAAAAAAGATAATAATGAAAAATTGTATTTAAGGGATCAAAGTTAGCTCAGTAGAGTGGTAGAATGCTTATTTAGCATGTGTGAAACCTGGGTTCTGTCCCTAGGACCAGAAAAAAAAAATTACAGTAATACTACTCTGAAGTCCATTAGATATGCACTGGCATTGACCTAAAAAGATAATGTAGCTGGGTGTGGGGCCACATGCCTGTAATCCCAGCACTTGGTAGGCTGAGACAGGAGGATCATCGTGAAGTAGAGGCCAGCCTGGGCTATATAAGCAAATTCATGGCTAGTTTGGACTACATAGTGAGACCCTGTCTCCCCACCAAAAAAAAAAAAAAGAAAAGAAAAAAAAAAGACGTATATACTTGAATGTAAAATATCCTCTTAGTAAAGAATGCTAATGATCACTTGAGTTGTTAGAGTCCTGCCATGATAGGCTTGCTGAGCTGGTGCTGGGCTGCCGCAAACCCTTAATGTCTATGAAGTGCAGTAGCAGGAGGTGTGTCACGTGCACCTGGGTTCTGGCTTCCTGAGTGTACACAGTGCGTTTGGAAATCTACTGCGTGGTTGAACATGGTTGTTTTACAGCTAGCATGGTGCATGCAGTGTTTCTTTGTATGGACAGTAGGGGAGACATTTGTAAGACTACTTAGGATCCTAGGAGTCTTTAAAGTCACAGCCTCACCCTGTCTGACACCTTGGTGGCTGTCATGGACAACTGGGCCCCTCCTTTCTGTCCTTGCTAAGAATCATTGGTCACTATGTTGTGAGCACTCCTCTGCTTGCACTGCCTGCCAACCCTCACTCTGAATGGGGTAGCCCTCCTAGGGGTGGTTTAGGGTTGGCAAGACCTGCCCAGTTTCTAGTCTTATGACAGGAAAGGGAAAAGATAAGTATTGTTGGTGAGAGAAGCACACCCAGTGACTTTTCATGGAGTTCCAGCTCCTTCAGGGACCTCAGTAGTGGGTGGGCATATGGGTTCCTGGGGTAGCAGCTCTGCAGTAAGACCAGAAGTACTGCTCAGAATTATCAAAATATGCTCTTCTTGCGTTTCCTTGTATTGCTGATTCCTGTGTCTCCCCATACTCTGTACAAACCTGTTTCCCACCAAACTTGTAAGCTCTGGGACCCTCCTGAGTTCTTGGTTGGACAAATTACACTGTGTACCATAGTCAGCACTTGTTACATGTAGATGTTCCCTAATTGATTGAGACCCCTGCCTGGTCCAAGGTTGCCTCAGAGAAGTGGTATTGTCACAGCCATGTCTTAGCAATCAGTAGCCAATTCCGTCTCATTCCAGAGAAGACGCAGGCCTGGAGAGGCACAGTGGCTTACCAGGAGTCACACAGCAACCCATTAGAAGGGTCTGCTTTTCCCCTGTGATCAGTAGCTCTGTCTGTTTTGTTTTCATACTGTAAATATGAAGTCACAAAGGAGAGGGCAGCAGGCTGGACTTCCTGGAGGCAGGTGGCTCTCTTAAAGCTGGGGCTTGTTGTTGCTGAGCTGACCTCGTTTCCATGGAAGCAGCCATTGGGGCAGCTTGTTCCTCTCACCGTAGCTCTGGTGGAGCCACGGCCCCTGACAGGCTCTAGAAGCTGGCTGACTCCCTTGCTCGTGGGAGGGGGACCCCAGAGCCCTGCCAGAGTCTCCTTCCTCTTTACTCTTTGCCCTAAGAGGTGATTGTGAAGGAAAAGTCAGAGAATTGCTGGTTCTAGCCTGCTTTTGCCGCAGATCTTGCACAGGGGTGCCTTTATCTCTGTACTGGGTCCCTGCTCAGAGGTGGGCAGGGTATCTCATTTTCCTCACTTTTTCTGGGCAATCCGAAAGACAAAAATAGAAGATATAGCATCTTGTTTTTGTGCTAGAAGCAAACTCTTTCAAAAAATAAACATGTCAATGGGCTCTGTTCCTTAAAATCAATTTCATCAAGCTGTTGGACTCTCTTTCTTGCTGAGGTTGCAGTTCAGCAGTTGCAGCGTGGTAATTGAGCATGTGAGTAGATTTGTCTTCTCTCTTGTCCAGTAGTTTTAGTGTCTTGGCGTTCCTGAACTTGGTCTGCTTCATTTTATGCTGTGATCACAGGTCAGTAATGAAGCCTTTTTTATCTTAACTAGTTGACAGGTACATTCTTTGAGGAATTTACATTTTTAATTATCCCACTTAAGCCTCTGGACATGTATGTGACTTCTTAGGGGCATCGCCGAGTTCTAGAGTTGATTGCAAACTTTTGAAGAGCAGAAAATGCTAAGAACCCCTTGTTAAACTGCAGACCAGGGAAAGCGTTTTCTTCATGTCTCTTTTTCCCTCCCCATTTTTAAGTCAGGGGCGTAACTGCAGAATTATCTATCATGCCAGTACACATTGTCTCCCAGGTCTGTTTTTGTATTTGTTTGTATAGAAACGTACCAACTTCCATTCCAGTAGGTGGAGAAAGATGCTTAAATCCTGGAAGCACCACTCACCTACCTTTTTAGGGTATTGCAGGTTCCACTGAAGGGCTGGATGGCTTCCAGCAAAGTATGACTCAGGGAGAAAAAGACTACTCCCAAAGCTAACAGGGTGGAGTGTCATGGCCAGGACAGGAAAATTCCCAGCAGGGAGGCCGCCTGTCTGTAACTCAGACATACTGGGTCATAGATTTGCTTTCACAGAATAAGTGAAACAGAACAAAACTTCTTTTGAATTCTCATTCCAGGAGGCCCAGTTTCTGCAGGTGTGTCTTTCCATCTCACCTTGTATCAGTGTCATTTCAAACGATGTTCATTTCAGGTAGTGTGGGCTCTATGTCAGCTAACTGGCTGCAAAAGGGAGATGTTCTGTCACTGGATCCTCTGCCAGCTGCTTGGCTTTGGGCAGAAAGTGAGCAGTGTGTCTCCCTACCAGACCCACTTGCCCAGATTTTCCCTCCCTGTTGTTTCTCTTTGGCCCATCAGCAGTCCACAAATGCCCCTGGCCCTTGGAGAGCAAGGCCAGAGTGGGCCAGTCTCCACATGGCCCCCAAAGTTAAGGGTGACTTTTCATGTTGTAAGGGCACCTTACACTCCATCCACTTCTCCCGTGTGCATCCTCCAGCCCTTAGCGCCTGGTGGAAGGGTGCAGTGGAGACTTTGTAGTCATATAGACCGGGGTGCACAGCTTGACTCCACTGGCTGCTGGTAGATCATGTAACTTCCCTGGGCCTCCAGCCAACTTGATTGGGAATCTGCTCTTCCTGTAACGACTGATGAATAATTGAGGTCACATCTTTGTGCCCTGTATACAGGAGACCGGTGGAGTCTAACTTTCATGCCCCCCTCCCCCACCCTGTCCTATTCTTGGTAGTGGTGCACATACTTGGCAGAAAACTTAGCAGCTCACCTACAGCTCTGACTAGCAAGTAGCTGCCTTCCTGTGCTGATGCATTGGCCCCAGGCATCCTTTGGGCCAGCTTTACCCAGTTTTATGTGTTGCGTGCATGAGACAGAAGGGAGACCCAGACTCAGAGCCACCCAAAGTTGAAGGAGCCATGCAGCCCGAAATAGGCTGGCTACAGTGTTTCTTCAGAGTACAAAGTTTAAAAAACGGCACCAATTAGGTGTTTTAATGAAACTTTTTGGCTTTTCAGAAGTTCAGAATGTGATTTTCATCATTGCCAATACCTGCCATATGGGCTCCTAACAAGTGTTGCTAAACAAATGAATTAATAATGTATGACAATATAGTAGATGCTCCCACATTCTTAGAAACAGACACAATGGGAATTTTTTTGTTGATTGTATCTAAACTTAGAAAATACTGTTTTGTCCTGCACAAGATGTATAAAATGTGTCTGTGTAGGGCACCCCTTCACTTTCTCAAAGTGGGGGAGGCCTCTTCTCATAATTAAGATAACATAGGCTTTTCAAATTATTGAGATAATGCGGGCTAATCCAATTAATGAAGAAACAAGGAGTCACCCCAAATTCTCCTATCTCAAGATAACTTCTCTTGACATTTTATAATAGGAAATTGCCTATACCCTGTTTCAGGGGTATAGAGGTCATGTTCTTTGGCAAGCTTGTTTACTGGGGATATTTTTCCAGTAAGTCTGTGTCAACCCAACCTGTTCTGTTAGTGGCAGCATGGCAGGCCTATGGTTAGCCAGTCCCCATTGGTGATGGTTTAGGTTGATTGCTATGTTGAATAAACTATCTCCTGTCAAACAGCAGGACAACTTGAGCTGGGTTCCTGTGAACACTTAGCTAGGGCCTTTAATCAAGAAAGGTTTTTTTCCTCCCAGTTACCTGAGTTCTCATATCCCAGGTGTGAGTGAACTGGTCCTGGAGAGCAGGTTATTGACCCACTGGAGGTGTGGGAAGGAGCTGTATCCCCATACTGAGGGGCTGTCCCAGTGCCCTTCCCAGAAAGGGGGTGTGGCAGTGGAGCAGTAGCCAGGGTGAGTAGAAAGGGCTTCCATGGCTCCAGATATTATTTACAGCATGATGGAGCATAACTGCCATTCCCCAGAGGGTGTCAGTGAGTATGTGGGGCAGCACTGAGCAGATGTGATTTGCTCCAGTGGTCTCAGTGGCACCACACAAGCCCACCAAGGTCTTCAGGCAGCACTGGGTGTGACAGTCTGGGGACTTACTCTCCAACAGTCTGAGGGAGGTAGGTGACTGGGAAGGTAGACTGCAGGAAGGAGAGGTTTGAGACTGCCTGTGGCCAAGAGTCACTCTGTGAGCCCCTTGTGAAGACCAGCGACGTGGGCTCCCACTCCTTTAACTTCACAGCCGAGAGACCCACAGACCTATGCACAGTCACATTGCATTAAGGTGTCAAGTGGAGCTTGGGTGCTGAGGCCCTGGATCTTTCCACTGAGCTTCAGCCCCAGGCCCTGGTTCATTCTCTTTGGCCTGTCAATGTCATGGGCACATGTGTCTATCTGAGGGACCCCACTTTTGTTTTCTAAACCCTCTGCCTTGGTTGATGTGCTTATCCCTCAAGGGTCCCACTGACCTGTAGCAGACACCTTGGGCCTCCAGAGGGCAGGGAAGTTTGCTTCTGGGAGAGCCATTGTCCCCACTGACACTCCCCCTGTCCAGCAGGCTGCCATAGCTCCCTTGTGATCTAGACCAGGCACTGAATAATCTGTCCTCTCCCCTTTGTCCTGGGAAGAGAGAGGAGTCTCATTCCACCTGCCCTGTCTGACACTCAAGCCTAGTGCACCAGGGAAAACAAGACAGCACCACCCTTTCCCTCAAAGCCTGAACTCTAGGCTGTTGACCCCTCCCCAGGCTCACTTTGGGATTTTTCTCTCAGCCTCAGCTGCCCAGAAGCCAGCAAGCCTGCAGGGTAGGGGCACGTATGTGCAGGTGTACAGGAGTGGTACATAGGTAGGGGGCTCCCCTAAGGCCTTGGACTATAGCCTATAGCCCACTGACACCCTGGCTGCTGGATTCTGTGCACTTAGACACAGGGTATATTTGTTTTCATCTTGTCCATTGTCATTTCAGTACGAAGTTTAATACTGCTGAAACCTTTCCATGGAGCTTACTGCCAGGAAGTTAAAAGGGTCACTAATACTTTTACTTAAATTGTGAGTAGATTCTCTGTTGCATCTTGGAAATTTTACTTGGGAGTTAGTTCATGGATATTTACAATTACACAAGGACCTCTGGATCCTGTATGCTGAACCAGTGTCTCTTCTGTGCCAGGTACTGTGTGAGGTAATGGGGTACAGGTCACAGTCCTGTACTTATATAGCTGCTATTCTGAATAAGAGTATGGAGTGAGTCCCCATCAGGACATACAGATAGCTTGATTAGGGTCAGGGCCAGGGCCGTGAGACCTGACAAAAGGAGTAGGGACAGAAGCCACAGGATTCTGACCACAGGACTGCAGGCCGAGAGAGAGGAGTTGGGGTTCTAGGATGGGCCAGGCCAGGGAGTTGAGTGGGTTGCAGGGAAGTATGGTTCTGACTGTGGGAAGTTACACTGGAGCATGTGCCCCTTTCTTCCCCCTCAGCTGGGTATAGGTGACATGAAAAGTATTGGCTTTGTCAGCCATGATCGAGGGGCCTGGTTCACAAGTCCAAATGAGCCATTGGTGCATTTAAAGAATAACTTATAAATGTTTCCTATTGGCCTATGGCCAGGAGGGCAAGACTTGGAGGGAAGTCAGAGGATTTGGAAAAGGATGGAATGGGAAGCCTCGTTGATGCCTATGATGGGGACAAGCTTGGTGGCAATAAAGAATATGTAGGGTGAAGAGAACCCCAGAATGCTTCGGGTAGGTCCTCAGGGTTTCAGTTAGGGGAACGGTGCTAGTCAGGAAGGAGAATGGGAGTGGGTCTGACAAACAAGAAGCAGTGACTGACGTGTGTTTTAAATATTTAGTGCCAGATTTAAAACTTTATTAACTTCATTCCAAAATACACTCACTGCCCTAGGCATAATAACCCCAATTTGACTGTCTCCCTTGTCCAGCCCTAAGTGGATGTTGGGCAAGTCTCACCAGTTTCAGGAAAAAGGACCTGGGGGTGAGGGGCATGCTGCTGTTCAGCCAGATGGTGACTTAGCCAGGGGCAGGATACAAGAAATGCACTCTCAGATTTTCAAAGTGTATAATCATACCTCCCAAATTAATGAAAAGATAGGTTTTTGTTTTTGTTTTTGTTTTTTAAACCTCAGTGAAATAATTGATTCAATCTGCAGGGAGAACCAATTTGGATGGGATCACATATTTTGATTTCTGGATTTTTTTTTTTTAAAGGAAACTCTTAACCAGTAAGCAGAATATCTTTGGGTATAGCCCGGAATGACTTCCTGAGCCATTCCATTGCAAAGCACTGATGAGTTAGCAGGCCACCTTGTGAAAGTTTGGTGCCTGCAGTTGATTGTTGACCCCTAACAGTACATGTAGTGTTTTCTTAGGGTCTTTGCTTTAGATATTCATTGGGAATCATTTTTCTTGTGCCTGATCTCTAGCCAATACCCTCACACTCGGCAGCAGAGACCTGAGCCGGGTTGTATCTCTGCATCACTATAGAGTGTTCCCTGTTCCCGCGCTGTTAACAGAGCTATAATTAACTCACAGGACGCCAGGCAGCCAGATTCGGCCAGGCGCCAAGAAATCAGCCCCAATTACTATATTCACATTGTCAGTAATGCCCACTTCATAGCTTCTGCTAATTTGAAATGGCAAGTTCCAACTTTCCATAGTAAAATTACCATTTTTGTGCTATTCTATTACATGGTGATATTTGTCCATTATTTGGGCTATGTAAACTTGGTATTATAAGGACAATTAGTTGTTGAGCATTTTCTAAAATGATTTGCAATTACATCTCTTGAATGGAAAATCCATGTCTGCTGTGATGGAGTAAGCCATACCTTCCCTCAGTACGCCAAGGACATGGTAGGCCAGCTTTCATGGGGAGCCCAGAATCTTGGGATTTTACAGTGCAGTGGGCAGTTACAATAAAGGGTGACTTTCAAGTGCTGCCTGTTATGCAATTTTTCAATGTTCAGGTTGTCTGATTTCTTTATAAGAGTGGCAGTATGTCCCTATTCCTCTGCCCCTCATTTCGCTGGGGCCCAGCCTCTGGTCACTTGACTGAGCCTCTCATCTTCACTGCTCTGCAACAGTTAAACCTCCAGGGACTTCTGATCAGTGGCCAGGGTTCTAGAGTATTTTCTCTGACCATTGTTAACACTTAACCTTTCCTGATGTGAAAGAGCTACTTGCCCAATCCCCTCTCATGAGGCTTGCTGGGTTGATGAGATTATATATTTTGATTCCTTTTCAGCAGAAAAACTTATAGAGGCCTGATCCAGACCACCATGTTCTCAAAAGAGTGCCACCATGCCATTCTCAAGCCAGCAGCCTGGGTACAGCTAGATAAGTGCAGAAACTGAGAGGAGGCATCAGGAAACTTTTATAGCAGTCTGACATTCCAGTGACATCCAAATGGCATTTTTATTATATTTTATAAAAATCTTAGTCTGTAGCAGATTGGCAATTTAAAAATCCATAGTGTCCTTCTCCACAGACGCTTTAGGGAGCATTGTTCACGTGTTATTTCATCTCCTGTTTTGCTTGGGTTTCACGGTACTAATTTATTTCAGAAAAGGCAAGGTGTTGTCTTTTTCTGCCAAGCAGTGACCTACCAGCACAGCTCCTGAGGGAGGGGCTTCTGGAAGAAGGCAAGGGTTTGCCAGTGTCTCCCTAGGCAGACAGGAGCCCTTTTGAGAAGCCATGCCTCTTGGTGACTGGCAGCTGCAAAGCGTGGGCCTCCTAGCGGGTCTGGTATGTCCTGAGCAAGACAGTAGGAGGCCTGATCATAGCCCAGCAGGAGCTGACAGTTTACCTACTGGCTTCTCGGGGGCTCCCAGACCTTTCCTTTCCAATGCTACCTGGTCTTCTGGACCTGCCCCACCTACCTGTTCCTTCCAGGATTCCTACATCTAGATAGGGAGTAACAGCCACAAATCAGAGTCCCTTCAACCAGCCCTTGTATCCACTCCCTCTTCTTTGTTCCCATTGCCTAGAGCTGTTCTGTCACCCCACAGCCATATACCTGCATACTGCCTATGTTCCTGTGGCTATGTGGTAAGAATGACATTTGTGTTTTAAAACAGACCGCAGAAAACAAAAGAATACTACTACTTTGTGGTACCTGAAAATTACAAGACATTCACATTTTAGCGCCAGTGGAGGTTTTTTGGTGATAAAATATATCTGACATAAAATTTTCTGTTTTAGTATATGATTCAGTGGCAGTAAGTATTTTCACCCTGTTGTCTGACCATCACCACCATCCATCTCCAGAATGTTTTTATTATCCTATGCTGAGATGCAGTTAGCAAAGTTTTATTGCAACATAGTCATGCTTATTTGCTTTTCTACTGGCTGCGGCTACTTCTGTGCCATGGTGGCAGAGCTGATGCTATGTGACCTGAAGAGACTCACATTTATTTCCTGACCCTTTCCAAGAAAAGTATGCTGACCCATCCTGCTGCACACTTTCCTCACTACTTGTATGGTTACCATAGCAACTGATCCCACTGCCTCCTATTGCAGCCCTTTTCAGCCTGTCTGCCCCAAAGTAGTTTTTCTAAGTTGTAGTTCTGATTGATTACCTCCAAAATCCATTGGTAGCATCCCATGGACTAATGTAATATTCTCTACCATGTTCCTGGAGCCCTAGTCCCAGAATAATAGCACTAGTTAATAAAGGCTCTGAACAGTCTTGGAGAAAAGAAATCTGTCAAACATTAATCAATCCTTCCCAAACTCAATGACCAGAAAAGTCTTTGTTTTTTCCTTTCTAATCACCTATTCATATCCTACAGCAGGGTTTGACAAACTTTTATTGTAAAGGGATAGATGATGAAATATTAAAGATTTTGCAGGACATACTGTCTCCTTTGCTATACTCTGCTATAAAGTAACTGTACACAAAATGTAATGCTGAGGGTGACTGTTTTCCAATAAAATTTTATTTAAATAAAAATACTAGCAGGCCACAGGCTATACTTGGCCTGTGGGCTCTGGTTTACTGACTTGCTGAGCTATGACATTGGTTCTCAAGATGTACTTTCCAACTATTGGCATTGTATCACTGGGAAACTTATTAGAGTACAAGTTCTTGGGTCTGCTTCATATCTCCTGAGTTAGAAACTCAGGGCCCAAGCTAGGCATGGTGGTGCATGCTGTAATTCCAATACGCAGGAGGCTGAGACAGGAAAATCACCATGAGTTTGAGGCCAGCCTGGGCTTTATAGTGAGTTCAAAGCCAGCCTACGTAGAGAAACCCTTTGTCAAAAACAGACAAACACCCTCAGGGCCCAGACCAGCAGTCTGTGCCTCCATCAGCCCTACGGCCAGTTTGCAAGTCCCTACTAAAGGACCCAAATACCCTTCCTGAACATCATCCTCAGCAGGAGTGAGGGGTGAAGGCCAGCCTCAGCAGGAATCGAAGGCCCTTTGCTATCTGGTCTCTGGCCAGCATCCCTCCTGCACTTGGGAGATACCATGCTAAGGACAGACTTGTGGGGTTTCTGGAATGTGCTGTCCCTTTCTCTCCCTGTGCAATAAAGGAATGCACGGCCGTGTGGAAGGACTTCCTTCTGCTGTGGCCTTCCCCTCCCTGACTTGTACTGGTCTCAGCTCCTGCTCAGGACTTTGCACCCTTCACTGTGCAGCTGCCTGTGCTCATCTGGGCACAGCACCTATATGTGTGTCCTGCTGTGACTGTCAGCATTCTCCTCAGCAGTGGGTTTGTCGGGCAGGACCACTTTACCCACCTCTGCATTTTGGCACCCCAAAACTGCATGCTAGATAGTTTACTGAATAAGCAGAGTAACCAGTCGTGAGCCCAGAGCCTGATTCTGGCTGCACAAGTAAGGACTGGGGAGGTCGAGTCAATGCCTCAGGGGTTCCTGCTTTTGCTGATTCTGGGAAGTGTCTGCAGTGGGAGGCCTCCCATGCGTTTCCTCTTCTCTCCACTCTGACTCATTGATTGATTGATGTTTGGAAATTGTGACTCATCTGTTAGAGAAGGAACAGGAAATTTTCTTCTCCCCCTTTTCCCTCCCATCCAAATAGGTAATAAATAAAGGCGCTGACATTCCGCTTGGTGCACAAGGAGTCTTTAGCTGCATTTCTGGTTTTTGTAATTGGTGGCTTCTTGCAGAAGGATCTTTATTAGAAGCAAACTATCCTGCATATCTGTGTTCATCCTTCAGGTTTATAAAATGATAAAGCCAGTCAGTGTGTGAATTTACCCTTCCATCTTTTAGAAGACGTTTGTGACAGTGTGTTGTCCAAGTGGAGAGTCTAGCGGCTTCTCTTTTAGTAAGAAATGTGAGGAGGGCCTTCTCCACCTCTGAGTTTCAAAATGAGTTTGCTGGGGGTGAGTAATGATGTCTTAAGCTGGTTTTATTAAATGTGAAAGAATAAGATGTTCTAGGTTTACATCATGTACCAAATATAGATAAGGCCGGATCAGCTGGACTCCAGGCCTGGGGCTCATGCTGGTGCCAGGGCACAGTCGAGTGTGGGATGCCTGTTTTGTCTCATGACACTGAGGGCTGACGTAGATGCCCAGCCTTTGCTGTTAAGGGTCTCTTTTTAGGAAATCTAGAAAAAGGCCCTGGTTTATGTATCTCTCTACTGTTGGAACTGTAGCTTGGAGGTTGATACTGCCTTTTAATTCTCTATATACTCAGTGAGTCCTACATGTTTTAGGCTCTTGGTTGTGGAAAACTTACAAATAAAACCAGTGTCTTTTAAAACCATAATCCACAGGAAGGGCTGTTGTCATTATTATGTTGTTGGTGTCCTTATTATTTGCTAGGCCTACTGTCTAGCGTGCTTATATACCTTTATGTGTCATTGACTTTCAGCATATAAAGCAGCTACGTAGTGCAGGCACCACTGTGTCTCCACTGAGAGATCAGGAAGCTGTGGTTCACACAGACATTGAAATCACTTGCTGTGCACAGGTGACACACACCTGGGGCTGTCCACTGTGTAGGCTGCCTGCAGTGACAAGCTGTACACTCCTAGTGCTAAGGATTGGAGTCAAACTGAGCAAAAGGTGTATTGCATAGAAATATTTGAACTTGGAAGCAACTAGATTATGGGTCAAGGGAAGCAGAATGTGATCTGTGGTCCATTCTGCACTTGCACTAAGTCCATCTTCTCCTGGTTGGGCTGTGGCTGTGAAGCTGGAAATCTGAGTACCAGAGGACCTCTTCCTGCTTCTCCATATGCTGCTTGCTTTTGCTGTGCTGATCATCTGGCATTTTTTCTCTTATTCAGTCTTTACAACTCTATGAGAGAGGCATAAAGTCAGGCTGATTTGATGGACTTTAGGAATGACAGAGCTGGGGAATGAATAATAGAGCTGAGGTTCCACCAGGTACCACTTTATTAGTTTGAGTCCAGTTTGGGCTCAGTTTGGAGGTCTGTGATTGTGTCCCAAACACCAACTCCATCACCAGGGGCTGAGGTCTTTGATACTAACTACTAAGGAGAAGGCTTTGAACCTAGGTATCTGTAGCTAGTTCCCTCAGGGTGACTTGAGGTAGAGCTAGGAGTCTCACCTTTTAAAGCTGACTTTCTGAGGTCAAAAAGGAAAGAGACCACCAGGAGGGGAGACCATCAACTTCATCCCACATCTTACCACAGAGGGCATCTCACACACACACATGCATGCACACATATATGTGCACACACAAACACACAAACTGAGGCTCACAAGGCTGCAGAGAAACTGTGACCTCCACTGATGCCAGGTTGAGGTCATTTCCATTTCTGCATGAAGCTCAGCCTCAGAGATAGACTGGTTATATTTGCCACCAGCCAATTTATGAGTCGGTGACACCAAGTGCGCGAGGTTGTGATCTGACTCATGAAAGGATTTTTAGTTTGTGACTCTGTAAAAGCAGGTCAGTTTTTTAAAAAATCATATGGCATACAGAATCAACTTTTCCCTCAGGAGACTTTTTTTAAGGGTGGACAGGTATAATAGGAATGTCATTTCAGACCCTTCAATGAACTGTCTCTTGAGGGACTTTCCTTCCAGCAGTTCCACTTTTTTATTTTATTTAGAAAAAAGTCAGAAATGTGATCGGTGCTTTATGAACATAGCATTATTTACACTACTAAAAAAGAAAAAAAGGGAACAACCTAGTGTCCCATATAGGGGAATGGTTAAATTAATTCACTGAAATTATTATGTAAGCTGGGTGGTACATGCCTGTAATCCCAGCACTTAGGAGGCTGAGGCAGGAGGATCACTGCAAGTTCAAGGCTAGCCTGGGCTACATAATGAAAGCAAATTTATATATATGAACATATATATGTGTGTGTGCATAAAATTGTCATGGCGTTTTAGACTTATCGCTCTAAAATAAGAATTTCAGATGTTGTGTCACTCTAGCTTTTTAAAGAGATACAAAGACAACATGGCTTTTGCACGTGGAGTGAACACATACAGATTCGTGTACAGCATATTATACAAAGCTGGTCATAAGGTGTGGAAAAGACTGGGAAAAAAGCATTCAGTCTTACCAGGGCTGGATGGTTTGAGATTATTTAAAATTTCTTTGTTATGCTTTTTATATTTTCCAAGTATTCTCTACCGAGTGTGTTACTCCTTAACCTATAGACAACTAAGAAAATGTTCAACTTTGCAAAATAAAGTTTGGTTGATTCTGTTTATTTTTTTCATTTTTTTGTTTTTAGTACTTTGGGTTGAACTCAGCACTTTCACACTGAACTACACCCACAGCCCTTTTTTATTTTGCAACAGGGTCTCCCTAATTGGCTAAACTGCCCAAGCTGGGCTTAAACCCGCATTCTTTGTGCCTTAGCCTCTCACAGTGCTGGAGTTACCAGCATGCACCACCACACCCAGCTAGAAAGACTCATATTTATTTGCTCATTCATCCAGCATTCTTAAGTGGGAAATAGTGCTTTAAAACAAGAGCTGTAAAGACCAGATTGAAATCCCACTGTGCTGTTTACAGGCTGTGCTTGCTGAACCTATAGACCATTTTAAACATGGTCACATTCTTGCCTTTTTATTTTAGTAAGATTCTCCTTTATGACAAGACATGGGGAAACAGCAATCCTGAGAGTCTCTCCTCCCGATAACTAGATTGAAAGTTCCCTGCATCCTATTGTCCAATCTGTGAAATGGGCACACTCCACACCTGTCTTGCAGTGGTCAAAAGTGATGAGGAACTTTTTGCTTTGACACACTTCTGGAATGCTTATTTTTATTAAGGAATATGCTGTTGACTGTGCGCCAGACTACAGAGTGCAAGGAGTGTGTAAAAATAGGGTCCCCTCCAAGAGGTGGGAAGGGGCACAGAGCATTACAGAGGTGACAGCATTAAAGTTGAATGGGTGCTGGGTTATAAGTGAAGTCGTGTGAGCCAGAGCCTGCGGGGGCTTGTGAAGGGTGAGAGTGGGGGTGTTGTGTGAATTGGGTCTTCACTGCAAGCCATGGTGAGGGTCCTGTCTAACACCATAGTAGCTGCAAGATTTCAGAATATTTAGGAGACAGAAGGATCTGGAGAAGCTGACTCAGCAGGCGGGCGGGGTGATGGAGAAGGGTAGCATTGAGGCTTTCTTTAACTGGGACATTTACCTGAGAGAGATGTATTTACATCACTAGGAGGTGATACCTTCATTTTAAGAAAAAAACTAACTCTCCCCCCAGGGACTTGCTTCTCCTAAGCACTCTAGTGCTCTCTTGCTGTCACTGTGTGTATGCGTATTGAACAGGTAAGTACCTGGCTGTCATTGTAACTTACTGAATTACCATCATTATTGAGTTGCCCATCCCTGCCCCCACTCTGACTCTCTCTCTTTTTTTAAGCACCCCTCCCCTCCCCGTAGTGTAATGTTCCTGTTCTCATCCTACATTAGAGGAATTTGATCTTATTCTCCCTAGTGCAGTGATTGGTTTTTTCCTGGTCATTATAAGGCTGGCCAGGGAGAACTCTTCTAAAATGGACATCTATTGAGTTTTGGATACAGTGGCCCAGGAGACCCCTCCTGGGTGCCAATCAGGAGGACCTGTCTGAAAGTTTTCTCGGGCCTTCTGTTGAAGAAGCCAGAGAAGCCCAAGATTGATCTCTAATTATTTCTGTCAAAACCAGTGATATCAAGGGTGGAGTGTACTGCTCTGATTTCCTTGTGCTGCCTCTTTTCCCCTCTCACAAGAAGTATATTCTTTTCTATCCTGTTTGTTCCTGCTTGATTTGGGAGGCTGCTGTTTCCATTGCCTAATTAATGGGAACATGTTCTCTCTAGGATTTCATCGTGAACGTGTTTCTGTTTGAACATGGCACAACCTGTGGACCCTTTTAAACGTGGTTACCTGCTTGCCTCTTTATAGGGCAATAACTAGATTAATTTTGCAATGCTTTTCAGAATGCCATTGTTCTTTTTAAAAGAATGGGTTTGCTGTTTTAATAAGACTTTAATGCCATCAGGACGCCTTAGGTTGGCACAAATGCTTCATAATAGCATAGTCCCTTAAAATACATCTTGTGGCTACCCAGTTATTCAGGACTGCCTCTGTCGCATGCTTCCTCCACCTCAAACCTGAGTCAGTGACTGTTTACCCAAATGTTCTTTTCAATTTCGTCGCTGTGAAATTTCTCTGAAATCTCCATATAGCTTTTAGGAAGGTTTACCGTGTTTGTCTTGCCCCATTCTGGGTTTCACTAATGAGTTCACATGTAGAGAAGAATTGAAAATTAATTGGACGACTAATTGTGAGATTCTTATTCTTGCCAGGGAACACTGAGGAAGTGGTAGCTTTAGCTGAAACTCGTCGGGAGCCTTTAATAGGTATTTTCAGTTATGATCCTTACAGAGCTAGTCAGGTAAAGAGAATTTGGTGTGATGGAAGATTTCTAACCGTGTATCTCTCAGAGCTTTCATTCTGTGGTAGGGCAGTATGCTATTATACAGAACAGTATGTGTGTAGAGTCGAGAGAGACCCTCCCACCCCTTCCCTGTGAAGGTCTGTTGGAGTTCTCTTCTGGCTAGACACCATGTCCAGGTTAGAAGGTGAGCTTGACCAGGGCGTCTTGGTGTAATGGCGATGGAGCCTTGGGATGGCTGCAGGTAGAGAACAAGGCATGACAGGGCAGGAGAAAGAGGGGTCAGCCTCTGGTTTGAGCTGTTGTGGGTGGTACTATAATGGGAATCCATATGGGATTTGGGGTGGGGGGGTTCTGGTGAAGCATGAGATTAGTATCTGGAGAGCTTGAGATACTGGAGAGACTTCCAAACAGGACTGCCCAGGAGACAGGCTGGCCCAAAGAGAATGATGCTGATTGAGTGTAGATTGAGGAGATGCTGACATGGACACAGGTCCCATCCATGTGTCCCTGTCACCTCTGGCAGAGTGTGATTATGGGAAAATTGTTTAACCTTCAGACCTTGCTTTCCTCTGTCTGTAAAGTAGACACATTAAGATCTACCATATAGGGCTGCTGTGAGGATTGAGAGAACTTAATGCACATGAAAACACTTTGTAAACTCCATACCAGCTATAAATATTAGTTACAGTTGTTGTCATCATTCTTATGTTAAAAAGTATTTGGCCAAAACCCTTTGGGAGGCCCAGCACACTGCAGCCCCATGTGGAGACTTTCAGTGCTTGTTACTATCTGTTTGTTCCATCAGTCACAGTATCGATTAGTGTTGAAACAACCAAAGTAGTATATTTTAAAAGGCAGCCAAGAGCAGCCATGCTTTGAAGTGATATGCAACTATTAAAAATTATGTTTGCATAGAGTTTGTAGTACATGTGGCAGACTTAAAACAGAAAAAAGGAATAGGAAGTATATGAGAGTATTATTATAATTACCAAAGAAATACACAGAAAAAATACTGGAAGGAACCATGCCAGAATATTAAGTGAGTACCTTGGGGAGTAGGACTTGAAATAGTTTTTCTTCTTCTTTATGTTCTCCCATGCTTTAAATTCACTCCACTATGGCATATATTACTTCGGTCACCAAGAAAAAAAAAATAACACTACTACCTCACACACCAAGCACAGGTGGGAATTAGATGGTTGAAGAACTGATTTCAGCTTTTTAACATTTTCCTGCAATTCATCTTGCTTTAAACACTATTTTGCACCTGGCAGTAGAAATGTAAATCTGACTGCAGAAACTTTATGAACAAAACCAAAATATCCCCATGCAGGATCTCAAATTGTTCTGCCCTTTTGGGATCTCCTATTTTAAAAAAAAAATTTTTTTTTTTGATACTGGGGACAAACTTGTGACCTCACACTTGCCAGGCAGGTGTATGTCCGGCCCCTATTTAAAATTTTTAATCATGAAATTTAATCTCGATTTCAGTTTGATCTCAATTTCTGTTAATCTAATTTTCCTGTGAAATGATTGTTTTTGGTATCCATAGATACTAGAGATAACTAATTCCTGTTTATCTTCAGTTTTGCCCATGTGTACCTGCTTTATAGCATATGTATATAGATTTACTCCTGAGCACACCAGTCCTGGGCTTTGATTGTTCTTAGCTCCTCCCTTTCATTCTGAGGCGCAATTGACAGACTTCCACATTTTACCAATCTCAGATTCCTAATCCGCCTTGAAGACTTTCTATTAAGGTAATAGTAATCATTTGTCTCTCTTTTCTGCTTTTGCTGTCACTTTGTCTTCTCCATATATGACTCTTGGTCCTGCCTTGGCTAGTGCCACCTGCATTTTCTAGTTCTCCCTACCAGCGCCTCTTGGGTGCCACCTACCACCTTTCTCTAAAACCATTCCCTTCTCTAGCTAGTGACACATGCCTGTAATTCCAGCACATTGAGAGGCTAAGGCAGGAGGATTAAAAATTCCAGGCTAGCCTGGACTACTTAGTAACTTACCAAAACCCTGTCTCAAAGTAAAAATTAAAAGATTTGGGGATGTAGCTCAGTGCAAAGGCCCTAGGTTTAGTCCCCAGTACCATCCCCCATGTCCCCTCACCAGAAAGTTCTCTCACTTGTAGGGAGATTACTTAGATACCTGTCACCCCCACCACCCATTTTAGGGCCAGAAAATGTGCTGTCCTTTCTGCTCATGGGGTTGGGGAGGAACCACCTGGTTAGTTGCTCACCCAGCCTTCATGTACATCATTTGTTCAGCGCATACCCACAACAGGACCATCACATTGGTGCTAGTGTGGAGTTTTTGCCCTTGTGCTGAACCTCACAGTTCATCCCTAGATCTGAGGATTCATGTTTTCTCTCATTCAGAGAGATCACTCTTCCTGTCTAATGGGGTGGAAGCAGAAATAGGGGGTGTAGGGTAGGGATGGTAGAAAGAAGCCAAGGCTTAGAGAAAAGAGGGGTAGACCCAAGCCTTGGTCCTGATTTGGCCACCAGTTGGCCCTTTTCCCAAACCAAAAACAGATGATAATATGACTAGCCTACCAGTTATTCATTACCTGTTAGCACAATCTTAGCAGGCCTTCAGCCTACACAGTGTAACCTTAGCTTCTCATTATGCCTGTGAGGTGGGTTGGGTATCAAAACTTGAAGACATTTCTTGATATGTGCTTTAAACATTTTTTCTCTTAATCACACAGAACAGCAGATTGACTTGAGTGATCCTTTCACAAAACATATTGCAAAGAGTGCAGGGTGCAAAAAGTATCCCATTCAGGAAGAGATCTGTTATCAGTTACCTTTAGGAAACTCTGTGATCTGAGCTTCTAGGATATATTCATCCATTCAGCACAACTTCCTCAACACCCAGGAGGCAATGCTCAGTTCAAGGGCACACATTAGGAAGCCAGACCAGTTGGGGTAGGTTGTAGCTGCACTTACCCTATGATGTTAGGTAAGCCCCTTCACTACTCAGTGTCTCAGGCTATCTCAGCATATACACGTATCCTTATATACATATATAAAGCAAAACAAAAACAGCCTCATTGAATTTTAAATGAAAATTAGATGACAGAATAAGTAAAGTAAGTGCTTTGCTTGTTGGTTCTTATTATTGCTGTCATTGTTACCACTCTTATTGGGTCAGAGGATATAATGATGTGCAAAATACATACACATTCTAAGAAGTCAGAGGGAAAGCAAGCTAACTATTCATTCAGTCTCCCATTGTCTTTTGCAGTTGTTATTTGATTTCAACCCACTGCCTACTCCCAGGAAACCACAGCTCTTGCAGACACCCTTTGGGAGTCTCAATTTAAATAGCAGAGAGTGGCAGGGGTTTTACACAAATTGAGAGTCTGGTAAGCAAAGCTCAGTGCCTGCAGAACTCCAGTGGCTGAAAGATTGTCCTGTTAGTTGAAAGGGCGACCACTGTCAGCCTACCCACCTTGCCCATTCCAGGCCTCACCTGGAGGACAGTTTCCTTTGGACCAGAGCAGGGCAAGGTCTCTACAAGCCCAGCAGTGACATAGAAAGACTGTACAACAGGCCCTACCAAATCCCAGAGCCTAGTTCATGTTCATAGAGGATACCAAGCTTTGCCCTTCCTGACACTAGCATGTTGATTGAGTGAGACTGTGTTTATGTATTGGGTGGGAATGTTATGGGGAGGGCAGATTTTAGCAAAGCTCTCACTGCTTTTCCCATCATACCTTTGGTCTGTATCAGGCCTGACTTGAGAGCATCTGACAATACTGAACTTATTTCTAGCCAGAAGGACCAGTCATCCACATGTTTTTGGGCATGCACATCCTCAGAAATGGCAGATCTGGACGTGAGGAATTGCATGTGAGGTGTGGTGTTTTCCCGGCACAGCCTTATAGGTTTTGCCGAAACATCCTTGCAGAGATGTAACCTCCACCATACCTCTGCTGGAGTCTAACACAGTCAAGTCTTGTTCCAGATTTACACACGTAGGCATCTGCCTTTCATTCATTCTGATTAAATAGGGATCAGATGGACTGTCAGTTATTAGCTGAGTCTCTCATGAATATGATTTTACTGCATCGTAATATGGCCTGTCTGAAACAAATCTGTTGGTCCTAATGAAAATTAGACATTTAATCACAGTGCTGGCTTCCCTAGGGTAGCCTCAGGTCACAGGAAGGAAGCTATCTTCTCGTTCTCCAAAGCAGTCAAGATCTACAGTAGTCTTCGTTTTCAGCATGCTCATAACTGAGGTTATTTATTTCAAAGGTGTCTTTCTGACGTCTTGAAGGAGGACCCATTCCTGACCTTCAGGGTTCAGGGAGGAAGAGTGTTGGACAATTGGCCTTTGTGGAATGTTCTAGAAACTGAAGAGGAACATAGACCTGACATTTGCAGACCACCAGTGACTGTCACATTTCCTCCTGCCTGGGTGTGCACCCTGGATCCCACACTTTTACTCACACTGATTTTGGGCAACTCATTGTGCCCCCATGTTTTTATTTGAAAAATGGGGCCAACTGTTCAAGAGTAGGTAAGCGCTGGTGACTCATCCAACCCTGCCTTAACCACCACACTCTCTTGTTACAGAGGAAGATGGGGGATGTGATGGGAAACACCCAGTTGCCATTGGGGAATCAGAATGAGCCAGAAGCTGGCAGATACGTGTTTCAGAAGTCTGTGTGGACTTGCTTTGCAGACGATTATAGTCTCTGCCAGACACCATGAGCTCTGGGTCTTTTCCTGAGGTACCCCCCATGCTGGGCAGGGACAGGCCTGAAAATAGAGCAAACACTTTGTTATTATGTTAATTATAACATAGTTCCAGTAAATGCCATTATAATGTAATAAGTGGCAGAATGGGATCCAAGCCCCAAAATGAGAGGTGAATTTCAACCATGCAGTCTGAGAAGGCAGTATTTGTGTCTTAGTGCTTTCAGGTGAGATACCCCAGTGGGCAGTGCTCCAGTAGACTGGGGTGGTGATTATCCAGAGATACTGACCAAGAAGTAATGTTTTCTCCCACCTACTAGTACCTGCAGGTCTTAGAAGGCCCATCTAGACTCAGAGGGGACCCTCTGGGCCTGAGTGTCTGGGACGTGTGAAGCTAGGACCACCACAGACAGGGTCACCTCCCTGATAGCCCCAGCGCCTGCCTCACCTTTTGCTGACACTTGCTTCTAGAGCCCAGTGTGGTCAACTGGACCTTCAACATGCTCCTGGGGAACCAATCCTCATGATTTGAGAGATTTTTAGGCCACTCATTCTTATTTAGTCCTAAGGTGGGTCTTTTTTGTGAGTGGCCAGTCTCATTCCTATTGTTAGTGTAGTTTTGGTTTTTTTTTTTTCTTTTAGAGGATAAGGATAAGCTACTTGCTGTGTTTTGGAGCCACTCACCTTTGTCCTCTTATATTATTGGCTAATACTGATGGTGAGGAACATAATTGAAAGGGAAATGGTCTTCAGGAGAGGTGAGCTGTTGTATGTGTTGTTAGATTTCTGGGACTTTGGGAATCTGTGATATAATGTATGCTAAACCCCTTATTACAGAGGGAGGGGAGAGAGACGAGTTGGGGGAGGTATACAGTGTGGAGTAAGTGAGCAGGGAGGGAAGGCTTTTATGGGATGATTGTGGGGATGAGTAAGGCCCCACCCTCACCCCATTTGCCAGTGCCCCTGCCCAGGTGGCTTGTGTCATCTAGCAAAGTCTGCGCCTGTGGGAGAATGACAAAGAAGACATGAAATGGGAGGGCCACCTGTGCTTGGTTTATGGGTGCTTTGCCTTGACAGCCATCTCCACAGTCGTCTTCAGAGTCCTTATGCACCTGGGAGTTGTCTGAGCTCAACTCCAGCATGTCTTCACCTTCAGGGACTGCTCTGTCCAGCTATGAGGCCCTTGAGATGAGGGCCTGGTCTCTCTGTCATATGTGGTGGTGGCATGGGTACACTGATGTTCCAGGAAGGCCCCTCTGACCTTGGTATAGAGAGGGGAGGAAGAGATGCTGAGTCAAGTGGCCAAGGCCTTTCATGATGTCACACAACTGGCAACTGACTGAACCCCCTGTCCCATGTCATCTCTCTGGGGACCCTCAGTGCCAATTAGAGCTCCAGTTCCTGTGTTCGCAAGGCCCCATTGAGGCACAGTTGAAAAGGAAAGTCACACTGGTACTCTGTAACTGCCTGGTGGGTGCCCACATGACAAGCTCCTGGATCCCTGACTGATTCCTGGATGACAGCACCTTTCCTGCCTTCCCACTCTTTTTACCTCAGGAGACACCTTCCTGGTGCGTCATTGGCATCAGGAGCCAAGTGCTGGGAAGGGTCATTTATTTCTCCTGCAGTTGTTTTCTGTAAAGCAGTCTTAGTAATCATACTGATTTTGCTGTCTTCTCTCTGGACCCTGGATGAGTCTGGTTTTCCCAATGTGACAAGATAGTGTCCTAACTCTGTATCTAGATTCCTGTTATGAGGTCAGATGCTGACTCCAGACAAAGGCAGTGGAGTTGGGGACACTCAGAAGCACACCCTGGTTAGAAGTGTTTTTGTAGATCCTGACTAGTATTAGGACTGCAGCAAGCCTCCATTGGGAACTAGGTATATGCAAGACCTCTGTAGGGTATGTGCTGCCTCAGCTTCATGCCAGTGCTGAGAGTGAGCATCATGAATGAGGCTCATGAGCCACCCAGAGGTACACAGCTTGGACTGGCAGTGGCACCCAGGCATCTTGTTCCAAAATCGGGCTTCCTCCACAGTCCTAGAGGGAGACTAGATGGAGAAGGTGCCAAAACCAGCCACTTAGTTTTTCTGGCTGGTAGTAATGGTAGGGGTAGCCCAGGGTCATCACAAGCTGTGGCCTGGACTTCTCCCCCAAGACTGTTGACTACTACATCTTTCCAGGGAAAGGGAATGAGTTGCTAACATTTAAAAACAAGGATCTGCCAGCAAGGAGAGACTGAAGAGGCTAGTCAGGGGCAGTGTACAGCCGGGCTCAGGCATGGATTTGAAACACACCAAGAGGGACTCATGAGTTTCTGTAGCAACTGGAGTTATTGGAATGCTGGAGTTCAGGAGATTTGTTGATATTGAAGAATTATTGTCATCATCTTTTTGGAAGGGATAATACTTTGAATTAATTTTTAAAGGGTCTGTGTCTTTCAGAGATGCACACTGAAATCTTTCTGGATAGTAATATAATAGCTGAGATTACTACAAGAGGCAGAATGCAAGCAAAAAGGTCAGAAATGAGACCAGACTGGCTGAGAATTGACCCTCGTTGAAAGTAGGTAACAGGTGCACAGGAGCTGGATTTACTGCTTGGTTGACTTGGTCTTATTTCTGAAAGTTTCACAGTGTGCTTGTATTTCATATAAAAACTCAGTTTTCTGGTTTTTCTGGAAAATTTGAAAGGTCTGGTGACTACAGGTCCCTCCTGGATGCTGGAGCTCTGCAGGGGTCTGTTTGACCCAGGTGGCAGATGTGTGTATGTCCACCAGAAGGGAAGGACAATAGGAACACAGAAAATGGTGCCACAACAGATGGGGTCACTGAAGGAGAGTTGGTAGGTTGTGCTCTGGGAGCTCCTTCCTTGCTGGCCATTGACACTCTGGTGCCACTCTGTAACACCTCTGAGCTGGTGACGCAGGCTGACCTGTGGAGCAGTGACATTCTGGGCTGTGGAGAACTGCCAGGATAATATGGGAGCATGGGCTGGTGGGCCGAGCAGAGGGGCCTCTACCACAGTCCGGCTAGTTCTAGGATGTCCTCACCAGTTGTTGATTCCACGCCAACACCGCCACGCAGGCCCATGGTTCTAGCTGCCTTTGGAAAGGAATTATTGAAATCTTTTTCCATTTAGCACATTTGTGACTTAGCTAAGCGTCTGTTTCAGTGATGAATAAAGCCTTAACAGCTTCTCCAACACTGCAGTAGACCTGCAAGTGGCAGATGATTTGGATTTCTTCTCCACTGGGAGAGATTCAAAACTGCAGGTTTTAGAAGCTTTTAAAAGCTACTTGTTTGTGTGATGTTCATTGAACACAAGTTATTTTGCAAATAATGGTCTGCAGCTGCTTTAAAGACATAAACTCAATTGCTCAGCCTGGGTATGTGTCTGTCAGTGGTGAAAAACCACAAACACATTCTATGAACTGGATCATTTAATTAAACCAAATGATCTGCATTGTATGAAGGGACCATACATGTACCACACTCTCTAAAAAGATCTATAAAGGGTCCCCAGAAGCAAATAATCAAAATTTATCTTAGACAAGTCATTTCCTCTCTCCAGATATGTTCCCTCATCTGGAACATGAGGCAGTAGGGCTGGGACGGCCTCAAGATTCTGGGAGTGATATCACTTTAGGTTGTCTCTTTTGGACTAATCAGAATGCCCCCGTAGGGTGTTTTCTATTGTTGCTTTCTCTGCTTTCACATAAAAACGAGCAGGTAAGGTATTCCCATAGCAGATGCATGTCTGTCTCATTATTAGCCCATTCTTGCCTGGACTCACTGTGTAGCCCATGCTGACCTCCAACTCCTGATCTTCCCCCATCACCATCTTACATGCTGGAATCACAGGTGTGCTGCATCCTCACGTAGCTTTGCATTTGCTTTTAAAGTGGTTAGGAATCTTGAGTATGTGTGGCGAGGCCCAGGAAGAATCTAGAATTCTTTGGCCTTTTCAGGCAGAGGAGTCTGTGCTTAGAGGAGCTCTTCCGCTTGTCATCAGTTTGACCTTGGGCTGGGCACTGAGCTTCCTGAGCCCTTCTTCACTGGTCCAGGGGCCACTGATCTGTTACACAGTGAGCACCGTGAACTGGTGGCTGTCATCGACCTCCCTGGACTGAGCTGAGCACACAGACACCCAGACCTTCCTAGGTCTTCAAGGCAGGAGCTCTAAGTTTAGCAAGTTCAACCCAGCTACAAACAAAACCAGATCATACTTTTTGAAATTCACCTCCTTTTTTGCCGGGGTGGGTACCAGGGATCAAACTCATGACCTCACACTTGCCAGGCAGACAATTGTACCGCTGAGCTAAACCCTGGGCCCTTCACCTCATTTTTTTTACAATACTGGCTTCCCCCTCATAAAAAGAGCTCTGATGGATGTCAAGTTTAGCCCTGTGTTTCCAGCTTTTCCAGAGTTTGGGTCTATGGAATCATACACTTTCCGTGGCTGAAAGGAGCTTAAGATGCAGCAGTTATTTCAGCATTGGAAAGTGTAGCCTAAAATAGTTGGAAGCTGAATTTTAAGCCTCTTCTGGCCAGATCAAAGAAACCCAAACTTCTAAAAATACCAAATTAGCTTTTTAAGCACAGTTTCTATCTTTAGTTGGAAATGTGTACAGTATATGCTTCTGGAACCTACTTAAATGCACCCATAGAAATTAGCATTTACCTTGAAAAATGAGACATTTGGCCTGCAGTAATAGCTTAAGTAACTCTTTCTGCCCTTGACTGTCCTCCAGCCAGAGTCAGAATTCCACAGTATAGACAGAGCCACCTCCCGTTTCCTTCTGAATTCATCCCTGTCTTCTTGCTGGAGTTAGTTGGAGTACAAAAGAAGTTACAGCTTTCAAACCCCAAGTTGAAAAGACATGGGACAGAACTTTCAGTTTACATGTCAGAACTTAAAATGGATATTCCTACATGGGGCGTGATCTGAAATGTTTGTATTTGGGTTTCAAATGTGCTATAGGATCCTGTGTGCAGCAGATCGGCCTTTCTAATTGCCATGCTTGTTAACATTCAAATGAGGCTTCACTCCCTAGCAGTCTTTGAGTGACAGTTGCAGAAAGGGGCTCAAAATCTCATTGAGTGATGGAGGTGTGGGCAGCCTTGGATAGAAAACTTGCAACAGATCATTCACAGAGAAGTTGTCAGACTTGACTTTGGGTACTTCCATGCCAGACACTTGTGAGACAGAGCTCCTTGCGTACCCTATGGACTGCTCAGACCCCATCCAGGCGGGGTTGTGGGTGTCAACAGAAAACATACTTCCAGGATTTTGGGACCTAAAATCTAGGAGAGGATATGACCTCTCTAGTCTGCTGCTGATCACCTTGGAACTTGTGTTCCTGGTTGGGGCTGGCTCTTGTGTCAGTTGATCTCCTTGGGGTATAGAGGTGCTGAAGCTAGCTGTCTGGGGACTCTGGGTGGGGTTTCTGCTAGTTTCGCCTGCAGTGGAAGGAAATGGAAGCAAAGCACCAAGCTGAGCTCAGTCACATCCTTTAGCTAAATCCTCAAAACAGCCCAGGAAAGATACTGCCTCAGTCTCTATTTGAGGAGACTGAGGCTCTAAGAAGTCCCTGACCTGCCCAGGTTTATGCTGCCCCAAGAGGTGAACTTAATTTTGAGTCTAGGTTTGTCTGACCCCAATGCCATGTCTTTCCACTGTGCCATAGCTACCCTTTGATTTGCCATGTCCTGCCAACTTCAGGAAAAGATGTCCAGTGGCTTGCCAAGGCACAGCTGCCTTAAGATGACAATCAAGGTAGCAAGGCCAGCAGTGGCGAGAAGTAAGAGGAAATGAAGGGAGGGAAGGGCAAGTAGATCCAGAATTGGGTGACTGTCCAAAGAGCATCCCTTTGTATGCATACTTGATAAAGTATGTGGAGTGATCTTGACAGAGCCTGCATACTTAATAAAGGTGAGACACAGGCTTGGCTGTGAACTTCTCAGCAACCAATGCAAAGGACTGTGACTCACATCATCCATGAGCCATAAACAAGGTGCTTATTGGAGAGAATCACGGCTCTGTTGGTGTTGGTAGAAAATTTTCCCCAAGATTCTCATAAAGACCACTTAGTCTCATTGTTGGTTACGAGTTTCTGGCACGTGTATGTATCTTGTAGGTTGATAGAAGTAGCATTACACTGATCTGAAAGAAGAAAGAGAACTGTAGACCCAGTGTTGGGAATGTTCTGTTTCTACAGAGAGGGAAGCATCTGTCTGGATTTATGAGGTGTGGGTGACACACTTTTATTTCAGGTATGAGGCGAATATGGTATTTTAAGTCCTGATCATTAGAACCAAGTCTCTCTCTTTTAGATCTGTGTGGTTCCCTCTGAGTATATATATGCTTTTTCGGGACAGGGAGGCCTCTGAGAATTTCCAGTTAAGTTGAGGGGAGATCTGCTGGAGGGAGGGTGGTGTCTCATGGAGCCCAGGTCTTGGTGAGAGAGGCCTTGAAGAGAGGGTCTGGTTCCATGAGGCACATCTACTCTCTGATTGTCTTTTGACTTTTGCTTGGCCCAGCTGTTGCTGCTGTGATCACATGGCAGAGCATGCCCTTGCCATCGCCTGGAGGTTCATGTGCTTGGTTCAGCCACCAAGAGGGAGAGGGCCTGGCTTCTTGAGCCTTAGTTCTTGTTCTGCTGTGTCAGGGAGGACTGTGGCCCAACGCAGGTCTCAGGCCTCTGTTGTGCCAGTCTGCTGGAACTTACCCCCAGGGCACTGTCTGCAGAGGTGTGAGTGTAAGGAGGGGCTTTAGGCTCATTGTGTGCTGACCGTACATACTGCCCGTTCTCCACGTTCAGGGATGTAGCCCATGCCTGCCAAGGAGGCATGACCTTCTGTCACCACTGCCCCAGACAGGGTTTTAACCATTATCTTAAGATACAAAGCTTTAGCTAGTCTTTGCCTTCATATGTTCTATTCTAAAATTGATACTTGGGTTTTAGAGATTGATTGTTTTTCAAGCGGCTTGAACCTTCTGGTATGTTTCAAGAGAGAAAAACCAAGTCACTGCTCTTTATCTTTGTCCAGGCATCCAGGTCCATCTAGGCACACATGGGGTTCAGGCAAACCAGGCCTAGATATAAACCTGTATATATGTATATGTAAGATAACTAAAAAGAACACTGCTGAATGTATTCATTATTGAGAAAGAACAATTAATACTCATATGATTAGATCAATCTAGCATGTCTATATCTGTTAATGTAAGAAACCATTTTAAAGATAACGATGTGCAATATTGCAACCATTGTCAAGCTTCTATCTACCGGTTGTG
>RJWM01000092.1:230361-311899 GCA_004363535.1 Dasyprocta punctata | reverse complement strand
AGACCAAGGGTTCAGACCCATTCCAACAGATCCTGACTCCAGAGTGGTTCCATGGATTTAACCTCCATTCTCCAGACCCATCTTATCAATACAGTGCCCCATGTGGCCCTAGGCACTAGACCAGTAACTGCACAGCCAGCTTCCAGGCCAGCCTGAGCAAATTCAGTCTCCAGGACAGCCCAATGTGAACTGAGGCTCCAGGTAACCACTCATGGACATAGGTTCTTGGATGCTACCCATGATCTTAGCTTGGCCTCAGTGGATCCAGGATTTAGCAAGCTTAGAGTCAAGGTCTACCTTAACATGCTCCAGTACTAGGATGGTCTTTACATACTCAGGCTCTAGGACTACCACTATGAACCCAGATTACAGGCCAGCTCAGAGACCAAGTTCATCCTTGTGGATTCAGGTTTCAGGCCTTTCTCCATGGACCCAGGTACTCGGTCCCTCAGTAAGCTAAGCTCCCACGCATAGTCTCAAGGTGATTGAGCACTGGACTTACCTTAGTAGAACTAACTCTAGGTCTGACCTCACCTCACAAAACTAGGCTCAAAGCCAACCCCTGTGAACACACATGTCAGGACCATTTACCTGCTGTTACAGGCTCAAGGTTAGCTTGCTCAAGGACTCCAGCAGCAAGCCTGACCACAGGACTGCCGTATGTTTCATTTGAGATGTCTAGACCAATTGACTGGTGAAGGGCTTTCCCTGAAAGAGTCAGTCTGGAAAGACGTGAAATGGTGCCTACTTATTCAAATATGCAGAAACTTACACATGGCCACATAAATAATCAGGCAAATGACGCTATCAAAGGAATAAACTAAAACACTTTTAACTGACTCTAAAAAATTGGCGATTTATGAACAGCTTCGGAAACCATTCAAAATAACTGTCTTAAGTAAAGTCAGTGAGCTACAAAAGAACACAGATAAGCACCTAAACAAAACCTGGGAAACAATACACAAACAAAACAAGAGTTCAACAAAGAGGTCTAAATTATAAAAACAAACCATACTTTCTAGATATAACATATGGACTGAATTAGAGGAACACAATGATTGAGCTGGCAAATTCCACATAAAGCTTCAATATTTTTAAGCAGAAAAAAATCAGTAAGCTCAATGGTGGGTCACTTGAGTTTATGCAGTTACAAAAAAAGAAAAGAAAAAAAGAATGAAAATAGTGAAGAAAGTCCATGGAATTATGGGACATGATCAAGTGAATGAAAATATATGTATAAGAGTCTCAGAAGGACCAGAGCAAGATAAAGGGAAAGCAGGTTTATTTAAAGAAATAATTACAGAAAAATCCCTAAATCTGGAAAGCTGTATAAGAATCTGGATCCACAAATTCCAAAGAACACTAAAAGATTATAGATAAAGATATCTCTACCAAGAAAAAAAAATTCTCAAAAGTCAAAAACAGAATTTTGAAAGTGGAAAGAGAAAAGCAACATTTTACATACAAGGGAATCTCCATAAGACTGTGAGCAGATTTGTTTTGCAAAAGAAACTCCCAATAACAACAAAAAAGGCTAGAATCTGGTGTTTTCAGGGCTGCATTCTATCAAACACTGATTAATATCCATCATTCTGAAACTCTTCCAAAGAATTGGGCAGGAAAAAATACTTCCAAACTCCTTTATATAAGACCAACATTACCCATTACCCTCCTATCAAAACCAGACAATGACATTACAAGAAAAGAAAATTATAGGACAACATCCCTGATAAATAAAAAATTCTTAACAATTTATCCCTGTCTTAGTCATTTTCTAGGTGCTGAAATACAACACTTGACACACATAATTGAAAGGAAGAGAGGCTTATTTTGGATCATAGTTTGTAGAAGTTTAAGTCCATGGAGGGCTGGCTATAAGGCAGAATGTCATGGCAGAGAAGCACGGCAGAGGAGAGCTGCTCAGGGCACAGCAGACAGGAAGCAGACAGCATCAAGGCAGGACCTGGGGAAGAAGATATACCCTTCCCCCAATGACTTATCTTTTCCAACCAGACCAGATCTCACCCCCTAACAGCAAGTTCTTAGTAGGTCCCCATAGTTCAATCACCTTCCAAAATTCCCATCTGTGATCACATGAGGCTTTACTGAAAGATCTAGATATAGACTATTAATACACTGGGAGACAAAGACAGCTCAATATATGCCAGTCAGTAAGTGTTACATGCCACATTAGCAGAATGATTGTAAGAATCATATGATCATCTCAATAGAAGCATTTGACAAAAATTAACATTCTTTCATGATTAAAAAAAGTTCAACAAATTATGGATAGATGGGATGGACTTCAACATAATAAAGGACACAAATGATAAGCCCACAATTTATAACCTGCTCAACTTTCTCTAAGATCAGGAACAAGTCAAAGACATCCACTCATCACTTCTAGACAGGAAGTAAGGCAGGAAAATAGTAAAAAAGTACCCCAATTTGAAAGGAAAAAGTTGAATTGTTTGTATTGAGTATTATCCTCAATATAACCAAGATATTGGACTAACTCAAGTATCTATGGATGGATTAATGGTTAAATGTGACATATACATACTCAACAGAATACTATTCTGTTATCTTGATTTAATCATATTACTATATACAGAATTCACCAAAATATCTACACATCAGGAAAAGAAGAATTTGCATAAATATTTTAATACTAAATTTATTGAGACATCATGATATTAATACAAGTTTGGCCTCTAGAATTATGAGAGGTGCTCAGAGAAGTGACTACTAGCTTCCAGACATTTCTTAGTGTGGTGAATTGCTTAAGTGTGTATACATTTTTTGCGAACTCTGTATATAGCAAAACATCACATTGCACACAATAAATATACACAATTATTTTCACTTATATTTTAATAAAGCTGGTGAAGTAGAGAGAAATGTTGCCTACTCCCTCCTACTATAATTTACCATTTCAAGCCCCTAGTATATATCATTTAAGTAGCAGAATAGCAATCACTCTATGGGTCTTTATTCTTCCAGGATAGATGATGCATACTGTATAAAACCACTCCCTTTCTCAGAAATACAGATGATATGCCTGGTAGGTGACCAAACTGGCAAGGGTGGACTCCATGATTCATTTTCAACCTCACTTGATATTAGAGTTGATTAGTCCTATGCTTCAGTATAAACATAATTTATTATTTCATGTATATGGTTTATGCTTTCTCATTGCTGAACTTTAACCAAAGAAAATCTAAATTTTTCATTTTTTTTGTCTTTGATTGAAATATTTGTATAGGAAAACATTCATAGGACTTCAAACAGGATCTATCTCAACATTCAGTCCTAGACAACAAAAACTCCTCTTTCAGAATAAGTAGATATGGATGTATATCTGAAGGAAATGAAAGTGTTATATCAAAAGATATTTGTATTCCTTATTATGGCACTATTCATAATTCCTACAATATGGAATCAACCCAGATACTCTTCAGTGGATGAATAAAGATAGTAGTATATTTATAGAATGGAATATTATTCAACTATAAATAAGAATGAACTTCTGTTATTTGCAGCAACATAGATGGAATGGAAGTCATAATGTTAAGTGAAATAAGTCAGACACAAAGAAAAATACCACATGTTGTCACTCATTTGTGGAAACTGATGTATTGATCTAACAGAAGAATACAATGGAATAGTGGTCACAAGACTAGGAAGAGCAGAAATAAGAGGGGATGAAAAGAAGTTCAATAAGGAGCACCAAAATACAAAGTGGAGAAATTATTTCTGATTCTTATTTAGCACAGTAGTATAATATTTTATTTAAACAATCTACAAATTTAAAAACAATTAGAAAAGAGAATCAAATTTTTAACATAAAAATGATTAATGATTGAAGAGATAATGCTTATTAACTTGATTTGATTTTTACACATTGAATATATTTACTGAATTACCATGTTTCCTCAGAAGAATGTACAGGTATTTTTTTCAATAAAAACAAATACTGTAAAAATTTTAAAAGAATAAGTAGAAAAAAATCAGCACATTTATCGATAGAGTTTATAATTCAAAGGCGCTCAATTTGAGGACTCAGAGTAACAGAATATTTTTTAAATAAATTGACACATAAAAAAAGCTCTAGAAAATTTCAATTTATTTCTTGAAAATATGCATGAGAAAATATGCATTCGCTGCAATAAGGTAGGCACTTTTAAAAATGGAACCATTTAGATCAGTAAGGATTATACTAAGATGAAAATAATTTTTGTTGAATTAGCAATTAAAATTGGGCTGAGAATGTAGCCCAGAGGTAGAGCTCTAATGCAACAGGTCTGAGGTCCTGGGTTCTATCTCCAGCACAGGGAAAAAAAATGCAATAAAGATGAAAAATTGCAAAGCTAGGTATTCCAAAAACCAAGAAAAAGCTTAAGAATTCTACCAGATATCTGGAGATCTAAATTTTCCATTTCTTTTTTATGGAAAAGAAGCAAAAATAAAAACAGATATTTTAAAAAGTGAAAGCAAAATTCTTTGTGATTCAACATGTACAGAGTAAAACTCTTAAAAACAGGGAACCAAACACACGGGGAGGTTGCAATAATCAAATACTGGATAAAACTTCCCAGGTCTAAAGCAGGATTTAAATTTTCAAAATCACTTTGCACTCAGCATGCAACAGAGATTTTTTTGTTTGTTTTTTTTTTGTTTTGTTTTGTTTTTTTTGGACCAGGAATCAAACTCAGGACCTCATGCTTGCCAGGCAGGCACTTATACCACTGAGCTTTATCCTTGGCCCTGATCTTAACACGTTACCAGCAAAACAAGAAAGAAAAGAAGAGAAACAAAACAAAAACAAAAACAAATATCTTTCAATTCTATACTAATAAAATGTTACTATGTGGGGATAAAACACAGACCTCTTCTTTTTTGCTATAAATCTCAAAGAATCATTAGTGGTTTTGATGACAAAGAATTATACTTCCTCTACACCAGTTCTTCTAGCAAAATTGTATAGCCTATCTATTATATGTTAGGTAAAAATAAAATACATTTTCAGACATTAAAGTTTTGGAAAGTACACTAGGAATGTACTTTTCCTGTAACTATTATTAAAAGATGACTCAGAATTCAGTGCTAAGGATAAAAAATTTTAAAAGGAAAATCATGGGACAAAAAACTGAATTTGAGAAATGAAAAGAACATTATAAAATTAATTGCAATTACTTTTAATATTCTTATGAAATAAGCAAGTGTTAAGAGAGATAATAATAACCTAAATTGTACTAGCAAAATAATAATTGCTAATAACTAAACACAAAATTATATCAACTAAAACTGACAAAAAGTGTAGAGGATACAAAAAATAGCTTGACTTTTCTTTACCCTGGTCATTAATGTTAACCAAAAGTTTCCTGTCTCCCATTTTTTTATAGACCTGTATATTTGTCATCATTGTACCAGAAGTTTACTGATATATTTCTTTGTATTTTAAAAATGTCTCAATGAAAATAGTTCCTGTTGATATACAAACCAATAAAAATATATTTATGCTATTTATGCTGCCATCCAGACTGAAATTTGTAACTAGGATGACTCTTTCCTTTCCCATTTTAGATCAGTACCTAGATTCACATTCTAAAGATATTATAATGTTGGAAAGGAAATGGGTACAAATAGAAAGTTGGTTACCATAGTGCCAAAGGCAATAACATTGCAGCATTGACTCAAAAGATGCTCTCTGTCCTTTTGAAGTGTCGTTTTAAATACTGAAGCATCATTTTAAAGGAGTAAAAATGAATCCTGGCATACAGAACAGCCTGGAAGTTTGTACCAAACTGAGAGTGTTGTTCAGAGGAATGAAATGACATCTATAATTGAATACGTTAAATAAATAAAAAGAATTTGGCCTTTATTTCATTTTATTTTAGTCTAGAAAACTGCATTGGAATTGCTTGTAAAGTTTTCCTTTCGTTCTTTCCACTACCTTCAGACCATAGCATGAATAAGATTTACCTAAATCTATCATTGAATTTCAACCCAAACGCAGCCAATTTTTCTTACAAGTCAGTCCTGGATTGTATCAAATAACTGAAAATTATTTCCAGAAATGCATTAGGTGGTACATTTTTTAATATGGTGGGGAAATTTTTGATAAAATATTTTCAATGAGCATGGTTTTCTTTTGATTGACATTTATGGCTAATGTAGTACCTTTTTAAAATGTTATCTAAGACCTATAGGAAGAATTAAATTCTGTCTAAGGTCTGTTGATTTTGAAAGTGTTTTCCGCTCTTTGGTTACAGCCAGATTAAATTATTGTACTTCTTTATTTGCAGCTTTGCCAATAGCATCATCACAATGTTTATAATGATTCCAGACAGAGTAGTAGGGAGGACACAGGTACCTATAAGATCTACGGCTACTTTCCTCATGTAACATAACTTCCAAAATAGTCTTTCCTGTTTTCAACATCATCTTGAAAATGTGGGGTTTGGAGTCACAGAAAGTGGGGTTATTTATTCAGCCAATATTCTGTCACTGTTGTTTGTGGTGGACATGGAAAATTACTCTTAAATATATTGATCAGATTGGTCTTATTTTTCTTTCTGAAAATTGAGCATTGACATTTAGGGAAATCTTCTGAAGCCTGAACCACATTTAAGTCTTTTACTTTTCTCTTTTTAAAAAAACTAAAGCTACATTAGTGATATTTCTTTCTGCAGTAATTACTTTGCAGTGCTGCACATTTCATAGCTAACTTACAATATTGTCATACATGGTGCTGTATAAATTTAAATTTCTGAGATTTTAAACACTGATTTACTGATTTCCTTTAGCTGACTGTCAAGTATTCAAGAAATGGGGAAGAATGATAGAGTAAGTTAGCATTTAATTATTTTTCTCTTTCCAGGAATAAATATTTGACCTAAGAGCTATTGAGTTTACAAATAGTGGCTGATTTTAGGATAACTTATAGTTCTGACTATTGACTTTATCATTCATGACTGCATGATCTTCAGTAAATTACTCCAATTTTTTTCATCTCAGTTTTCTTTTCTATAAGTACAAGATAATAATACCATCCTCCCCAGGATGATTATGATGATTAAATAAGCAAATGCAGGGAAAATATTTAAAACTGTATTTCATACCTCATAAGCATTCAATAAGTTACAGTTGTTACTATTATTAAAAGAGTATTTTATCTTCTTAATGCAATTCTAGTATGATCTTTATTTCTTAAGGAGATGCAAATAGCAGCCATTTCCACACTTAAAATACTTCGTGTAATCTACAGCAGGGTCAAGGACCTATATCCTGTAAGATCAAACCTAGCCCTCTGGCTGCTTTTGTAAATAGTTTTGTAAACTAATTTTATTAAGCAACAGCCATACTTATATATTTCACATACTGTCTGTGACTGCTTTTGCACTGTGATGCAAAATGAGTAACTATACCACCATATGAAGTTTATAGCATTTCTTTGAAAGATCAGAGAATGACAGAGTAGGACAGAATTGAAATTTCTTCCCAAAGACCATTACTTCTGTTGTCTTTTCTTCTATTATGTGGATTCAAACAAGTCACCTTTACTTTTCACACCTCAAGTTCTACATTCATAAAAATAAACACATAAAAAAGTGATTATAATTTTCAACTTAAATAATTATAGTATATTCTAATGTAACAACATGCATAAAGTGTTTGGTCAAATTTAAATTATTAAGTGAATTTGGGATATTAATACTTGACAAGCTCGCCAAATCTATTTCATTAATTCATCTTCTTGATGACAAAGTCTTGTAGTGGGACTAAATTCACACTTCCCAGGCTATTTGTAGAACCAAGCCATTGCTGTGGGTTTCTTTGGATAGTGATAGAGAATTTCTCCCCAGTTTAGAGACTTTAGGATAATGAATTTAGTTTGGGGATACAGGAACATATGATTAAGTAATTATATTATTTTCTCTCTGAAGAGTCATCATTAAAAAGCAGTGCTTTTTAGCCAATGGCATTGAAGCTAATCACACACAGCTCTAAAGGGCCCTTTGCCAGCTGGCTTCATTAAATCCTTGACAGGTTCTCCCATATTTTGTTATCAGAGTATGTTCACTCTGACAGTTTTGCTTTTCTGTCCCAAGACTTTAAGTTCACACCTTCACATTTCTCCTCTTTTGCTGGACTTTGGCTCTTTATTGAATGGAATTTTCTCTTTGTGTCTAATTCCACATTTGTTATACCAACGCCTCAAAGAAAAAACATTCCACAATTTTTTTTCTTTTTTTGTTTTTTCTGCAAACTTAAAATCCTGTTCTATTCCCTCATTCCAGACCTAGCTATGAGTATAAAATGCAGGTCTGTCCATAATGTGATGGGGTTTCCTTCAATCTGTTACCCTCTCCCCTGTTCTTCTGGACAGTACAATGTAGTTCATTACTCAGGGATCATAGTCATTATGGTCATATAAAGGCATTTGGTTCTTTTAAAAGCCTGAGATTTTAGAGAATGGAGAACCTTATGAATAAAGGCCTGTCCTCTTCTGTGTGACCAAGAATGGCTGGAGACATGTGAAAAACCAAAGAAGAGACAAATTATAGCAGAGTTTCCCACAAGTAAAAGTTCTGTAATACCTCTCATGTCTGAGTGGTTTTATCAGTGAGATAAAACTCAGATATCGATAGAAATCATCTGTTCTTTGACTTTTTGACATGTGAAAAGTGTTTTATTCTTTAGATCCTTACTACCAATTATGATCTTTGATAGGTTATAAATGTTATATTACATTTTTACTATTGATTACAAACATTTGGTTCAATTCTTCCTGTGAGTGTGGTAAGATACAGAATACTTTATTAATCATGCACCAGTCACTAATAGTAAATAGCCAGGAAATATTCTAGCTATGAAACATTATTTATTCCAACAAACATGTATATAATTTTCTTTAATAGCAACCAAAATTTACTATGTTATATCCCTATAACTTATTTGATCAAACTCCTAAAGATCAGTTTTTAAAAGTAAATAAAGCTTAAGGTCATTGTTTTGGTTTGGATATGAAATGTCCCCCAAACGTTCATATGTTGAAGATTTAGTTCCCAATGCAGCGATGTTCAAAGATGGGGTTTTTGAAAGGTAACTGAATTACGAAGAATCTAACTTCATCAGTGGATGGGTCCATAATTAGATAGCATTCTTGACAGGTAGTGGAAGCTTAGGAGGCTGGGCCTAGTTGAAGGAAGTGGGTTATAGATGCATGACTTTGGAAACTGTATCTTACCCCTGGCCCCTTCCTCTCTGGCTTTTTCACCCTCTCTGCTTCCTCCCTGCCATAAGGCGAGCAGCTTTGCTTCACCATGACCTTTTGTCACAACATTTTGGTCTTACCACAAATCTAAAAGTAATGGAACCAACAGACCATAGACTGAAACATTTGAAACAGTAAGGTAAAATAAATATTTTTTCCTTCAAGCTAATTTTCTCAGTATTTTGTTATAGTAATGGAAAGATGACTAATATAAAGATCAACATGTTTGAAAAATTTCAGTTTAAAAGATGATACATGACAAAGGAATTTACACTGATACAGTACAAAAATGCAAACTGAAAACATAAATACTCTCCTCCCTCATATCTTCAAGAGATAAAGTTACTTGCTGTTTTGGCCAAATTGTTGAAGATAGTGACTGATAAATTTGCCACAAAGAAATAATGAAACTTAGTTCTGTCCTACTCTTCTTTTTAAATCAAGTTGATATGGAAGAATACCTGATAAATATCAATTTTGCATAGTAGTTTGAAAACAAACTTCAGTCAGACAACTCTTAAACTAATTCATTAAAGATGATCTTGAACACATGAAACTTAACTTTCTTGGGTTTCTGCTTCATGTAAACAAAATAAAGGCCCAAATAGCAACCCCATAAGGTTTCTATTAAAATTAAACAAGACATACGAATACTACTATATCCTCAGAATGGATTATTACAGTTTTCAAAATGAGCGAATAGACATACCCAACAACATGAATGAACCTTGGCGTTACAATAGTAAATGAAAAAGAAATTTTAACAGATAATTCACAACATGAATGTTGTTTTAATAAACTCAAAAAAGCAACTAAAATGAAAAATATTTTTTCTTATAAAAGAGAAGCAAGAAAATAATGACATGGGGTTTAGGATCACAATAACCCTAGAAGAGGAAAGCACTGAATGAAACAGTCCTAGAGAACCATACCGTTACATTATTGTTAAGGTCCCACCTATTGTCAGGATTTGCTGTGATTGTATCATTCGAAAACAGCTAACTAAAATGAGATATAAAATCAATTAGAGTCTTTTTTTTCCTTTAGCTTTACAGTGTTGGCAATCAAACCCAGGGCCTTGAGCATATTAGGCAAGCACTCTACAACTAAGTCATATCCTTAGTTTAAAAGCAGTTTAATGTATAGTAACACTAAAAATAAAAATACTACAAGAAAAAAATTATCTTCATAACAAATAAAATAGCAAAATTTGCATGACATCTATTGCAATTTTGAAATAAAAATTCTATGATTATTTTCAGGTGCAAAGATGCACTTGATAAATAATGAATTTGGTGCAGTGATTATTCTCTAGTGGCTATAAACTGGTAGTGCAATTTTAGTAAAAGACTAGGATGCTAGGAATTCTCTAAAGATCTGCAAGTAACTCTAAAGACTACTTCCTTCTAGTCCTTTCCGTCCCTTCCCCTCCAATCCTGTTCCCTGCCCTGCCCCTTTCTCTCTTTTTCTTTTCTTCCCCTTCCTCTCTCTCTCTCTCCCTCTCTCCTCTCTCTCTCCCTCTCTCTCTCTCTGCCCTTCTCTGTCTCTCTCTCTCCCTCCCTTCCTACCCCATTTTCACCTCTATCTCAGTCTCTATCTCTGTCTCTGTCTATCTCTATCTCTATCCCAATCTGATTCTCTTTGTTTCTTAAATCATCTTAAATTTGTTCCTGGGACCTAGCTGATAATGATATTGTCACTATACAAGCCAAAATTTAAAGCTAATGTTCTTTGAAAACAACAACAAACGTACTTCCAACTATAACAGCAAATGTCAAAAAAAAAAAAAAAAAAAAGGAAGAATAAGAGCCTATGTATAAGGCTGTTTAAGAGGGTGCAATTCAGAAGCAAACTGCTTGCCTAGCATGCATGAGGTCCTGCCCTTTCCCCAAATCCTATGTATAAGACACATAAGTATGTAGGTTGATAAATAATTCTAATGACAAACTTGCTGTTGTTGTGAATAAGTATTATGTTATACCTTTGGGCATATAATGTTAAGAGATTTCTATACTTTATGAATGTACCACTACAAAAAGTACAAGTAATAATTTATATATGTGAGCTCATAAATTATTCCTGTTGGAAGCCCATTTTGTAGAGGAAGAAACTGAGGCATCCAGAAATCATATAAGAAACATGACAAAGGGTCACACAATTGGACTGAGTTTTGATATAATTCCAAAGCTGGGGCCATTAACCAGTTCATTCATGTTGCAATGAAAGTATAATTGAGAAAAACATATATTTTACAACATGCATTCTTGTAATTAAGAGGACACATAATTTGTAAGGTACATGCTAAATTCAAACAAGTGTGAAACAAGTATCTGAAGACCGTATCTCCCTGCAGTGATTTAAGAAAGTGGAACAAGCAAAAATGAAATAACAAATCACTTGAATGTTAGATTTTAAACTATAAAGCCCTTCTGTCTTGACAAGGTATTTTCATTTAATTTTCAGTTTGGTCTTGTCAATTAAATGGAAAATGATGTTTTTAACCAAAACAACTTATCGATATGTAATACACATAATTTATTGAAGATATTTTGATCTTACCTTTGAGAGTGCCTCCTCTTGGGTTATTTAAATTAGCAAGATGAGCCTGCCTGTCTGGCAGACTGAATGTGTGACTAAATTCTTTGAAAGATTACTAAGTGAGGTAAAATGAGTAAAATCTTGTCCTAGAAAGCTTTGAAAAGAAATGTTTGCTTGGTCCCAAGAAGTTCTTTTTTTTTTACGGTTGTCCTTGTTTTCTTTGTTAAAACCTTCTATTCTGGAAGATTTCTTGCAACTAAATTCATCTTCTATAACCCCAAAGACTCAGGCTGACACCAGCCACAGCCACACAGTCGCTACCTTTATGGGAGGGTTCAAGCAGCATGGGTTAGCTTGGGAAAACAATCAAATATTGCACTGTTTTTGAATAGATATTATGTAAAGAATAGAAACAAACCATGGGGAATACTCTTCTATGGATATAGACAGAAAGATAGCTGTGCTGGTAATGTTGGCATTATTTTACAATAGACTATGCCTATCATGTAGCAATCTCTTTTACTTTATTTCTTCCCTCTATAAATAGTAGACTCATATGTAAAAATTATGTTTCCTTTTGTATCAATGGCCTGCAATTAAATCATGTGCTTTTATCATATCAATTTATGAAAGTATTTTTAGCCAAATTATTTATAGAACATTTAGGGTTTGTCTCTCAGAGTCCTGAGTAATCTTTGGTGTTTACCAATCTGCTTTTAATTTACTAAAATCCTCCTTCACTGCACAAAACATATGACTGACGGAGACTTCCCCTATGCAATGTATATTTGATATGCTTATGTTCATCTTTATACACATATAGACATTACCATGTAAGAAAGGTGGAGGGTATCTATAAATTCAAAGAAACATTTAAGTGCACCATGATACATGGATCCATGGACATAATACTTTATGTACTTGATAAATATTCCATCTCTACCATGAAGAAAGCTTTTTATCAACTTTGATTGTTTTTTTATTACCTTAAAGTATTGCAGTTGTTTCTCAGCATTCATTGTTCCTTCCTTTTCTTGTCTCAGACAGGAATTGAAGATGAAAAGCTCTGTGTCTCTCAGCCACCCTTTCAATTCTTTGATCCTGACCTCCAGCTGCCTTACCAGACTTCCGCTTTCAGGAGAGAGCAGGTCTCGTGGACCAGACCCACTGTGCCCTGCCATTGTGTCTTGTATCTTCTCTCTTAGGGTTTTCTAATGCAGCAGATTAAAAAACGAAAAGCCAAAACAAAACAAACAGCAACAAAATAAAAACATAGATTAGTTTAGAAAGCAGAAGAACATTGTAACAAAAATTACCTGGAGGTGTCCAGCTGTACCTTCTACCTCACTACTGACAATTCTGTTCAGATTAGTGCACTGTTCAATTTGGGATTCAAATTCTCAGGCAGTGCATGTTGTTCTAACTTAAGAAAACCTCATTCATTTATATTTTCCTTTAGCAGAAAAGGGATTTGGTCCAAAAGTTCACCATGGTCACAGACAAAAATTCATTTGAAATCTCAAGATAAGAATTTACAGTGAAAAGTTCTATATATAGAATGCTTAAGAAATAAAAAGCTAAATTTAATCGATATACTAATGAGGCCAAGAGTACACTGTTCAGAGAATTAAGTTCCTCTTGTTTTGGGAAGTACAGTTATCCAAACCATATAACAGAGGACTTAAAAAAAAAAGTAGCCTCCTTAGTGCTGTTGTTGATTATTACTTGACTTGGAAACTGTTCACTCTAACAATTCTTCTCATTTTGTATTTTGGATGCCATATATGTATATATAGATATAGATATAGATATAGATATAGATATAGATATAGATGATATACAGACATATGTATCTATATATATGCAGTATTTCCCCCAATTAACTATGCTAGAATCCTACTTAGATTAACCATTATGGCATAAAGATACCATCAAGTTGGTTTTCCTTTTTCTTTTTTCTGGTGGAAAGCACTCTCTTTGGAAAATCAATAGCATTTAATCTATTATGATAAATTAACCCCACAAAAATAAGCTTTAAAACACAAGTAAAATTAAGTCAGCAGACATTCACCTGCTGGGTAGTATTCTGTAAATAGTTTCTTTAGGAGATCATAACAGAAAAATAGCCTTTCTTGGCAACACCCTTGTATTTTCATGGTGCAAATATTGATAATTTGAAGACTCTCAGTGGAATCCAGATTTAGCTATTGTTTTTGTGCTGCAACAAAAGTAGCAGCAGGAGGTGAAATCAATGCCCTTGGAGGGTAGGGTCACAAAAAAGAATTTATTGCCACTTTTTTGTTCAGGAACAGTTTGCAATCATAAATTCTTCATAAACAGAATACTTCAGAGAATGGTCCGTCTTCATAAATATACGACAGAGGACATCAATTTCATTTAATTCACAATTTGTGTCAGCACAGCAGATGCCAATGCCTGCCTTGATAGGGTTGTTTAATATGCAATTGAGACAGAGTAATATGCAGCACAGGGGACAAAATTTCACAGATTAAACTGTACGCACCACTGACATTTCATTCTAATGTATTTCCATTCCACACTGTTCACCTTAGATGAAAGTAATATTAAAAACCATATCCCTCTATTTTACTATTGTTGGAAGTTAAATCCTTGTCTTTAATTTTTTTCATGCCAATTAAAACGTAATCATGCCAATTAAAACAGTATGCCTGGTGGTGGTAGCATGGCACCGGTTTTGCTAATATCTTCCTTCTACCCAAATCATTACAAAACTGTGTATTGTATTTGAATGATATTTTTGTCAAAATGGCAACTATTTTTGAGGCAACTGGTTCATAAAGAATTGTTAAATATTGTTTCATCAATATAATGTTGATTTAAATTTTTTGTTGAGGCAGTAATATACATAATGTAAATACTTCTAAAGATATTATTTATCAAATTAGCAAAAGATACACTAAAATGTAATATGAACAGACTGTCATTTTATCTATCAAGCAGAGTTGCTGCTCTTACTTAGTAAACAACCTTTTAAAATGTTACACACCAACCACATTCTCCTGAGTTCAGTAAATTCTGTAGAATTTAGTAAGTTCTGATATAAATACACACATTATATATAAAGTGAAATACACTAATTATTATTAAAAGGCAACGTACGTCGAGTAAGAACTTTTAACATTTTAAATTACTTTGTACAACTGCAGAGTGAAGAGAATTTAGATGAGAACCAAGGACTTAAACTTGCAGTTTTTTTAATCACCTAGATTAAGCATGGCATAAACTAAACACTGGCAATTCTCCAACTCATCAAGATACATGGAGAGCCTCTAATTCAAAATATTTTTGGACTATTATTTCTTTTAAAAATTTTTTAAAGAGGCAGAAAACTGGAAAGCATGAAAAATTATATTCCATAACTGACACCACCCATACTTAGCTGTTATAATTAATCATTTAGGTAATTGACAAATTTAGCTTACCCTTGATTTGAAGTGAAGGCAATTTAGTAGAGAAGCTGATGAAAAAAATACAGGTTAACTTCTCTCTCTGTGCTGTCTTCCAACAAAAGGACAGTAGTGTCTCCTGCACAGTGGTATCCTGGTCTCTGGGCAACAGAATCTCTATATTGCCTTTTTGCCAGATTCTTACATCTCAGTGTTTGGCTGCAACCCAGCCCATCATTGCGTGAAATGAATTACATGAAACTTTTTTTTTTCTTTTGTTAAAAGTGAGTTGGAAATTGAGTCACAAAACAGAAGGTGATTTAATTCTGCAATTCAGGTTTGGGTCAAATTTGCAGTGTTGTTTGAATGACTGTATTGTGACTTAAATGCTGTAGTGACAACACCACTTTTCTTCTGAAGGGTACAGTAAATAGTTAAACAGTGAATGTCTCTAACATGTACCTTCAGAATAAATTCTATTAACATTCATTCAAGCATGACAGTCAGTGTATATCAGATATACTGTATTATAGTTGACTTGGTGCATACCCATAATACATGGCATATTTTACTTACATTTTTATGTATTAAAGAACCAAAATTATTAAAATCTGAGAGGAGACAAGCTCAAAATTTAAAAAAAATCAACAGAAGAGAAAAAAGCAGCGCTTTCCCCATAATAGCATGAATAGCTTATTTGAAATGTAGGTAGTGAATTGAAAGAGAGAGATATTTGTGCCTCAAATTAGAAATCAGACAGATAGAGTACTTCACTACACAAAAAATGTACACATAACCTACAAACAGTAATAAAAATGCAAATACCCCAAGCAGTTCCCATTTTTCATTAATTGAATCCACTTTTTCAAGGAGATCATTTGGTAGTAAAACGCCACCTTTCTTCAAAGCTTCAACCTTACTAAGCAGCTCTGTCTTTTTCAGGTGTCTGATGGACATTTCCACGCTATATCGCTAAAATAAAAAAAAAAAACAGAGAAAGAGATATCATTAGAGAGAGATGTTCTCAGAAAATCTTTGAGCAGAGTTTGCAATGTTTGTGGGTATAAAAGTTATTTTTCCAGTAATGTATAAAGGGGCTAACCCTAAATTCCTGAGTGATTGAGAAATATTGTTGAAAACAGTTTAAAATTTTGTATTACAGCTGGGTGTGGTGGCACATGCCTATTATCTCAGCTATTAGAGAGCCTGAGGCAGGAGGATTGAAAGTTCAAGTCTAGTCTTAAAATAAAATTTTAAAAGCAAGGGCTAAGGATATAGATAAGTTTTTCCTGAGTTCAAACCTCATTACCAGGGGGAAGAAATCTATGGGAAAATACATATTAAACATAAATGTCTAAATTATTATATTGAATTGACAATGATTCATGTCTTTTAAAATTAAGTTTATATATATATTTGCTCATTAATTAAAATATTGCAAATAGGAAAATTGTTGATATAGAAGGATTTAATATTACAGCTAATTTTGGTTGATATTTGGGTCTAGAGTGCTGCCCACCTGTCTTCTTTGTCCAAAAAGGACTGGTCCCAGAGCGGTTCAAATAAAAGTATTCATAAAGATTACGTGACTTCTTTATTATTCTGTGTACTTATGGGATTAGAGAAGATATACATATAAAGAGGGGAAAAGAAGCCACTTGTGGTGGTGCACACCTATAATCCCAGCACTCAGAAGGCTGAGGCAGGAGGATCGTTGCAAGCTCAAGACCAGTCTGGTTTACAAAATGAGCTCAAGGCCAGCCTGAATTGTATAAAGAAACCCTGTCTCAAAAAAACAAAAAACAAAAACAAAAACAAAAAATGGTGGTGGAGGGAGAAAACCAGAGTTTTGAGAATGGTTATAAACTTACATTCCTTGGTGATTACTGTAAATTTTCCCCAAATATCACAATTGCCTGTAGAAGTTCTATTTAATATGATAGTAACACAGTGATATTCTTCAGATAACTTCACTGAAAGACTTAAGAATATCTAATATAACTTTGGTTATACTTTTAAATGTATATGTAAAATCACCTGTGAGTAGAAAAAGTATATTCTGTTTAAAATATTAAACAGATTTTACATTTTTAGTACATTTTCCAAATATATTGGCAACTCCAAAATTTATTTATTGACGCACCAAAGATAGGTCACTGCGTTCCATAGTAGTATTGCTCCCTTGTCCTAAATGAGCCAGGCTGCCCTAAGGTAAGCACCCTTATCAGCTTTTGTCTGGGCAAAGAATTGCTAATCAGCAAATTTAAAATATGCCCAAGCACTTGAGTAATTTTATTCACCTTAAAAACATGATGTTGTATAAAATCCCAAACTAGAACACAATTAGAAGCAGCTTCAAGGAAAAGAAGGTATGAATGAAATCACTATTTCAATTAATAGATCTTTCATGTTTGTGTGCATATGTTTGCATACTTTAGTTTCATATTTTAATCCTTCATTTACACTAAACATGCACATCATTTGTATTATGTAAACTTTTCCAAATGTTAGTCATTTGTGGATCACAGAACAAAATGTTTTAAATAAGGTGATTTAGGCATTTCATATTATTAATGAATATTGATCAGGGTGTCACAGTATCCAAAATTACATGAATATTCATAGTGAAGAAAATCAAGGGTTGTTTTAAAGTGTTTTCAGAATTTGGCCTGTGATACATGGGAAACTGATTGCATTCTCTAACAGCAGGCAATTATCAGGACCACATTATTTCACCACAAAAAATGCATTGTCCACTTGAGTTTTCTGGATTCAATACTCAACAAGTAGTCTAGAAAACTTGATAATGTTTTATATGCCAGAATGATGACTATAGGAGAGTTCAATCTGCTTTATGTAATAAGATTTCCATGTAAGATTTGCATAATTAATTTATTAAGGCAGACATAATGTTGGGGGAATAGGTATTTCAGACAGGCAGAAGACTCCTATCCAAATCTTTTACTTATGCCACATGCCATTAATCTACAGAGTGGCTATGGCACCTGTGTGGCTTCTACCAGTTAGCACTTTTACTTGCGACAGGCTTGTCTTCTCTCTTTACCCCAACTTTGAACTCCTACACAGCATATTGGTTAAGAAAAATAATAGTTTAGATTTATCCCATAAAAATGATAGTCTTGTAATAACAAAAATACATAAAGCAATTAATTTAATTTTAGACATAATGTAATTTTCTCTTTGAAATGTGGTATAAGTCATTACAGCAATAGCCATTAAAATGGTTATTACATTTCTTAAAAATTCTTGTCTTTATGTATGCTATCTTTGTTACCACATAGCCTACTGTATAAACAGCCTGATGAAAGATGTGATTGATGGACAATGTTCTACAACCTACAAGAGCTAAGAGAATCTAGTTAATTGTTAGATGTATTGGTATGTGAACATAAGGTACTAGACTGTTATGTAGTTTAAGGTGAAATTATTTATTTTAAGTTCTGAAGCACTCAGAAGCTTGAATTTGATATGATTTAGAGCCTCAAGCTAGATGTGTAATGCCAGGAAGGTTTTATTTTTGTTGATGCTAATATGTTTTTGCTCTTCTCTAACATCATTTTTGAAGCATTAGATGGGGAGAATCAAGTGCTGGCTGTTCTTAGTCATTCCATCAAGTAGGGCGACTTTATCCTTGGTGAGAAGATAATTTAATTTTCATATTCATTCCACCCGCATCAATAAGTGAGCAGAGGCTACCTCTTTGTGTCCTATAGTGTGGGGATGTTATAATATAGACTACTCTTCAACAGCCAAAAACGAGATTAGCAAAGTTAATGTCAGATGACTTTTCTTGAGTGCTAAGTCAAATAAGCATCGAGTATTTAATTTCCCCGCAGCACCTGCTGTGGGCCTCTCTGTCTAGTCAAAAATAAAATATACTCTACTGAAAGGATATATTTACATTTTTAAGTGTATTTGCTTGGCCAATTCAGTTTTGACTGATGAATCCTCTTAATAGATTTGTGAATGACCTATATTAGAGAAACGGACCACTGCTATCCTGAATGATACTCCTATGTTTATAACTATAAAGAAAACTTCTTTTTAAAAAATTAAAAATAAGCACAAATAGTAGCTTTCTGTTTCAACTAAGAGCTAAAGAAGTTTTTGAAAATTGTTATCAAGAGTTTGTTTTTTAACAACACAAATACTAAAACTGAATTATAAAACAAAACCAGGATTTCTAAAATTAATATACTTATAAATGTGCAGACTTGATTGAGATAACTTTTTTGACAGTTATGCTAAAGGTTTTTTCCCCCCTCTAAAACTTTTTTTTGTTGTTGTTAAAAATCACACTGAAAATTCTGCCCAAATGGAGACTGGAACAATGCCTTGAAACAGTGTTAATTGTCACCATGGAAACCAGAAGAATAAGCCATTTTGAAACTGGTATAGAAGGCACACATTGAGCAACTCAAGCATTTTTCTGCCTCCCTCAATGTTAAAGAACAAGATGCCTTGTCACTGTGAGGTCAGAGAAAGAAAGCATCATGAAAGGGTTGTAGATGCTCACTGTCTAGTAAATAAAAAAATAAAAAATAAACTACATACAGCTAATGCTATAAGACTTTACCCACTGAATCTTTTTGAAATAGAGAGATCATCAAAAGATGGCCAGGATTGGGGGATGGCTTCTACCTAAGCAAAACTTCAGGGCTATATTATGTGAACCTTGCCCCCAAAGCTCCCTGGGAATTCTGCTGTTGTAATAAAACTTCAGAAGAGGAAAGAAAAAAGGCAGCATGATGGAATTCAAAATAATGCTCTAAAAGCACACAGAGAGATTAAGACATCCATTGTAAGACTTTTGTATGGTGCTTCAGTTGGTTATGCTGAAAAGAGACCAGACATTGCTGAAGGGAGAGTGAAGCTTTGGCTACCAGAAACATAAGAATTAAGCCAAAAAATTTGCTCGATAATTAGAATAAGGCTATCAAATTCTGTATATTAGTGTTTGAGTATTTATACCATACTTTTAACTGGGCTTCATGTGATTTTATACTAGAAAGAGTTAAAACACGGAATTTATCTAGTTACAAGAATGATGTTTGACTGTCTTCCCTGGACAAAGTAATATCTCAAACACCTGTGTATTTGGCATGATTACCTTTCCCATACACACATGCTAGATGGATAGAGAGTGAAAATGCACTGAAAAATTAAAATATATCTATCAATAACAAAGCATATAGGAATATATTCAAATACAAAACTACTGGTAAAATTATGTGTGAAAATGTGCATTTTGCACAAAAATGCAAGGATGTGTCTATGACTCTCACATTGTGTTCTCTGGCTAGTGTTTGCCCTCCTCATTGGAGGCTTCATGGTGGCCCCTCAGCAAGTCCATGCCTAATGCCATTCAGTGATGAACAAAGAGTCTTTTTATATGAAAGTCCAGGGTCCACAGCTCAGCTGTACTCTTAGAGGCAATGTTGCCTTTGCAGCCACTCTTGTCCTACTCACTTTTTCAGAAGACTGGTGTCCAGCATCTCACAAAGCATATGATGCTTCACAAGAAGGGGATGATGTTTAAGATTGAAGAAAAGGGTTCAAGCCCAAGGCAAATAACAGTCGTTATTTCTTGCAAACTCCTTGTACTTTAACATTAGAATTTATGGTGAATAATTGCATGGATGAATTATAAAGACTCCTACAATTGTCCTTGTAAATTAATAATAGGCTTTCTTGATTGGGATAAATTTGCTGCTGAGCCTTTGGAAAAATTAAAAACTGCAATGTCATTTAAAATTGCCAGAACTCACACAGCAAATTACATCTGAGGTTAAGAATTAAGTTTTCTCCCCTCCTCAAGCTTATTCCATTTGCATGATCTGGAAATCATATTACACTGGCCATGTATTGTTAATTGGACATAGATTGCATTATCTTTAATATAAATCAAACTACAAATATTAAAATGAATTGCAAATTCCCTAATAGAAGATCATAAAACAATCTTTTAAAAAGTATCTCACATTAATAATTTAATTCCAATTATATCACTCAGGAAACTTAAGTAGAACCAGCAACTTACTTCTCCAATCATTTCCTTTATAAAAAAATCTAAGAGTTTTAAAACAAACATAGCCACAGCATAATTTATTATTATGGAATAAAAGTAAACCACCTATAACTGAAAATTTTTATTTTTAATTTTAAGGAAAATACAGCATAAGAACACTGGGTCAGCTTGTCACCTCCTATCCCAATCCATGTCAAGGGTGATAAAAATGACTCCTACAAGAGTCACTAAATTTAAGAAATATTGCAATTATATCCTATAAAATTATAAAATAGATCACTATTATTGTATTTATTTTAAAAAGGTTCTCTGGCCCCTTAGATATTTCTGTAAATTTGATATCTTTCTGAAGCTTCTGCAAAATCTTTAATGAGTTTATATTAAATATTTAATACTGTTTAGGGCATAACCACTACTACCAAAAACAGTTATATTCCCAGCAGTCCCACTGTTTCAGGCAGAGGACTTGATTGATCCTCCTAGCCTGAATTGAGTAGAATGAAAAGAAGCAGTTGGAAAATAGCTGCAATCATTTAATGCAGATGACCTCTGACAGCCTCGCAGCTCTTCTATCTGAACAGAAATTTGCATGGGGTCTCTGTGCAGAGGAACAATGTAACCTAAATGGTAGACAATCTTTATTCTAATGAAGTGGGTGTCAAGGTCAATGTAAAACTGCAATGATAAATGGTGCACCACTAGGCAAGAGAAGTTGCATAGCCATTGTAGTGCTTTCACATTAATTGAAGACTGAAATGCACTGCGTGAAAAGCACAAGCCTCTCTTTTCACCATAATGTGTTAATGCGCCGGTGCCAAAATGATTTCTTCAAGATGTTTGCCTGTTGACATATATCTTATTGCAAAAATAACAAAAATATGAAATTAGGGCAAAAGTGGACATTTTTGGAATTTAGCATTTTCCTGGAGTAGAATTACAAAAACTAAATTAAGTGTCCCCAAACAATGCCCTGACACCTAATGTAATTCCTTTGATCTCCTTTCTTTTCTTTTTCTATTTAGACCTGTCTTTAATTAGTTTCAACCAAGCAACCTTTTATAGAACCTTCATTGGGTACTTTCATGCTGAGCTAACAGTAAAAAGGACTAGAAAAGAAGAATCATTTAAGTTTTGTTTTTCTCTCTTAGACTGTTTTCAGCTTAGTCTGTAGTTAGAAATCTTCAGGTGTTGTTTGTCCTAAATAAAAATATAACGAAAAGCCTTTAGTTTTTGAGAGAAAATAACCGTTTTCTATCAGGGGAGCTAGAAAACCATAATCTGGTCACTTGACATTGCCGAAATGGCTGTACAGCAAAAATTACACCATTTCTTGATTTGATCTAGCAATTTGAGATCAGTCAATATTTTTCAGGGCATAAAAATAGGGAGAGTATGTTGTTTTTTAAAAATCCTGATCTACTTCAGTATGTAAAAAGGGACACTATTTGCTAATATACTAATTAGCAACCAAGCACGATAACTTCATCAATTAAACAGGAAATGGAGTTGCACCATTAGTTTCACAATTTGCTAAAATACTGATAAGAGCATATTGCCATTTGAGAAACATTTCAGGCTCAATTCATAATAGGTTATAAATTGGATACATTTTATGTTTGACATTCCCCCCACACCCCAATTCTGGTAAACTGTGATATTTCACAAATAATTTTCCTGATACAAATAGATTTTAATAATTGAACTACACTTTTACTAGTCAAGAATGTTCTATGGGCCCATGGTTTTGGCAACTAGAAGGTTATTAGTATACTTTACATAAAATAAATTATATTGCTAGTTTGGAGCTCTGATGTAAAAATAAACTGAAATAGAAATTACTCCCTGAAATGATAATGCAGAGACAAAAAAAAAATTTACTACAAAAGAGGATAGTGAAAAAGAAAAAAAAGTTACTGATGAAACTGTTTTAAAAACTGTACAGCTTCATCTGTGTGTGATTTGTCAGGTCTGAAGCTTTGACGTGCCCAAGGGGCAGACCCCAGCGGGGAGTAGGCTGCCGAGCTAAATAGCTGTGAAAGAAGTCTTAATGTAGGATGGAATTCAAACTAACCTTGACATGACCTCGGGAAAAATATGCAAAAAGTAAAATGAAAGCTCTCTGCAAGATACATCCTAATTTTGTGGTGGAGCTGGTTAGTTTTACAAACAAAACTGAGAACTTAAAAGAAAAATAGAATGCTAGTAAAAGGAGAAAACTTTAGAATTCAGGCAAAAAAACGTAAGCAGGCATGGTGTGTTACTGTGAAGGCATGTGAACCATTTGGAAAGAATCCAAATAAAAACCCAACCGAACAATATTGTTGTCAGCCTGTCTATTCAGGAAAATTGTTTTTTTTTTTCTTTTTTTTTTTAAGGTTGAATATAAATGACACAAAGCCAAGATTACATCATTGCATTACAAAGTCTGTTGTGGCTTTTAGCTGAACAAGCCCCATGGATCTATTGGTTTAGTCCAGCCATTCAGTAAGGTTTTAGTGTGTTATTTTTTCTCCAATGTCAATAAAAAATAGAATTTAGGAAAGAAATATCCCATGTGCTATCTCTTCTATTTCTTGCTTTTGATCTGTATTTGATAAGACAAAGTCACATTTTAGTTGATGCAGTTATTCCTGATTTGACTCAGTTGTAAATTTTGCTTGATTCCTAAACAGTAGGAGGCATTGGAAGGGATTTACTCTAGTTCCCTGGACAAGAACAGGCTAACTCACTGGATATATGGAAATTTTAATTGAGTGTCAACTTGTGTAGAAATTCAATCCTATTACCTTCTCAATGCAATTTTGTAGCAATATCAGTTATTTACTACACTACTAACCGGATTTTAAACATAATGAAATTGCTAGCAACATGTACCCAAAATCTAATGACTTAAATCCCTACAGGAAAGATGTGAATTCATAGAAAATATATATATATATATATATATATATATATATATATATACATACATATAACCATTACATTTTCATAATGAAGTAAAAAGATGAATTCAATCTCTAGAAACATGAAAGTAAGTACAGGGATTTTTTTTCCTAAGAACTTGTGGAATAACCATGTGTACTCTAGATCTCTTCTTTGGTTCAGTTTTAGTCAGTATTTTAATGACACAGACTATGGCATGTTGATCAGCTTGGCAGATTATACTAATCTTATTGATTAATAAAAAATAATAATTTAGCTCAGAGATCATAAACTCAAGCACCTACAAGTTTTTATATGCTAATAAGCTGTTTCTATAGCAGAAAAAAAAAAGGAAAAGACATAACTTTGATTTGTAGGATTTGTTGATTCCCTTGGTATAAGTATTTCTCCCATGCAGATTCTAAGATATCAATGGCTATTATACTGATAAAGTGCCTGAATATTTGAGAGGCTCTTATAAGTATGGCCAGGTCCAATACCCCACTACATGGCAGTAGTTGAGTGCCATGAATATAAAGGAGTTGAGTGGAGTAAGACTTAAGTCTTCTCTACTCTCATTCATATCCTATTTCTAGTTATCAAGGAAAAAGGATTATTTTCTCTACTGAGACAAAAGTAATGTATAAATGTGATTATTACTAACATCTAATTCCAGCGACAAGAGATATGATAGTTTAGTGTGATTGTGGTGGATGGAAAAGCATATAGCCGATCTACAAGAAGCAAATGTCATTTAGATATACCATCAAGTGCCATGGCATGGCTTCAATATGGCTTAAGTACAGCCAGGTATGTTTATAAAGCAAAGCCAAAATTACATATTTTTATGTGATATCTTGTAATTTTTATTTGTCGTATAAAAACTTTCAAAAATCTATACAAGTCAAAGTATGTCATGGATCTGAATCCATGGGGAACTACTTTATATGGTCCATTTCAGATGATAATATTACTCTAAAGTGAAAAAAAGGTGGGGATAAGGAATTTACTCTAAGAAACAAAAATGAAAAATCAAGTCTGACAGAATTATTAACACCTGTACTTCACCCCCGCCCACCAAAAACATAAAAATACAAAAATTGCATGAAGAATGAAGGTTACTAGGCTTCAACTGCCTTTACATTCAGTATAAATTCACAACTAATGAAAGGCAAATGCAGGGGGGAAAAAAAAGGAAAGAATTTTGGGTCAGGTGGAGACAAACACAAGATCAAGGCAAAGTGCTAAATGTCCAAAGGAGACTATTCATAGAAGGGAGATTTGAGACTTCCCCAATGGGAAGGTTATTGAAGGAGCTAGACGTATTTAGTTAAGCAGTAAAAGAGAGCTACAGGCAAGAAAAGAAGAGGGATATGTTGGCAGCTGGAATATTTAGAGGACTTTAAAAAAAATATTGATTTATACTATCTGACCTAAGAGATCAGCTTGGGGATCAAAGACAAAAGTATAAGAATACCACATGGGATACAATGAGTTCTCATTCACCAGAGGTTTTCAGGCAGATAGCAGCAGTGTACTGACTAACGCAGCACTATATTGACAGAAGATTGGTATGGAAGATAGTCTAAGATTCCACTCTGTTTTAGAAAGTTGAGCATCTTTGGGCCCACATTTACCCAATCAATAATAACAATCACATTATTCTATGTAAAAGAAATGTTAAGACCAAAAACACCAAATTAAGAAGTTGTCATTTGTGAAAAAAGATTCTAATGTGTAAAAGTCTAGGAGAACAACAATGGAGCAAAGACATAACCACATGAAATGCATACAATCTAACACAAAGATAGGATATAGAGAACCAAAAGAAAGAGCAAAGTTAAGAGAAAATTTTGAAACTATCTTCAATTCATTCTACTTTAGAGAAATATTTCATGATTTTTAGGTATTGAATGAAACCTTTCAAGTCCTTTTATTTGATCAATATAGGGGACTTCTACAGAATTTAGGCAGTTAGGCCTTTGTTTCAGCAAGGTCTTTCCCATTTTAAAGACATATTTCCAGATGCCACTTTGAAAATTTTTCATCAATATAGAACTTTCTCCAACAGATATCTAAGTAATGTGTTATAACTTTGCTACTGTCAGCATAGGCATAATGGCAATCTCTTCCAGGCTATGAAACTTTGTTATTATGCTATATTATATTCAAAATCTACACATTTCAATGGGTTTTCTGTGCATTCCAATGCACTTCAGTGATGATGTGGATCATTGCCATAATACATCATGACTGCTCTAATTATAGTTTCATTATGATGCACCATATCGGAGCTGTTGTAATGTTATGTCAGCACATAGTAAGAATAGTTATACGATTATGTCATATTTGTTAGAGTATGCAATTTACAGTGGAAAAAAGACACGAGGAACAAAAATTAATGTAATAAAAGTCAGATTCCTCCTTTTCTCAAGTTTCTAATTTAAATTATCATTTCTTTTGTTTTTTATTCCCTACCCTAAACAAATGCCCCTAAACACATTTATGTTGTTTAAGTGGGTACAATATAATTGGATGGATTTTCTTAATTCATGCAAAATATGAATTAAAAAAGAAAATCCCAGACACTAGCTGTTCTTCATTTGTTGCAAATGAACAAATTTACCTAATATATGCTTTACAAAATAAATAATTTCACCAGTCATACCCTATTAAATAAACTATGATAATAAAATTAGAAAAAGTAGACATATTTATGTATGCCTGTGAGTACATAAATATACTATAAATACTTGTTTCACTTTACTCTAGCTGCTAAAGCTACCCAAATATCTATAAAAATAGAAATCTTGTTATTAATCCTGTAAATATGAAAATCAAAGTCTCAAAGAATGAGGACTACGTCTCCTTTGGATGACCAGGGAGTATTCTGAATATTTGAGAAATTCAGAAAACACTAAGTCAATGAATGATTTCTCAAACTAAGCAATACATGAACTGTCATTTGTTGTTTTAACATTTAATCATAGTAGAATTTTTACATCAAAGCTTATTCCATGTCTTTATAGCTGAATTACAGGCTTGTTCATTGAAACTATTTATAATGAAAATGCTGATGGAGCCTAAACTAAGGACATGTATGGTTGTGCAGCAGCAGCCATTTCAAATATAGATATATTTTTAGCATTAGGAGGCATCAAGTTTGTTTAAATCTAAGTTTTTTTTCTACAATTGCAAGTAATGTTAATAGCACACTGTAAATGTTAAGGCTAAGTGTGCAATGTCAAAATAGATTGGCTCTCTCTGAAAATTGGAAATTCAGGCTTTTCAAACATAATCCAGATGTTTGGCTTTTATTCAGATTTCAAGAAAGAGGGAACTAATATGATATAAAATTCATACATGCATATTTCATTAGAGCCTTTTGTATCGCTGAATTAAACATTCTGAGACATGTTTTTCCAAAATCACAGTTTTAAATCAAAGCAGTTGCTAAGATAGTGTGCACTTCAAAAATAATGCCAAAGGAAAATGCCAAATTAATTTAATAAGGGAAAAGAGTATATATTTCTTATACAGAGTTTGTCGATAAGGTTTCCTCAAAGAGAAAACCTATCTTGCTTCCTATTTGAGAAAAGGAAGAAAAATAACTTTTATAGCCATTATAGTTCCTCAAAAAGTTGCCGCAGACAGAGTGTGTTGACTATTGAAACCTCTGAGAAACAGTAACCTGAACAAGGGCTTAAAGCCCTTATTTTCATCCTCAAAATCTATCCTTTCAAGTTTACTGTGTTTAGGCATTTCCCAGAGACTAAGGACACCAACTCTTAAGAACACATAGCCAGAAGCGATGCTAAGTGTTAAGGCATTGCTGACTAAAGCTCTTCTAGGTTTGCCTGTTCCCAAGACACAATGATAAGGCGCTCATAACTTTATGTTTGTGTTTTTAACTTTTCAAATCTGTAATTTTAACATAGATCTATAAATCAATAAGATTTTTCTTGGTGACTGCTGAACCTTTGTACAGTAAAGTATTTGAGGCTATCTTTTGATGGTATATGTAGTATCTTTACTTCATGTGAAGACAAAGTTAATTTTAGATTTATACTACAAAGTCTTGCAATTAATGCATTCTGTGAAGTCAGAAACAATGTACAGTTTATTCTTTCTTTACTACAGCTCTTAGCATTATGGTTTACAAGTAGGAGGTAAAAATTCATTTGAATTTCTCTCAAAAGAGAAATGTATATCAGGTAAAATATGTCAGGCATAGTGTTAGAACCCAGATGAGTAGAACACGACTGCCTTATTTGTCTTTGAACTTCATTCTGTGTGACAAACTTATTTGGCAAAACATCTATTAAAGAAATAGTCTTAATTTTTAGATAAAAATCATGAATAATGTTAATTATTTCCCAAAGACATAAATGGTTAGCACAAGAAATGCTTCTATAAAATGTATCAAAAAAGAAGGAGACAGCAGTTCATTAAATATTTAAGGGCACCTTTTATGAACCAATGTTTTCTCATTGAAAGAACATTTAATCAGCATGCAAGAAACTAGTGCTAATTTTCAGTTCCAATATCACTTTGGAAGACTTTCAAACCTTTCTATTGTAGATCTCTTTTTTGTTTCTTTGGGGCCTACTCGTATTTTCCAGAGAAAATAAATTTTTTTAAGAAAATAAATTTAAAAATTAAAAAGATTTCAGGTTGTAAACTTTAAACACAGTTGCTCTAGTCACAGAAATCTTGATAGTCCTTTCCATGAATTTTTGTTCCTTTTTTTCTTTTTCTTCTCCTAAACCAAACCCAAAGGGAAAGTTGACAATATCACATTGGTTTTGAGATTAAAAATTGATGTACAGATGCTAAGTGACTTGCCCAAGATCAGTGAGACAGTACTTAAACCTAGAAATATAATTTCAGCTTAGTTTGCTAGGTCATATTATTGCTCTTGAAAATGCATCTTCAGACCTCAGTCAAAAATCTGAAGAAATTGGTGGATCATAGGAACATAAAGTAAATAAGATTGAGAATGTCATTCAAAGTACTTTGGACTGGACAAAACACATTTAAGAATCCCACCCTTGTGGACTTCATGGTCTTCATTTTGGTGTAGGCTCATCCTCCAAAATGTCATAGATGTTTAGTAGTACTAGGCTGGGGGAAAAGGGCAGATAGAAGAAATCTGACTGATCATTTCTGCCACTCAGAAGAATGATGGCTCACGGTTTAAAGAAGATCTAAAGTATAGGTAAACTAAGACCATAAATAAGAAGTCTTGGCTATGGTAAAAGCTTTTTGAACATATTTTCCAGTTATATAAGATAATTTGTTGTAAAATTCAAGGGAGCTTATTAGAACAGTTCTAAGAACAGTTCTACCAAGGGCAAATACATTGTGTGTGTGTATGTGTGTGTGTGTGTATTTGTGTGTGTCTGTGTGTGTAACCAACCACAAGACACAAGGATGATAAAAATTTGGAGGAGGAAGATGTGAAGATTTGGAAAATAAAACAAAGAAAATATTCAGATACATAAAATGCCAAACAGGAAAAATTATAAACATTAAGCCACACAGAAAAATAATTACTTGTCTACAGAAAATATGTCATAAAAATTACATAGAAATAAACAGCATTGGAGAAAAAGAAGGGGACCCTCGAGTTATGACCAGTGTGACATATGAACAACTTAGGTTATGAACGAAATTTTAGTTTTAACTTACAACCAAAGTCTTGAGTTATGACCTGAATGTTGGCTGCTTGTGCTTCCAGGTGGTCTCAGATACAGATTTAACCCTTAAAGAGTTTTGGAAGAAACATTACAACATTCTTTCTTATATGGCATTAATTGAGAAATTCTGGGCTAATGTCTCTCTAAGACACTGAGATCTACCTGTGTGCAGGAGAGAGACATTGAAGGTTGTGCAGAGGAACCTGAGCCTTCAATTAGCAACTTGAATTACAACCAGCCCTCGGGAACAAACTGAATTAATAAGTCAAGGGTCCACTGTATAGCTAGAGAAAATGTCAATGGTGAATGATTCCCCTGAGATTATCAGATGAAATAATATGATGATAATGACTTAAAAAAATAAATGCAAAAAAGTTACTGAGGGGCTTGGAATTATAAGAAACAGAAGAACCAAGACATGACCCCTTAAAACAGCTTACAGAGCTAACAACAGGGAACACTGAAGAAGATGTAGGTATAACTTGTGTTATGAAGAATTTTGTCTAAGCATCATTGAAAGTGAATCCCTTCACTGGGTTCCTCAGTCCTGTGACTGTTTTATCTGCCTTTGTTCTGTTGATGGCTTGCAACTGATCCAAGAGAAGTCATTTCCTGTTTCTATGGTTATCCCCTCTGCAAAACAGAGACAAGGATATACTTACCACTCGCCTATTGCAAATATTTTAAGAAGTAAATATGTCAGGTTTATAACAATTTTAGACCTCTATGTTAAATATATCACTAAAAGTCCTCAATTTGGAGTACAATAGTTTGGTCTGTTGCTCAATTGCAGGTAGAGATGCAAATCTCTCATTTGTTTGTGTACTCTATCTTAGAAATACTGTGTTATAATTATTGTCTGACTATGTCAGAGAGAAAAATAAGTCACATCAGACAGGAATTATTAAAAAGGAAAATGTCCTGTACATTTTCAATTACCATATCTTAAAAAGTACATCACTGAAATGTTACTATTTTTCTTAACACTTAATGAAGGGGAGAACACGTTGATATTACCTTGTAACAATACTTTTTAAAGATACATACCAAAGAAACGTTTGTTTTATTTATTTATTTATTTATTTATTTATTTATTTATTTATTTTTTGGTACCAGGGATCAAACTTATGTCCTCACACTTGCCAGGCAGGCACTTGTGCCATTAAGCTAAACCTCTGCCAGCAAAAAACCATTTAATTACTCACTTTTATAACTGTGATGACAGAAAAGGACCATACCAAACATTTAAATTTATAAAATCAATGACAATAACTAAATAAAGTCATAAACTACAATGCTTGGAATCAGACTGCACATACTTAAATTTTGCTTACATTTCTCTCCAGCTAAGCATTCCCTTATGCCTTAGTTGTTTATCTAGGAATGATATCAAAACTTACTTCATAAGGTTGCCATAAAGATTGAATAAGCTAATACTTACAAAGATCTTAGAAAAATAGGTTACATAGTAGGAAAATAGGACCTTTGGCAATAATGCCTTATCTCTTTAATGTGTACTACTTCATATATTTGTTTATATAATTTTTCTTCACTAAATGAAACGTACAATTTGGGAATTAATATTTAATAGAATGCAAAAAGACATTGTTTTTAAATCAACTTCCACTGAACACATGGGATAAAAACTATTGTGATTTATTAATGGCTTTCTACTTTTCTTTAGTGCATCATCCTAGTTTTGACAAAGTTCTGAAAGCACAGTAAGCTAATTTCCAAGTCTAAAGCATTTTCCCCCACATACTACATTCATCTGTAAAGCACCTACTTCCATTCCATTTCTATCCAGCATGCTCCATTTCAAGTATCATTTTTTACCTCAAATGTCTAAGAAGTCCAGTACTCATGCTTTGAACATACATATTTGCTGTCTTCGCTATTATTTCATGATGCTTGGTTTTGCTTTTCTAATGATTATATATTACTTCAAGAATACCTAAGACTTGCATGTGTCTGTAATCCCAGCACTCTGGGAGGCTGAGGAGAGAGCATCACAAGTTGGAGCCCAACCTGGACAATTTAGAGATTTAGCAAGATCCTATAAGAAAATAAAAATTAAACAAGGGCTAGATATATCTCAGGGTAAAGGCCCTGTGGTCAATCCTCATAACAAAAAAGACAACAAAAAGGTAAAAAAAGAAAGAGAATAGTCTTCCTATTATTTAGTTTTCCATAGCATACCACAATACCTAACAAATGTTTATTGTCTCATCATTAGGTAGTTACTAGTATGAAGTAATGTTGTTCTTTACTCTTTTTAAAGTAAAAGTGAAAATATGGCATTTAGGGTAATCTTCAAAGTATATGTAAGAAAAATAAGAGACTTAATGGAAGAAATTTCTTTGTGCTTAGGCATACAGAAAGCGATGCAAATTTCATAAACTATTAGTTGGGTTTGATACTAACTAATGGAATTTGTAAAGCAGAAAACCTAGCAATCAGTTTTTGCATAAGCAACTAAAAATCTACCTTCAGCCATGTATTTCTCCAAAGAAATTGCCCCAGTAGGAAATTTGGGATTAGAATGACTGGAATGACTGCCTGTCATTAAGCCTCCCAATGCAGGCTTTTAAAGGAAAAAAAAAAAAAAAAAAAACCAAACTTTTTTTTTCTTTTTACAGTTTTATTACATTCATACAGCTATGTAATTCCTATATTATACAATACTTTTAGCTCACAAAGTTGTGCAACAATTACGACAATTAATATTTAAACATTGCATCACCCAAAAAAGAAGCCCTATAACTGGTAGTAGTCATTCCCAAAGCTTTCCCTTTTCCCTATCCATTCCCCACCACAGCCACTTACCTAGTTTCTGTTTCTATATATCAGCCCATTCCTGACATTTAAAATATATTCTCCCTATTTAACTGTAACATATATACTTTTACCCACATTACCTCATAATATCCTTTCTTCTAACTGCCTATGCCTCTGATAATAATTATTCTACTCCTATTTCTGTAAGATCAACTTTTTAGATTCCATTTATGAGTGAGATTGTATGGTATTTATCTATCTGTGTCTGGCTTATTTCACTTAACATAATGTTCTTTAAGTTTATTCATACAGTTGCAAATAACAAAAGTTATTCATTTTATGGCTGAATAGTATTCCACTGTATTGAGATAGCACTGTGGACATCAAAATGTGTAACTATATCACATCTTAAATCCATTCATCTGTTGATGGACACATGGGTTAATTAGGCAAGAGGAAGAAATAAAAGGCATCCAAATTGGAAATGGAAAAGCTAAATTGTCCCAGTTTGTAGATGTTGATTTTGTACAGACAGAACTCTAAACATCAAAATACTGTTAGGTCAATAATGAATTTGGTAAAGTTGCAGGATATAAAATCAATTTATAAAGATCAGTAGGCTTTCTTTACATTAATAGCACACTACTAAAAAAGAAATCAAGAGAATAATCCCAATTACAATAATAAAAAAATAAAATACTCAGGAATAATTTTAACCAAGGAATCAAAAGGTCTCTACACTGAAAACTTTTGGAATGAAATTGAAGAAGATACAAAAATGAAAAAAATCCCCCATGTTCATATATTGGTTAAATAAACAGTATTACAATATCTATACTACCCACAGTAACCTACAGATTCAATGCAATCCTTATCAAAATACCAATGATGTTCTTCACAGAAATAGAAAAAAATTCTAAAAAATTATGGAAGCACAAAAGATCCCACATGATCAAAACTCTCCCGAGCAAAAAGAACAAAGATAGAAGTACTACACTATCTGATTTCAAAATATACTACAAGGCTACAGCTACAAAAAGAGCATAGCACTGGCATAAAAGCAGACACATTGATGAATGGCATAGAATAGAGTGCCCAGAAATAAATCCACACATTTACAGTTATGTAATTTTTGAGAAAGATGCTAAGAACTCACAGTGTGGAAAGGACAGGCTCTTCAATAAATGGTGTTTAGAAAATTAGGTACCCACATGCAGAAGAATAAAATTATAACTTGATGTTTTAAAACATACAACAGTAACTCAAAATGCATTAAGGATTTAAATGCAAGACCCAAAGTTATGCAACTACTAGAGAACATATGAGACAAGCTTAGGGAATGATTTGTAAATATATTGTAACATCAAAAAACAAAGGCAATGAAAGAAAAATTAGACAACTAGAATTACACCAAGCTCAAAATACTGTACAGCAAAGAAAACAACAGAGTAAACAAGCAACCTTTATAACAGGAGAAAATATTTGCATACTCTACTTCTGATGGGGGCTCATATCCAAAATATATAAGAAACTTAACTCCATGACAAAAAATCTGATTAAAAAATGGATAAGAGCTCTTTTTAAAAGAAGACGAATAGTCAAAAGGTATATGAAAAAAATGTTCAACATCACTAACCATCAGGGAAATGCAAATTAAAAACAATGAAATCATTTCCCTTTAGTTGGAATAGTTATTATAAAAAAGACAAAATGTAAGTGTTGGCAAGGATGCAGAGAACAGGGAACCTTACACTGTTGGTGGGGTTATAAATAAGTGCATCCATTATGGAAAGCATTATGTAGGTACCTCAAAAATTTAAAACAAGAACCATCATATTGTCCATCAACCCCACCACTGGGTATATCCAGATGAAATACAATCAGTGTGTTAAAGAGATATATGCACTCTTGTGTTTACTGTGGCACAATACATAACTGCAAAAAAATAAAATAAAAAAAAATCTAGTGAGGCTGTTTTTCACCAAAATGCCTTAAGCACCATTTAGGCTCATTCCTCACAGACAGCTAAATGCTATTAATTCTATTTACTATGACACTCAGTTTAACAATTCAGATGTAAACCAGTGGCACACCATGCAATACAGCCAAGAGCAGGTTGACTTGAAATGATTGATTTTCAGTGGACATGTAAATGAATATATTGCTCTATTCCAAGAAAAAAATTGAGGAGGATTTGGTAAATCTGTCTCAAGAAAATACAAGAAAATTAAGATGTGTAGTAAACAAGACATCAAAGAGAAAACTGACCTTCATTACAGACTTAGCAAAAGACACTGTAAAGAATTCAACAGAATAATTATGTGTTACAGAATAACAGTAAAATAGAAAGGAAAAGGTTTAAGAAACTTCAAAAAATATATATTTGTGAAATGAATAAAAATATTGTAGCATTGTGAATTATACTTCTTATGGTAGTTTTTCAAATACTAAGTTTATTAGCCTTTGAAATTGTGTTCTGAAAATTCTGACTTTGCCAGACTGCTTATAGGCAAAGTCAACAACAAATGGAATAAATCTTTGATATTTTCTACCAAAGAGAGAATGCTGAAGTTTAAACAGACCTTATAGCCACTCAGTATATCCCCCCCACCTTACAGATAAAGAAAATGAGAGCTGAAAAATTGAGTCATTGCTCAGGGGGAATCTGGCCTCCTTCTCCAACACTTTATCATATGGCTTCTCTACACTGCTGTTTAGTAAAGCTGAAAAATAAACTCAAAGAAAACTAAAAAAAAAGGATATACAAAATAAAATGCAAACTAGGGCACCAACATAAAGTCCATCCATTCTCTTTGAGAAATTAATAGATGGAAATCTAAACATCAGTGGCCTTTGTCTTTTCCTGAGGAAACTTCCAGGTCTAATAATCTTGCATATATATGAGTGGGATTGAGTTAGAGAAAAGGTACTAAAGTGATAACCAAACTTCTTTAATAAAAATCCACTTTGGTGTATGTGTGAGTACACATTTAAATACTGTTACTATTTTAACTGTTTCTAACTCCGACCTATAATTTATTTTCTAAAAAGTTCAGTGAGAGTTTATGTTTTAGGGCAAAATATGAAATATAGCATTCATAGCATGATTTCAGAACAGTTAGGCTACGATAAAGTGCTATAAGAACATAGTAGCAGCCAAAATTGAAATAAGTGTATCAGATCCACTTGCTGATTTTCTTTGGGCCCCACAAACTCAATAGAGTATAGGAGGCCACCTGGTGGTGAAATGAGCCAACTAACCACTTAACACAAAAGAAATCAAACGGAGTTTGGTTGCTACAAAAGGAAAATTAGAACCCTGGGCAAAAGAATGATACTCAACAAGTTTTACTACAATATAGTGGGCTGAAGATTGATCAAGAAAATCATTCAAATTTGAAGAATAATATGTATTCTTAAAGGGCTACTATAATAGTTACTATTCATACCAAGAATTAGCAAACTTTTTCTGCATAGTACCAACTAATAAATGGCTTGAGTATGCTGGTCATAAATATGAACATTGCTCAAACTACTCAACTCTGCTGTAAAAGCAACTATAATTACATCAATGAATGTGTGACTGTCTTCCAATAAAACTTTATTTAAAAAATAAACTGTGGGTTGGCTTTGACCTATAGGCTATAGTTTGTCAATTACTGACTCCATATTATGTATTAAGTATATACTATTTACTGAGCATCACATGAATCCCTGACACATATTACCTCATTGAATCTTAATTACTCTTCATGGTATTTGTATCGCTATCTCCTCGGTTTGCAAACTGAAGCTTAAAATGTTTTTAAAAATTTGTGAAGAAAGCACGAAGTTCCTTTTGACTTAGAAATGCTTTGTGTAGCTTCACAACCATTTTTTCTCTCTGAGACTGAACACATTTGTTCTGACCCTCCTTCCCATTTATCTTGCAGAGGCTGTTTTCAGTTTCTCTCGCTGGTGACTTTACTCCTGTTTCACTACCTCATGTACCCTTGAAATGTTGTTTGTCTCTTACCATCTCTTTTTCTATCACTTCTTTTATGTTTAAAAACTTTTTGTCATTTTTCATAACAACAGATGTAAGAAGGCTTGATAAAAAGACAAAAGCAACATATTATAAATAGATAGTCACATATACAACAATAAGCCAAGGAAACTGTCATATTGTGCATGCGCCAAGTAGAAATTGAGCCAAAAACATGATGCTCATTCTTGCATAAATAATATATTATGCATCCACTGGGAGAAAAAGCAGTTCTGTTCCTAAGTGAGAAAAGGATTTAGGGGGGATTCATTTATATGTCATTTTCTTTTTCTTTTTAAATTTTTTTAAGGTATATACTATAAGTTGAACCATAGCAGACAGGCCACATTCTTTTTCTAAACCATCCGTGAACACTTTTATTAACCACTAATAAGAGAGAGCTGAAGAATCTGGTAGAGAAATCCATGGAGCTTGTTAAAGCTCTTCAAATGTATGGATTTATCAGGAGTCTTTCAATATTAGCATATTTTCTCCTATAAAAGAAAAAGGAAGTAATTTCAGATGGAGTATAGACAAAAATGAAATAAACGATTTAAAATATTTTTTAACTTGAAAAGAAAATTGCAAAAGCTTGAGAAATAAAAAACAGAGAAGAGGTTTAATTACAAAGGATGGATTCTGGTTGATTTGACAATTAAATCTGACAACAGAGGGGATTTACACTAAATATAAGACGAGTTCCAGGGCAAGGAGAGTTGTTAAACATTTTAATGGGAGGTTGTGAAATTCCCTCTGGAAAGATCTTTAATGGAGGACAAAGTCTCTTGTATCTGGAGTGGATAAAAAACAATCCTTGAAAGAGGAAATGAAATGAAGGTGCTTTTGAGGTCACTTGCTGTCCTGAAACTCCACTGAAATTCTCACTTTCTGTGGAAATAAATAACTGTACAAAAACTTCTAAGAGATTAATTTTTAAATATTCTGGAGAGAAATAGTCATTAAGCTGCTGATTCCATTCAGAAAATATGTATTGAGTGCAAAATATTACCTAGCCCTGGGCAGATGCCTGCTCCAGCAGGCACATGTCTGAGCAGCAGTGTGGACAGCAGACACGGAGCACAATTATTCATCTTAGTTAAAAACCAAACCAAACCAAAACTCCAAACAAAATGAAAAACTTTGGGTTCCAATCAACTTTCTGGAACTGTTTCCTGAATTTAGTTAGCAAAACTCCCGCAAAAGTTGGCTGCCACAGAGACTGCTGGTATTACTCATGGTACCCTTGAATCTTTTTGTAAACAGAGAAGGCTTCTGACACTGTTTCCATATTTTATGCAAACCCAAACTTGAATGGATAAAGCATTATGAAGCTAACACCAAAACATGGATTATAAAATGCTAGCCAAACTTGAATTTTTCTGCTACATTTCCATGTTGCAGAAAAAGATTTCAATTAGCTCAACCCTTAGAGATTTATTTATACTTAAATTTTACTGAACATGAGGATTTTTTGCTCGCAGTTTATAAGATACGCAATATTTCACACAATAGGTCTTTAGCACCACCAGGCAGAAGACAGGAAGAAGACAGAATAATCACACAGACAGGAATGTTCTTCACATATATTTTCAAATTTCAGTGTGTGTCAGCTGACGAAAGCCGAGTAGGAAGGATAAAATTCAATGGGATGACAGTAACCCCACCAAAAAAGTCAAGGTACACATGAATAAGGCAAAGAAATGAATTCGTCACAAATCTTTATCAAGTTCCAATTTTTTTTGGAGACAGGTCTCTCTGTGTAGTTCAGGTTAGCCTTAAACTTACTGTGTAACCCAGGCTAGCCTCAAACTCATGGCAATCCTCCTGCCTCAGCCTCACAAGTGCTGGAATTATAGGCATGCACCACCACACTCAGCTCAAATTCTAATTTTAAATGGTACATTTTTCAACTCTTTCTTAATTGCTTAAAATCATTACATTTCACAATCACTAGGCAAAAATATATAATAAATGGCTAGGTAAAAATACATATCAAAATATAAAATATAATAAATAGCATAAGTTTTGAAAAATTATGAATAGTTTTTTAAGTGAAAAAGTGGTATGAAGTTCTAAAAGCAAGCTTCAGTCCTTTCCTAGCATTAAAGCAGTGTAATTTAATTTTTAAATTTTCACATTTTGATTAGCTTTGAAAAGATGAGCTACTCTTTTAGACTCCTTCCCAACCCACACATACATCATGATGAATCTGGACTGAAGAGCTAGATCAATGGCTGGGGATATATCCCAGTGGCACAAGTGCCTGCCTGGCAAGCGCAAGGTTCTGAGTTTGATTCCTGGTGCAAAAAAAAAAAACAACAACAACAACAACAAAAAAAAAAAACAAACTAAATCGAGCCCAGATTGTTTGTTGTTATTTTCACCCACTTCCTGATTACATATTTAGAAGCTCATGCTCACCTGAAATTAGTCTAATTCTCTGCAACAAATGTGTAGATAAACTTTCCTGCCAACTATGACACAAGAACAACTTGTACTGATAGACCTATTATTTTTAATGAGTGTTCATGTCCACCCACATCTATTGTTTGATTTTTAGGTGTTACATTTGTGTGTTAAATATTATTCTCATATGTATAAATAATCATACTGATGTATGTCTAAAATTCAAGAATATAACAGAACGTTGCAGTTTTAGGAGTTAGAGATTACCCATAGAATTATGGCAATTAGTTGTATATTTATGCATCAGACATGAGTGGCTTTGTCCTAACCTTCTTCTATCACTCCTTTCCTACCACTCTTTATTCTACTCTGGTATCAACCTGGTCAAATTTGAGCACTTTGAATATTAAGCATTGGCCTTATTGTACTTGGGTTTACCAAAGAGAGAGATACTTGGTTTTGTTTTAGACTTACATACTCAGAATGCTCAAATGTATGAAAATAGGGCTTTTCTGAAAAGCAACAAAATTACAGCATAGCTCTTATCAAGAGCTATTAATTATTAGATAAGCATTATTGGAAATATACTTTTCAAAATACACATATTGGTTTTCTACTATGTGCCAGGTATTGGGCTAGGCACCAGAAACATTATCAATAAACAACACAAATATGAGCCTTGCCCTCTTGGAGTGGGGAATCTAATAATATAATCATTTATTCTCACATATGCCCTGCAAATTCTGAATTTATCATCCTTCTTCAAATATATGTATTTAATTAATAAAAAGTACCAATAGCTTAATTATTCTCAAGGAAGGGTTTCTCAGAGAGGCACTTGCAAATATTGAAAGAGATAGCACTATTGTAATAGTGGCAGAAAAATTCAATATGCCAAGATTTATAACAGAAATGTGCTCCAGACTGAAACTTGGCATATAAGAAGGAATTTTTCATAGTTATTTATATATGCATGATATAAATGCCTTGGGACTACCACTATATCTGGTCCAAGAAATCTGGCTTCATCCAAATTCAATTCTGAAGAAAGATTTTTTTTAAAAAAATTTAACAAGTTAATACTTTGTGCACATATACAAACACATGTAAATGTGTATACATAAACATGTGTATGTACTTCCACAAACTTGATTTTTAATGGCTAAAATGACAAAATTGATACAACAAATAATAAATTTTCTTCAAGCAAATGTTTATGAACATATTGGATCAACTACTTAAGAAAGAAGTTGAATTAGTAAGTTCAGATGATTTTCAGGAGTGTATATACATCCTTCTAGAGAAAGGCTAGACCTCTTTACTTAAAGGTAAAAATTGAAGTTGATCCCAAAACAATAAGGATATAAAAGTATTAGCCTGATTGACTCTATCTTAACTTCAAAAAAAGAAATCAATCTGTTTCTCTGCCTTTCTTTCTAGCTCTCTCTCACACACACACACACGCACACACACGTGTGTGTGTGCCTGTGAGTATTTTATCTTATGTAGATGAATTAAGGTTCAGCAGGAACACCATTCCTTCCTCTTAGCTTACCCCAGTGTACCTCATTAGGGATACAGTGCCACAGATATGTCGTGTTTAAGAATGCATGAGCTTCACGAACTGCCATATTATTAAAAATATGCTTAGGAATTCCTCTGCTTCTGAGAAATGAAACTGTTTCCTTGACGGGACTGGCAAATGTTTTTTCTGCAAATGATATTCCTATAGAGTATTTCTCCATGGAGACCCTTCTTCAGCAACTTCTTTTGGCAATAACAGGATCCATGAGACTGAATCCTCCTAAGGCAACCTTGCCTTTAGTACATCTGCCCAAAAAAGCAAAAACATTTTCAGCCTTAGCTTTCCTGAATTTGAAAGAATACTGGAGACCCCTGTGAGAACCAACATGATGACATTTCCCCAGTATGATGAGGTGCTCAAGAAAATTTGAGGGCTTTCACAGGACAGCCTGATGATTCCTAAAAAGCCAATCCAAGCCCATCATATTTTCTTTGTAAATGTATCATAATATCAGGATCTTCTTTCTAAGTTATCACAAAAAACTCAAGTAAAGGGCAGAAAAATACTCTTTCATTAATTCTACCTGTTGTAGAGTTGAGGATATGGGGTAGCAGTGAGTGGGCAAGGAATGTGAGAAAAGGACTATGGGCATTATTAGACTTATCCATATTGGGTTAAAACTTGGACTTACTGACTTACGATCGCTACTGGTAGAAATACTTCCGTTTACCTTCAAAGCACATGGTAGAGATTAATTTTTCCATACTCTTCGAAATTGCTAGGGACCATGTGATTAGTTCTGGTCAATGATTTTGAGTAGAGTGAAATGTATCTCCTCCAGGTGCAAGGTTTAATGGGCAGAATGAGATCTTCCAGAGTTTCTTTTACTCTTTGCCATAGTGAGAGAAATATTAAAGAAGGTAGCTACTATGTAAGTCTGAATCATGGAGTGAAGATAATGCTAAGCAGGGCCATTAGCCAGCCTGTAATGGACATGCAGGAGGCAAGAGAAATAAATCACTGTAGCTTCAAGACTCTGAGATGTGGAGGGTTTTGGTTTTCTCAGTATACCCTTCCAGTAATGTTGAACCTTTTAGAACTTTCCATGATAACAAACGGCCCACTGCAGCACACGTGCCATAGGTTCACTGCCACTGCATCGTAATAGAGAACTAGCTCTATCTTTTAGGCTAGTCATTTAACTTCTCTAGACAGAACTAGTTTTTAGGCTCAGTGCTCATAAAATAGGAAAAATAATCTAGGATCATTCTGAACATTAACTAAGATAATGTGAGTAGGCACTTGTATAATTTGGCCAATGTTAGTTTCTTTCTCCATCCTACTCTCATCTCACAGTATAGAAATACAAACACCACACAAACACACACACTCATTCACACACACATACACACGAACACATCTCCCTTTTCATCAAACAGTTAAGTAGACAACATCTATTCTTGTTTCCTTTGCTAGATTTTTTTTCCCTCAAATTACTTGCCCTTTCCAGGACCCAAACATCTAATTTAGATGCTAAGATTGCCATTTAATCCAATATAATTCACCAACCCCACTGTGCTCCCATAGAATATCATCCAATAGCATCCAATTAAGTGCATACTTTTTCCCACAAAGAAATGAATCTTAAGGTTAAGATTTAAGGAAGCATGGACATTAAGTAATGGGGATAGGTGAGATGGGGAATTTCGAATACTCCAATACTTAAATCCTTTGGATATCACAATCTACTAATTTACTTCTTTATATAGTCAACCTGGTTATTAGATAAGGATAAAAAAGAAGAAAACTGATGAATTTATATATGAAAGCACTATTGTTAAGCTTATCCCCTCAATAATTACCATCTATTCTGAACAGGTATGAGGACTTTTCTAGCTTCTAGTCCTAGCTTTAGAAAAACTTCTGTGATATTCTAATAAATTATAAAAACTAGAATGAATAATAAATATAAAATATTTAGACTCAAGATATATATTTAATATACTTCCTTATGTCTATAGTTATGCTAATCAATGCTTTCATGATGCAACTACATGGAACACTAAGTGTAATATTTATCCTTTTTATATCCATACCCCATTGTCAATCAAAATACTTGATTTTCATCTTTAAACTTTTGTACTGTACTCTCCTTTTAAAACAACATAAGTAATTCCTAATCGATATCAAGATTGTGAAATTTAATCATACATTGTATAGCTTTTTTCTAGCCTCAAACTTGATTAGCTTGAATAGAACTACTAAAATAAGTAATTTTAAAATAGATAATGTTAAGTATGTGAGGGATATTTATGTTAAGCCATTGACTTGAAATACACACATGGTATTGAGTGCTTCAGGAGCCAAAGGTGATTGAACCAAATGCCCTTTCTTCTTAGGAATTTAAGTGCTTCTTTACCTTATTGTGTAGAGTTCAGGTGGAAATCTACAAATATCTAGGTTTAAAACCAGAGCTCTCAACTTAACATAGGAAGAAACAATGCACGTTCCCATTTAATTAAAATTTTCACAAAGTTGGAGGCTGAAATTTTTTGCAACTTAATCTAAAATTTTTCTAGCAAACTCTTAACGATTATCCTGATTACAATTTAAAAAAAAAACACTTTAACAGGTCAACTCATTTAAATGCAATTTGTAATTATTTGGATTTTAACATGATGGTTATTACTTATTACCTTGAAACCAAGAAGCACAATGAGATATTGATTACTTTTAACCTTTAGATCCAAGGATTCAAGAAAGGTCAGAGGACGGGAACATTCTTTGGCTGGCAAATGGATAGCCTTCAGGAGAATTCAGATGATTCCCACTGGCCAAATATACCAAAGATTATTTATTCTCTTGGCTGACAAGAAATGATGATGCTTAAAAAAATAGCATTAACACATATTTAGCAAAGTATTACATTTATATAATCAATATCCTCAGATGTGCTTCACATCACAGCATGTCCCAGGCAGTTAACCCTTCACCAAATTTTGTTTGCCAAAACTTCTTTGTTGGAATGAGATATTAAACATAGTACTATCTATTGGAATAAACTAACTCATCTTATCAAATGCAGATTTCTTGATAGATTCCCAAAGGTTGAGTACAATTATCAGTCAATAGCATTTCTTTCAATTTCCTATTCCATAATAGCATTTAAAAATATTTTTCACTTTTGTAATAGTGAAAAGTAATGAGTCCGAGGCATGGTCCAACAGAATCACAGGCAAGAGAAATATAACTGTTATGTGTTAGATTAATTTGCAGAACACTTGGCATTATTATTGCCAAGTCGTCAAATTGTTCCAAGTTGTTCCGGAAGGTTGTTATTAATAGTATGTTTTCTGAGGAAAGTTCTGTCTACTTTTGGAACTGCATTTCTGTTGCCAAGGAAACTCCTTTAAGCACAGTTTTCTAGGAGCACACTGCTGCTTTTGTTTGCCAGTGTCCTATTCATATCATCTAAGTAAGCATTTTACATGCTCCAGCCTTCAGTCCCAAATGTTGAAGTTTAGCCCATTTAGGTTGCTTTTTCAAACAGAGCTAATGCCTGCTATGATTTCCCTCTGTTTTTCTCCTCCTTTCTCTCCTCCCTCCACCCAAACACCCTCTCTTTCTGCCTTCCTTCCATTCTGTCTCCAACATGCCCAATTCTTACTATCCAAAGTTTATTTTTTAAATAGTTGCAATAAGCAGATGATTTTCATAAATTTTTGATAAATTAACTTTAATTTGAATAATAATCCCACAGGTTGTAGCATTAGTCCATCAAGTTTGAATAATCTTTTCACTCTAAAAATTGTGTAGTCATTTCCTACTGACTCTTCTATCCGATTTATTGAAGTGCTGAGGAAAATATGTCATTGAGTCCTGAGCCAGCCCTGTTGTTGTGATTAAGCGTGGTCACATGGCCCATCTCTGCAAAAGGAGGGCCCTGAGAAAAGGTGACAAAGACAGTGATTTCCTGTCAGCAAAGAGTACGACAAGGCTGTCTAGAAGCAATGCAAATGAGGGGAACTTTCCCCACGGCTTGTTTGATCCACTCTAGGCCAGAGCTGGCCAGGCCAGGGAGAGAGGGAGCAGCACAATGCCACAGAAGCCAGCCCAGAGAGCCAACCCACCTTCCGGACAGTAGTTCACTTGCTAGACACAAAAACTATTGGCGGGATTTGCCTTCCTTGCCCCTCCACAAACATAGCCAACTATTTTTTGGCGTTCTGTTCTCTTAACATCTTTTGCTGGCCTTTTAAAAAAGTGATTCAAATAGGAACTATAGGCTCCAGCATGAACAATGTTTCACATATTGTTCAGAAACCACAATCATCTACTTTTTCTTTTCCTAAACATTTTCAGAATAGGATTTTGCCCTTCATAAAATTAAAAAAAAAAACAGAAAAAATATTTAAGTATTCATACCAAATATTGATTAATCAAAGCTCAAATTAGTATGACAGTTAATCTAAGAACATTTTGAATTTTAACAAAAATGGAACAACAAATTCATTTCTAGATAGGAGTAGAGACAGCCTAGGTTTTTCCACTCTGATCACTTAAAAGACGACTAATGTTATTTGAAATACTATAATGATTTTAAGCATATTCTTCTTATCTTAATGGAGTTTTAATCTAACATACAATTAGGCTACACAATTAATCTACTGGGAAAGAAGTAAAAAATTATCACTAAGTTCTTGTGCCTAATATATCTAGTACATTTTACCTTGGCAGCTTCAATAACTAGTAATTTATTTCATTTTGAATAATCAAGGTAGATGTGTAAAACTTGGTACTGAAATTCTAACATAAGACCTACTAAACAGAATCTAATATTTTTAGATTTCTCTTTTATATACCAACATATGAAAATATTTAAATTAATGGATTTTTTTTTCTATTTTAAGCCTAGCTACTATGACCTGAACTATAAAGCAGACCCATATTATATTTTTAGGAGTTCAAGTGCAGTCGTATGGGTATCTAGTCAAATCTGAAATTATTTAGGCCAGTATAATCCAGAAGTAAATGAAAGCTATCTATTCCAGAGAGTTGACATTTGTGAATTTATGAAATATAGGCATAGTATGATCAATCTGTTTTCTATGATGAATTCGTAGTTATGACAACATTATTTTGGCATCAATAATTGTGAAATAAGTCAACTATGTCCCATTGATCTTCTTTTATTGCATGTTTCTTATGCCTCAGAATATCTAATGTATTTCATATATTTTTCTTTTAAAAATCATAATGCTTATCTTTTAACTCACACCCAAATTCTCTATAGTAATTTTTCCATCCCCTTTCACTCCTTTAAAGTTCTCCCTTTTCTCTGCTAATCATTTTATATCACTTATTCTTGCATTGCTTAATCTTTAAAATTTTTAGCATTTTTAAAATCTGTTCATCCATCTACCCATTGTTTTTATTTGCTCCTGTGCTCTTTTTTTTTTGTCTGACTGAATTAACTAGTTTCAATTGCTTTCTTTTTTATTATTATTAGAACATTTTCGAAGTACATGCAATTTATAGTCATCTTGGGGAGTGGGTAAGTGTACATAACGTAACTTGTTTCTTTTTGTAAACCTCTTCCCCTTTTCTCTCTCCCTTCTTTTTCCTCTGATTCTCTTTTCTTCATGTTTTCATTCTTGTTGATATTATTAATCTTAGTTCATGTTTATCCCATTTAATGTTTGCATTTATTGAGGTTATTGAGTTCTTGTAACATGGTGTATCTTTATTCTACTTATTTTCCCTTTCCTTCCATCCCACCCCTTGCCCTTAGCCTCTTAGGCCCCTTTCTATTCACAAGAGATCCATCCCCCTGTTTCTTTCTATCCCTTATTAATCTCTTTGTATTTTGCCTTACTTGATTATTTCTTCCTTCTCAAAGCTTACATTTCTCTCTATTTTTCTAACATTTTCTTTCCTTCTAACATATCCTATTGATATCCTATTTTGCCCATTTGGCCAAACTATCATTGAAAGGTGTCACTTTTTGGTGAGAACTGTGTTCAAAGTCCATAAACAATAGAATCAGAAAAAATAATTAGTTCATTTGCTAGAGGAATTTTGGTTGCAAATTTACTTATAAGAGATACTGTGGTTCAGATTTGTCAAGCATACTATTCTAAGCCCTTAAATACAAAAATTCTAAAAGAAAATGCTTTCAATATCAAAGTATACAAAATTTTAATTTCTTAAAAGAAAGTATTAAGCTTTTTCTAATGGAAAACATAAATTACACAATTGAGCACATTTCCTTCTTGCTTTTACCACCAGGAAACAACAATAAAAAATTTAAGGATCATCTTTATTTACTATCCTGCATAACACTTTACAAGTCTATGTGCAGTCTTTAGTCTCTGTATAGTTTTTGCAGTTCTGATTTGTATTTATATTTTTAAAAAATTTTTGTGAGACAAGGTTTTGCTATGTTGCCCAAGCTGTCTTCAAACTCCTGGACTCAAGTTGATTCTCATGCCTCATTCACCTAAGTTCCTGGGGCTACAGGAATGAGTCAGTTTACCTGGAAGTATTTTAAAAATATTTTTATTATTTTCATAAGTAATCTTATAAACAACTTGGACAACACTTTACAACAAGGTAAAAATGTAATTAATATATTCAACAACAACTGTATTATACAAAACAAATGGTCCTTTTCCTTTTACACATAGGACATATTTGAATAATACTTATATCAATGGAGAAAGACACAGAAAACTTGTATTTTTCCTATAAAATGCAGAATCATATGCGTAACTAAACTTCAAAGTAAAATATAAAATATCAGTGTACGTTTTCTGGAAGCATAAATGTCTTAGTTGAAGTTGGTACTTATTTTACATTATTTTTAAGCTGGGAGAGTTATTTGTCACCATTTTTGTTGTTGCTTTTGTTTGTTTGTTTCTTTTTGAGACAGGGTCTTGCTTTGTAGTTTAGGCTGACCCTGAATTCTCTATGTAGATCAGGCTGGCCTAGAACTCACAGTGATCCTCTTACCTCAGCCTCCCCAGTGCTGGAATTATAGACACGCATCACCATGCCTGGCTTATTTTTAACCATTTAGAAATCACAGTATCTAACGTTTTATAGATAAGGAGCAGCTACGGTATTCACTCAAGGAACAAATCCATACATGTTTTAGAGAGTGTTATGCTATCTGAAAATAATTCATATTCAATTACAATAATAATTACCAGACAATGATTTCTGAATTTGGTCCTTAAATTAACCCCTGGACTCTGAAATCTCACATCAAACCAGGATCACCAGGAGTCCTACAATCTGCGCCCTGTCAATAACAGAGAACTGGCAGTATTTTATGCACAGGTAAGGATACCCTGACCGTTCATGCCCTTAAGGCACTATGAAGTCAGCTATGATTGCTGTGGAGGACACTACAGCAGCAACCGCAACAGCTAGAGCTGAAAAATTTCCAGGTCACTCAGTGTATAAAATTTATAGAATGGGGCTGTAGGTGACTGAGCTTCCCTGAGTCCAAGAATAATGTCACTTTTGATCCACAGAAATGAAAAAAAATGGAGCTTTTCTGTTGTGAGTGGGTTTTAAATATTTCTCCATTAATAGTTAATGCACATGCCGGCCATCAGAGTGACAGCTCCCTGTGATTATGAATTCTGGCTTGCAACTCTATTCCAAATAGAAGCTGAACTTTCAAAATCACAGTGGTTACTTTTGACAAATTAAACTGTCCTACTTAGGAAGGTAGAAAGAATGAAGGGAAAGAGAATAAGAGAGTAGGAGCAAATTCTCCTTGGAGGAGATTCTCAGTTTGAGGAAGAAAACAAGAGAAAGTGTGATGTTTGCATTTTCTAGGTTGATGATCCTGGCAATGCTCATTAGAAAATAAGTATAGAAGTTTCCTATGGAGAGGTGGAGCAGGGAAGACACTGGTACTACAGCCCACTATCTCAAAAGAAGGCAGAGAATATTTTAAGGGAATGGGTAATTTTGAATAAGAATTAAGTTTCTCTCAAAATCTTGTAGTTTAATATTAATTAGAAAGAAAGTCTTATATCTAACAATCTGAAAAATAACAAGAAATAGTTTAAATAAAAAATGCAATTTACAGCTTATTCATCTAAATTAGGTCAGGTCGTATCAAAGTATTCTTTTCCTATTAAATGTGATTCTTTTCCTTTATATGCTCTTTGTGTATTTTGCTGGTTTGTATAATCAAATACCACAATAGGTATACTACTGAGAAAATCTGCTGAGTGTACAGTCGAGGGTAGTTCCATATCCACATCCATGGAGGTAATGCCAGGTAATTTTCTAGCAGAGGCAAGAATATAAAAATAGATTGGTAGAATCAGGAAAGCAGTGTTTAATATTGAAAATGGTAAATCAGCTTCACTCTCTCTGACGACTAGAAAATCTTACTAGGTTTCCTCTAATTTGACATTTCCAAATGTATACCTTGGAGATGAACTTAGGACTGTACAAATGTATAAATATGGGGCTAGGTATAATGATCTGTGTCAGGAAAGGAGTTGAATGATGAAATACAGAGAACCATCCACAGAGAGAAGAACAAAGGTTTCAAACGACACTGTGGTAGCAGGAATGATGATACAGTCCTGGCCTATAGTTTCATTAGATTTTACATTATTCATCTGAAGATCTCCTGAAAGTTTCATCCTCATCCTTTTCATTATACTACATATCATAAGTATCATTTCCATCCTTAACTGTGTGTGTGCGCGTGTGTGTGTGTGCGTGTGTGTGTGCATGCTGAAGATTGAGTTCAAGGTCTTAAATATGCCAGGCAAGTGTTCTACCACTGAGCTACACTCTCTGCAACTCAACAACTATTAGATCAATATCAACTATGTATAGAATATGTGTGTATAAAATACAAGTGAAAGGCATTTGTCTTATTATTAATAATGTGTGTTAAGAAATGTAGATGATATGGATAGGTTATAGTGAACAGAAAATGCTGTAAAATGGATTGGGAGTTTTGATGAGCTGTCACAATGACTCGGGAACATAATCAGCAAACATTCTCTACTACAAGGGATTGTCCTGCAAACTAATAAAAAGTTGCTTGCCCAAAACATTAATGGTGCTCTTAATAAATGTTGATAAAACATCGATATCTTTTCAGGGTCTCAAATATAATGATAAAGATGATTACAGTTGTCTCAAACTGTATTTAAAGTCAAGGAAGTCATGTGGACCAATAGAAAGCTTTATTCTTTCAAAGGTCTCTGATCAATAGGCTACAAATCTCCCCTTCTCCAAGTCATCAGTTTAGCAGGTTCCAGGAATCATATTAGAATAGAAGAATGGGATATTGAAAATGCTGACCTAATCTGAGAATCCCTGAGGATTCTTGGGGAATACCTAAAATTAATTTTCCTCAATCAGTTCTCCTAATTCAGGAACCACTCTGCTTTCTAAAGGACTCCTTAGTCAGTGTCCTTAGAATTGCTTTGGAGGTTTCCAAAATCTGGAATAATTTGGATACATTTGGAATAATTTCATCTAGAAAAGGAACTTTCAGATCTGCAATATCGCCCTCAGTTTTTAACTCAATCTTTACTTTTGCCTATAAGCTGAATGCAAAATTAGGTCTGGTCTAACTATTGAGCATCTAAAATCAAAAGGATGGTGACAGGACATGAGTCATGAATAAAAAAACTCAGTATGGAAAATGTTTGTAAAAATAATATAATGCAGAAGTACTGAGTAGGTGGAATAATGGCCTTCAATATGCCAAAATGGGAATTCTCAGGCAAAGCACTTACAAGAAAAAAAAGACTGCATTTTTGTTCAATGATTTCCTATTAATTGTGATGTAAATTATATGAATGTGATTTTGACAAAGAATAGTACTGTTTCAGAAAAAAATAGTGGCTTATGTGCAAAACACAAAATGCATCAAGAAGAAAAGAAGTGTTATTTGGTATCATGGGTGCAATAAATTCTGAGATAACAGCTTAAGAAGAAAATATGAATTTTTCATATGTGATTCTTGAACTTGACATAAAATGTGAAATCAGCTACCTTTAGTTAGATTAATTTGAAACCATTACTCTAATAATATATCATGCCAGATGATACACTGTATAAGTTTGCTGTTAATGTGGACAGCTATCTATACAGCAAACAGTTAATAGTCAACAACCTGGATCAAAGTTTGACAGAATTCTTAGAGAGTAAAACACCCCCATTTGCTGAGTCTCTGGGGAGCTTATATCATTTCTTAAGCAAAATTATTTCCAGGGATATTAAGGTCAACCAGGCTAATACACATCTCTCATTAGAGGAGGCAAATTTAAAATAATTTATTAAGTATAGGTAACTTAAAATGGTAAAATTGTAAAAGAAAGAAGACAACTTTTATTTGACCTTGAATGTACTTCTTATTCTATAAGAAATTTTAAAAAGCTAGAGGGTAGTTGTTTCTTGTCATTATACTGTTGCTGGTTCTGTGGTTAGTTATTAATTTTATTTTTTATGATTCACAATCTGCTCTTTGAAATATGCCATATGCTCAAAGCAATTCAAGGATGACAACTGTCAGAATTACTCCAATAAAAATTGCCTAAATGAGGAAGATTTACTGCAGTCTGATATTTCAGTACAAAGTCCCTCTTCCCTCTCCGACAGCTTTTTGAGGCACTGTGAATCTTGCAACCATTTTTTTTTTCAGTCAAAGTCACATGGTTGTTTTGTAAGAACTGCTAAGACTAAGTGGAATTGGTAAAACACACTAGGCTAAGGGTGAACTAGCAGACATAAAAAACAATATAGATAGTTATCAGATGGACTGTCTGCAATCAATATGTGAGTTGCAAGCCAGTTTTCCTAAATTGTACAAAAATGTATTGACTTAATATGACACTGTCTCCTCCATGTATCACTAATAAACATTAAATTGAACCAGCCCTGTACCTTGCAGCAGAAAGCCAAACTGAAGGCAAATTTCTTTTTTCTCTGTGAGGATCTGAGAAGTGGATGGATTCCACGTGAGGGCTCCAATCAAAACACATTTTGTTAAATGTTACCAGTCCATTTATCCTTCATTTTTCTTCAGTCTATTTATTAATGCAGTTTCATTTATTACTATTCATCTTGAAGATAAATCTTTGTCTTTCTATAGAATTACACCAAATAGAATGTGATAAAGAGAACTTTCTTGCAATTATGATGTCGGTGCAGCCTGTCAGCACACAAGGGATGGAAATGAGTTTGGGGACAGGGAAGGGAATTCTAATAGACACCATGATACATACAATGAAAACAAAGATATCCTGAGAGAGAGAGAAAAAGAGAGACTTGTCAGGCTAATCAGATCTTCCACAGTAAGGTAAAGGCAGGAAGGGTAGCTCTAACCTTGTAAAGATGCTGCTGCTGCTCCTCTGACATCATCAGGTCGTGGCTGTCCATCACGAGGGACTCCATGTCAATCAGCCAATCCCAGAGCTCCTGATAGTCTGAATCAAAGTCCAGAAGCCTGAAGATAAGGCACAAAATGTATTATGTATAAATACACTGTAGTTGTTAAAATCTCATATTAGAATAATATATTCTTGAAAACCCATGATGTTTCTAGGCAATACCTATAAAAAAGAGAAGGGAAAAATTCTCGGCGTGTAGTTACACAGTAGGTAAAACAGGAACCCAAGGCTGTGTCACACAAGGGATGGAATTTTAGATTTTGAAAATATAACACACAATTCTAAAGCTTATATCTGAGACATGGCATGGCTATTTCCACCTACTAATTCTTTCTGAAGATTTGTAGCACTTGAACAAAATGACCACGACTATATCCTTGGAAAATAACACTGCCATTTAACACATTGATAAATGGAGGATCAGCGACTTCTTGACAGTTTCATGGTCCAGAATTTTGGGTAAAAGCAGCACCTTCAAATTTGAACTGCTTTCCCATTTACAAGATTTTCCATAGATACTGCATCTTAATAGATCTATGATAAAGAATATTAATTTAACTAATTTTAAAACTATGATAACAACATACTATCAGATTTAAAACATTATTTTCACTAGAAAATGACTCAATCATTTATCTGCCCCTCTGCTGTCTATCTGCCTATCTCAAGAACATATATCCTACATTTATTTTTATGGATGAATAACCAGCATTTCAACTTAACACTCAGAGATAGGCTTGAGTGACTCTGGTAAGCCAGTGAGAACCAGTGGCAGATCCAGTATTAGACAGGTGTTCCCCACAGACATGTAGGAAACAAAGGTAAGGACAGGAAGTCAAAACAATGAATCTGTGAATAGCCAGCAATCATTAAAATTCAAAGGAGGATCACTATGGTTTTCAACAAAATAAATCATTAGAATAAGGAGCTTAAAAGGATTAATGTGATTCTCTATTGAAAGCCTAGTGAATAAGTAAAGCCCAGATTCTTCTAAAACACTGTGATCAGAAAATGAAAGTACAGATGAAAAGCTATGACTTTGCTCCCCTCAACTAACTCCCCTGAAAGAAATACTACAGTGTTACCAAACTCTAATTGAAAGAAACCCTATCAGTACTAATGAGGCAGGAGCCATAGGTATGAACTAGATTTATCATCTGAGTATTTTATTACTACTTTGTTCTTATGTCTATACATTAGACAGGTTTAAAAAAAATAAATGTCCAGTTTAAATAACTTATAATTCAATTTTAATAGATTTGTCAAAAATATTTAAGGTATGCCTGGTGATACAGAAACTAGATCTAGAACTATTTAATCACTTTACCATAATTATAAAGATCCTTGAGTAGGGACACAAGCACCCAAGGACAAGTACCATCATTGGCTAATATGTGGAATTGATTAATAAGTATTCACTGAATGCCAATGACAGATATGCTTCAGTAAGGAAATTGTCATAGTTACTTTTCTCTTGTTGCTGAGACAAAACATCTGACACCCAAAATTAAGGAAGGAAAGGTTTATTTAGTTTACAGTTTGTGAAGATTTCAGTCCATAATCAACTAGTTCCAATGCAGAGTGGTATGGCACAGGGGCAACACTTCAAGGCATCAGAAAGCAAAAGCAGCCAGAGCAAAAGTGGGGAAGCAAGCCTATTCTCCTCCCTTATATTGCACACAGGCCACCCCCTTTCAGGGCAGATGTAGCACTCACAAAATCTCTGTGTCCTCCCCTTGTATAGGATGAGGATATTTACAAAGTAAGAATCCTGGCTCCCTGCTGAGTCTCAGTTAAACTTCTAAACTGCTCAAGCTGACACAATATATCAACCATAACAATCCACCCCTTGTCAAATTTGCAATCAGACATATTTCTTTAAATCAGCCTCCAGATACAAAGGCATGCTTATTCTTAGCATTTTGCAACTTGAACATTATAACACAGCTTAACAATCCTTAAGAACCAGCACTATCAATGTTATATTACATCAGAAACATAGCATTTTGTCCTTGGACTCCCAAGGACTCATGCACATCCCTTTATGCAAAAGGCATTGCGCCCATCTGCAAAAGTTTCCAAAGTCCTAACAGTTTCAGCATTGCTGAAAAGTTCAAGTCCCAAATCTCTTCCGAGGTGGAAGGCAAACTCTTAGCTGCAACCTCCTGTACAAATGAAAACAAAGTTAAACACTTCTAACATGCAATGACACAAGACAAACATTCCCAATGCAAAAGTTACAAATGGGGTACAAAGAATTGGGACCAAAACAAGTCCAAAATCCAGCAGGGCAAATACTAAATCCTATAGTTGCATGTCCAGCATCTGAAGCAATCTGTGGCAAATTGTAAGCTCCAAAGACCTTGTGTGACTCCACCTCTACAGCACTTCTGGTAGTTACCGATCCCACAGCTTCTCTCTTGGGCTGGCTTTGCCCCCTCCTTGCAGGTTTCCTTAGATGATCCAGGTTCCTGGCTTTTCCAAACTTCTGGGGTCTCTATTGCATCTTTGGCTTCACACTCACAGCTTCACATACTGCCCTCTCAGGGGCACACTGCTTGGCCTCCCTGGCCTTTTTGAAATTGGGTAGAAGCCTTTTTAACCTCAGAACTCACACGTTTTCCATGCACTTAAAACCAGTGCCATGTGGATGCCACCAAGGTCTGCTACCAGCTGGAGCAATAGCCAAGCTTTCCTCTCTCTTGGCTGTAGGGGTCGAGTGCCTGGATCGCTGAGCACTCTGAACTTGATTGTGAGGAACACATTTTCTGTCACCTCCATTCTGGAGTATGGCACTCTGCAGCTTTCTCCTCCAAACAAAGTCTTTGAGGCTGCAAAGGGTGGAGACCCACCATTACTTCCCATGATACCCTCAGGCTGTCTTTTTTATTTTCTTGTTCCTTGTCAGCAGTGGAGATCTCAGCTCTATCTTTATAGTCCACAGCTTCACAGGAGCTTTCTTTCTGGCCAAACTCACAACATTTTAAATCAGGGGTCTTTGCCTTTGATTGACAACATAAATCTGGCTAAAAGCCCCCAACAATAGCCATGCCACTGCCTCAACATTGGACTGTCTTGAAATTTCTTCTGCCCAATTAATTAGTCCACTGTCCTTAATCTTAGTCTCAGGCAAACTCTCTGAACATGAGCAAAATGCAGACCAACTTTCTGCCAAACCATAAGACACATTGTCTGGAGTCCAACAACCAATGCAGCCCTTCTTCCTAGCAGAACCCACCTGAGCCTGGTCTTTACCAGCAGGCTTTCTATCAACCTTCTGGTCCCCTGAACTCTGACCAGAATCTCCCATACAGAACAGCTTAAACTGTTCCAGCTCTATGCATTCAGGTGACATCTCTGAACCTTTCCAAACTCTTCCCACAAGCCATCTCCAAAGGCTCTTGAACCATATGGTCAGGTATAATCACAGCAATGACCCCACTCCTCTGGCACCAAATTCTGTCTTGGTTACTTTTTCTGGTTGCTGAGACAAAACACCTGACATCCAAAATTAGGGAAGGAAAGGTTTATTTAGCTTATAGTTTGTGGAGATTTCAGTCCATAATCAGCTGGTTCCAATGCAGAGTGGTATGGCACAGGGGCAACACTTCAAGGCATCAGAAACCAAAAGCAGCCAGAGCAAAAGTGGGGAAGCAAGCCTATTCTCCTCCCTTATATTGCACACAGGCCACCCCACCCCACTTTCAGGGCAGATGTAGCACTCACAAAATCTCTGTGTCCTCCCCTTGTACAGGATGAGGACATTTACAAAGTAAGAATCCTGGCTCCCTGCTGAGTCTCAGTTAAACTTCTAAACTGCTCAAATTGACACAATGTATCAACCATAACAGATATGGTGATATAAAATAATGTTTTTCAAAGTTATGGGACTTTTTTATAGAACTGAAGTATTGTTTTGTCAGCTACTCTCAGATAGAAGACTAATATCTAGAATATATAAAGAACTCAAAACATTGTACCCCTCAAAAATAAAAGACTCAAAAAGTAGGCATCTAAAATGAATAGATGCTTCTTAGAAGTATGAATGGCCAAGAAAATACATGAAAAGATGTTCAGTATCTCTGGCATTGGAGCAATGCAAATGAAAACAATGCTGAGATTCCATCTCAACCCAGAAACAATGACTACCATCAAGAAACCAAATTAATTAATAACTAACACTTTGGGGCTTCAGGGCAAAAGGAATCCTTCTATAGTTGCTGGTAGGAATATAAACTAGTACAACCATTATGGAAATCAGTGTTGAGATTACTCAAAAAACTAAAACTAGATATTCCATTTTACCCAATTAGTCCCCTTCTAAGTATCCTCCCCAGAGAGTTAAAGATGTCATATTACAGTGAAACGTGCAGAGCTATGTTTATAACAGAACAACTCATGGTAGCTAAATCTTGAAAGTGGCCCATATGTCCATCAACAGATGAATGGATAAAGAAAATGTTGTATTTATACACAATGGAGCACTACTTTGCAATAAACATGGACAATTTTGAGTCATTTGTAGGAAAATCGATGCACCTGGAGGTCATAATATTAAATGAAATAAATCAGACACAAGTTTAAACACCGCATGCTTTTTCTTATACAAAAAATGCAAGGCATAAATAATTAAAGAGCAAGACGAAAGATAAATAGGACACAGAGAGGTAGACCTTTTGTAAAAGGGAAGGGGACCAAGAGATGGAGGGACACGGAAGAGAGGGGTGGGAAGGAAAAGTAAAAAGAAATAAAATGTATTACGTACATGTACCAACTCCCAATCATAAATTTAATCACTACGTACTGTAAACATGTACTAATAAAGATAAAAATTTGAAAGAAAAAATGTAAAAGAGAACAAAATGAAGCTATAGATTCAGTAGTGGGAAGGAAAGTCTTGAGGGTCTGCATTTTCAGCAAGCATTGGCAATGCTGTTGTTCCACGGACCACACTGTGAGTAGTGAGAATTTCCAGCATATATATGAAATCTGAACTAGTATTCTTCTTCAAAATAACTAAGAAATAGACCAACCATTGTAACAGGGGCAAAAACAACTATCAGGATTTCTTTATAAATGCTATAACTAATGTGAAATGACCTGTTTCCATGATAGGTATAATCATTTAGAAATTCCTAAATTATGTTCACCATTTCTCTCTCCTTGCATCTCCATATATTTTATTTTTATTAATATTTGTTTGAGATAAATAAATACATTCATCACGGAGAATTGGTGTATATACATATTGCATCTTGATTCTTTTTTACTTCACCTTCCTCTCCCCTTCTTCCTGTCTCCCCCTGAGAAGATCTCCTTCCCATTTTCACAAAGTCTATCTCCCTGTTTCCTCTCATCTATCTTTTATTTTGCTCTTTAAATTATTTACTTGGATTTCCTCATATAAGAGAAATCATGCAATATTTAACTTTCTGTGTCTGATTTATTTCACTTAGCATTATAGTCTAAGGATGTATCCATTTTCTATCTTCATAGATTTTAATCATAAAGACAAGTAAAATGCTACCCACAAAATTAGCAGGCTATAATCCAGGGAGATTATTAAAAGTAAGGCAAGAGAAAAACTCATCCCTTCCACCTAAAATGATTTGGAGATTAAGAAGGAAATAAGGTAGGAGGACCAAGTACTCCTGGGTGTGTCCTCTCCTCTCTTAGCCTGTACTTAAAGGTGAAGTACATGAGAAAGGTTAAGAGGAAAACCAAAAGCACAAGAATGTCAGCTCCAATTCCTGCTAGACACTCTTAGGGAGATTACCTTGCATGGTGTCCCCACAACAGGTGAAGTGCGGGTGTTTGGGGGGTAGAGGGGGAGGGAAGACAGAGAAAGAGAGAAAAGAGAGGAGAAGGGGAAGAGGGGAGAGAGAACATGCTTTGGTTAAGGTTCCCTTTTCTTCCCTGTTTTCTCTGTCTTCTAATTTGCCCAAGATGAGACTCCAGGACTACCTCAAAATTCAGCTGGTAAAGCTGAAAGAGGTGTTGCCATGGCAACAAAGGCACAATGAACCCAAGGGTAGCCAGATGGGGCTCTGAGCCACACCTCAGAGAACTGGTAGGGCCAGTGAAGGCTGAAACTAAGCTTAGGTAGAAATGCCACTGGGACCTGACCAAGTCAAGAAATAACAAAAGCCAGTCCAGCCATAGGTCTCCACTAGGGACAACCTCATATGCCTGGGAAAAGACATATTAATCAACCCAGCAATCTGTTCCTAATCACTAAGTTAAACTAGGAGATTCCCAGAATCACAAGGTCAAACTAGGTTTCCCAGAATCACTATAAACTTCTATTTACTCAGATGTCGCCTTGGAGAAAAGAATGAAGAGGTACAGGAAGTCTGAAAAACCAGACAATAATCCCAAGAAATCATTTATTGAACAGATTATTCTCTAAAGAGAATGTCAATTAATTAGGGAGGCTATAGTGTGAGCTCCCATCCTGACCTCCCATCTTAAGCGAGTCTTTTCCTTGAATTCCCAAGAACATATATCATAACAACTATAGTTAGCAAGAACAAATGAAGCTTGTTTTCTTTTTTGTACATGTTTACAGTAGAAAAAAACTTCAATTATCACTAAGCAATTCAAAGGCCAGAGATGAATTTATTATCTTTATATCCTATTTTGAGGATTGCCACTGGTGAATTATGATGAATTAATATAGATAATGAAACCAAAAACTTTCAGTTTGGCAAGGATGACTTCCATAGAGCAGCTAGTAATGGAGATAATAATATGTCACCCCCAAAAACCAATACCAAAGAAACTAAAGATAGACTTCACTCATTTTGTAGGTGAGATTTTTGTTTTCAGTCTATGGTAATGGCACATTTGCTTACTTTAAATGATTGTAAGTAGTTGATGCTTAATTAATTGCCATCCCATTCCTTTTACCTCCTCTTCTTTTCTTATGAAAAGTAAAAGAGAGTTATAAACAAGACAATTATTAATGAACAGATTTTTATATAAATGACAAATATATTCAGGAAAAATGATCTGTATCATGAAAATTATTTTCACTGGCTCTTAACCATTCCTTTATATTGACCGAACTGCTTTTTTGGGTTATTCTCCTTATTACTTGAATGTACCTAAGAGTTCTTCTCAGAGTATACACTGGAGTCCTACAAGTGTTGAAAATCAGCCTAAAATACATAGCCATCATTTCTTCAGACCAGTGTGTTTTCATCCTAGCTAAGAATATTTAGGTTTGATATTTGATTTGTTGGATACAGTAAATGCTTTGGTACCATATTTTGATTCATCAATGCAGAATTAGTACCAATGTTCTAAGCAAGTCTTACAAAACTCTGATACAGAAGACAAAAACTCTCAGGGAAGAATTTGTGTCTGATAATTTGGTCATGTGTTAATTCATAACCTTGGAAAAGACCTGAGATTTTTCCAATTTTGTGAAATTAAATATATAACTTCATAGCAAATCAGAAATGAATTACTGGATTTCTTTGTTGATTCTTATGAAAGCCTCTGAAAACGACCATAATTTTAGATGCAAATTATTCCAGGAAAATTGTTAGGTTAGGAAACAGTTAAGTATGTATTTTCAAGTAATATTATAAAAGATTACATCCTCTAGGAAAAGTACATGTAAACAGAAAAAATCATAGATGGGTGAACTTATCAAAAGTGTCATAGAACTAGCTTGCACCTTTAAATCCCCTTGAATTATGTGTCAATTTTTTCAGATGAGTTCAGAAGCATTCTTTTCTTGAATTTCTGGTGGCAAATGCTATAGTCTCTTTTTACAAGGAAAACAGGCTACTAAACTCGTGGTAAATGGCTGAGAATCTCACAAATATATTGAGGACAAGAACTACTCATTTGAAAGAATTTCCTCATAAAATTTTCTTTGTAATTGTGCTACAATTTATTGTGTCAACTCATTCACTTACATATGTAATCTCCTAATGATGTTAAAAGGTCTGAAAGCATACCTTTTTTGGTACTCTATGGATATGTTATGCTATCTATAAATGTAAAGCAAATTCAAACAGACCTATCTAAGTGTTATAAGTCAAACATCATCAAACTGGGTATTATTTTTGATATTTATCCTTAAATTGTCATATACCTAATCTTAAGTAGATTCTGAATTAAAAAGTTTCACTCTGTGTCTATGTGCCTGTGTATGCGTTGTTTGAGACAAAACACAGAGCCTCATGCGTGCTGGGCAAGGGCTCTACCATTGAGCTACATTCCTAGTCCCAAGAAGTGGACATTCTGTTGTAGATGTAATACTATCATTTTAGGAGGTTTAAAATCATAGGGAGAACAAATCTTGTAACTCAAGTCAGTTTTTGTTAGACAAATGGAGAGTTATGAATGTGTTTATTTTATAATCTGAAAATCCAATAGCAACAGAGATAAGAGACAAGGCTACAGAAAAATAGATATGCATTTTTTCTTCAGTGTTTATTTCTAAGTTTGGTTTTAAATAGTATGAATAATTGCCAAAAGTATTTCCTACCATAATACTCTACCATTTTAAGATTTAAAAAGATTCCAAAGCTTTTCTTCAAAGAAAATACTAAAAAGCTTATTTAGTATCAGTTTTCTGCAGACAGAATGGCAATATATTATTTGTGAGGCCGGTACAGTTTAAGAAATAACTCTTTTCTCCAACCCTGATGGGAGTTATGTTTGACTAAGCTAAGTGTTTGAATACATAAATGCATTCAGCCTTTGGTATTTAAAGTGAGCATCATTAACTCAACATTTCAACTTAAACTTTGCTTAAACGATAAAGTTTCACCCAAGTGAAATCAATGGGAGGTGTGTGTGAATATATGAGGTTTCAGCTTGGCCCACTAAGGAATTTTGATTAAAACAGACTACCAAATTAAGAAATCATCAAAATAGAGCAATTATTGGTTGAAGAAAAGATAATGCTAAAAAGTCCTCATAGTTGTTTTTTGTTTGTTTGTTTTTTGCTTTTTTTTGTTTGTTTTTTTTTTTTGTTTTGTTTTGTTTTGTTTTGTTTTTTACCTCAGGCTGAGATACATAGAAAGACAGACAGGCACACATATACATATATATGTATATATGTAAGTCTAAATATTTGTTTAGTATATATTAAATACACACACACATATGTATGTATTTAGAATTCATCTCTTGTCTGCTTAATGGTTCATTTCATACTACCACATTTAAAAACATCAGACTGCTTCCTGAAATACCACCTTGTCTATACTGGGAGTTCTATTAAATGATCCAATTTTCCTAGCTTCTTTAGCATATTGATTCTTTCCCCAAATATTCACTAAGTATTCACTGTTCACATTATTTGAACAGGGAAGTTTGCCTCTGGTTTTCAAAAAGACTAAAGGGAATGGTAACAAAATCTTGCAAAAATATATAGTTTAAGTGTTTTACTAAAGTAAAATACTAATATATCAGAATCTCCCATCATTCTCTACTTCTATACTCCATGTGGCATGTGAGTACAGAAGGGAGATATAACAGTAGAAGCTAGCCCAATCATAATATCATTAAAAAATAAAATTTAGCTTTCCAGACATGGAATCTGATATGCACAGTTACATGTACAATCCCTTTCCACTCTAAACATATTAAAGTATGGACACTAATTTACTATTTTGAATGAAAATTCATGAGCAACTTCCTCATGAGAAAAGCAGCCTGACTTTGCCATTAATAAATAAAAAGGAATATGGAGTCCTTTCCAGCAATAATTTTCTCAATTTTTACATATACCCATGTATATGCAAAATGTCTTAGAAAAATAAAATCAAGTCTACAAACTTGTTAATAACAGTCCCCACAGTCCATAAACACGTATGATTGAAATGGAAAATACAAAGTGCCTAGGTAATCCCTAAAATTTGATAATATTCACTGATATTATCAATAAAACTTTTTAAAAATCTATGTTGATTTCTGGGTGTATTTAATGGATTCTGTTAGCCTGTCAGGAAGTGAAACCCTTATCCAAATTTTCAGATAATATATTGAACTAAATTCTAATCAAAGGAATGAGAATAGATTCTGAAGACTCTTGGGATCAGTAGTTGGGAGGATAAATGGGGAAACTACTTCAGAATATAAAGGAAAAGATGATGCCGTGCTTTTTTGTTTTTGTTTGTTTGTTTTTAAAAGACAAAAATCATCTTATGTCAAGTGGAGTCAGGATCCAGATCTGCTTCTGGCATACTAGTGTAGCCTGGGCAATTCCTTTTGTAAAAGGACTCTCTATTGTAGGTCTCACTACTTTATAGGCAACAAGGAATATTAACCCTTTGAGTTATGGCAGGAGGAAAGCAATCTGAAAATACATGTCAACCAAAAGCATGGTAGCAGAAGTAATATCCAGAGATTTTTCAATTGGATATTATCTCCTCCACTGAGGGTGACACTACTCAGACAGCCCTATACTCAGACAGGAGGTTTTCTGTAGTTACTTATAGACCTATTCCTTCTGCATTATGCTTATATATCACTTTAAAGCTCTACATTAAAAATTGCCTTGGGAATCTGGTTTCACCTTGTAATGCTTTGTGTCTAACTGTCCCCCCAAAGCCTCGAGAGGTCACAGGAGGCAGGCCTTTCGAAGGTGGCTGAATCTAGAGTTTGTCATTGGTTCATTATCTAGTGCTGGGATTGCTGGTGTGACTGCTGCACCCACCCTGGGGTGGATAGCCTGCATATAATATAAGGGAGAGGAAGAGGCTTGCTCCCCACTTTTGCCCCTTTTGCTCTTATTGTTTTTGGTATCTGCTGCAGCTGCCATGAACAATTACCCCCTCTGGCAAGCCACCCAGCCTTGGAGCCAGGTGATTATGGGCTGAAACTTCCACAAACTGTGAGCTAAGTAAACCTTCCTTAATTTTGGGCACCAGGTATTTTGTCTCAGCAATGAGAGAAAAGTAACCAACACACTCCTATAGAGCTGTAGTACCACAGACACCTGTCTTCTTCTTTTTTTTTAAAGAATAAAACCAAACAAAATAAAACAGAATAAAGTCAATAAAAAAAACAGTGAAAGTGATACAGGACTTCAAAACAAAACAATAGCAAATTAACAATGGCTACCATAATGCCTCTTGTTATCTTCAAAATAGTTGCCCATACCATCAGACCTAATAAAATCAAATAAAATAAAACAGAATAAAACCAATCAAAACAAAACAGTGAAAGTGATACAGGATTTCAAAACAAGATAACAGGAAATTAACAGTGGTTAACATATCTTGTTATGTTCAAAATAGCTGTCCATGTCATCAGATATAATAAAATCAAACCAAACAAGACAGAATAAGACCAATCAAAACAAAACAATGGAAATGATACAGGACTTTAAAACACAATAATAAGTAATTAACAATGGCTACCAGCTTCCCTTTTTAGATGTTTTCTCCTCTTTCACTTTCACAATATCTATTGTACATTTTGGATCCCACTAAGTCCTTCAGATTTTTATACTAGGGAGACAATATTATGTTCACCTATGTTAGTCCAAACTATTTCACCCATAAGCATGATCTCAAGTTGCATCCATTTACCTATGAGTCTCATGATTACCCTTCTTTATAGAGGAGTAGCTTTTCATTATATAAAAATTGTCATATCTCTCTTATCCATTCTGCAGTTGATGGGCAAGCTACCCATTTTTTTCTGGTTCCCTGTTTCATGGAGCATTGTTTTCTTTCCTTTGACTTTCAATCTATGATTTTCCTTCTAAATTAATGTGTTTCTTGTATACTGTATATTGATAGATCTTGTTTTTTGATCCACTGTGCCTGTGTTTCTTTTTATTGGTGAATCGAGGTAATCTACATTAATGGTTATGGTCAACATGCACTGGTTTGTCTCTGCTATGCTTTTTTCCTGCTGTTAGCTGCCTACTTTTTTCCTCCATTCAACTGTCTGCCCTGCTTGGTGATCTCATTTGCTTCTGTGCCTAGGGCTGTAACCATTTTTTATCTCTCTCTAGAATATCGTTCAGTACTCTTTGCAGGGTTGACCTGGTGGTCATGAATTCTTTCAATTCTTTATCATGGAAGTGTCTTACTTCTTCATGAATTTTGAAAGATAGTTTTGTAGGGTGTATCAATCTAGGTTGGAAGTTGTTTTCTTTCAGGATTTGAAATACTTCACTCCAAGTTCTTCTTAATTTGTTGGTTTGTGTTAAGAAGTCTGTCGTGATTCTGATAGGTTTTCCTTTATAGGCGATCTGTTTATTTTCTCTAACAGCCTTTAGTATTCTGTTCTTGTGCTTAGTTTCTGGGATCTTGATTGTTATATGTCTGCGTGTAGATTTATTTTGATTGTAGCTAGTTGAAATTCCATGTCTCACTTATCTGTATGTCAGGTCCTTTTCCCATACTTGGGAAGTTTCAGTTATTACTTCTGTAAATAGTTTCTTTATGTCATTTGCGTTGACTCCTGCTTTTTTGTTGACACCTATCATTCTTCAATTATTTGTCTTTGTGTCATCTTGCAGCCATTGAATTATTATTTCCTGATTCTTTGTTACTTTTAAGAGATCTTTTCTTTCACAATTCCTAGCTGCCATCTTGTCTTCAAGGTCTAAATTCTATCTTCAATTTCTTTCAAGCAGTTTTTCCAGCTTTTAGAATGGAGTTTTTAATTTCCTGGATATCTCTTTATGTCTATTCCATGCATTCCAACTCTTCTCTATATTGTTCATTCAAGGTTTCCCTCATTCTCCTATGCTCCTTTTTTTTTTAACTATGTCTTCTTCAGATATGCTTAGCAACCCTTTTATTATGTTTGTCATTTCTTCTTTTACCAAAGATGATTTCTGATCTGATTTCTTTTACAGCCTCATGAAGCAGTTTCTTTACTTCAGTTGACATCATCCCAGAAATTTCAGGTGTGTGACTTCCACTTTACTCTATGTCCATGTCTCCTGGACTAGTACTGTTTGGGTCAGAGGCCAGCAATCACCTTTTGCTCCTTTGTCTTGACATTTTCCTGGGTCCCCTCCAGATGGGTGAGTTGTGGGGTCCCAGGCACTCCTGACATTGGTAACCTGCCCACAGTGTAGGGGGATGGGTCAGGCACCTGAGTTTCTCCTAACCCAGGTTCCCCAGCGGGCAGTGGAGTGTAGGGCAGGCTTCTCTAGACACTTGTGACTTCTCCGAGGTGTGGCTGGCAGGTTGATTCTTCTGGCTCATACTAGCTACCCATGGGAGAGTCTTGATGGCAGCTGGAGTTCACATGGGGATTGGGTTGCTGTTCCTCCCCACCTATGCTGATTACCTGGAGAAGAGTCTCAATGGCTGCCCACATGTGTGCAGGGGCTGAACTGGCTGCTCCTCCCTGCTCATGCTGGCTAACCATGGAAGAGTCCTGATGGTTGACACCTGTCTTCTTAAAGCATTACAAGAAAAATTCTCAGGTCTCAGCAGCATAAGAATTTGTGCTTCAACTGACATATATGGTTTTTAATTTCAGTATTCTATGAATCTGATGCTGAGTGAAATTCAACTTTTTTTTTTTTTAGGTGTGGAAAGCTTTGTGCCAAATCACAGCTCTTCTTGGGGATAGGCATGGACAGTGCATATCTGATTTTCTTTACAAATATTTTACTTTTGCCTAAATTACTTGGGCCTAATATTTGTTTTGTTGCTGACATTTCTATAACTTATCTCAAATCCTTTGTGTAAGAAGATTGGGAAACAAATAAAAGAATAATTTTTTTTTTAAAAGAGTGAAATTCTGCACACTAAAATGTAGTAAAGTAGATTTGTGGTAGATCATGTGTCTCCTTTTGACTGCTAGCACTTCTTTCCTTCTTCAGTGGGTCCCAAAACAATACAGAAATTGATCATTGTTAAGACAGAAGGGATAGGTTTGTATGACTATTAACTTTGAAGTCATACTTTCCCAGAAAATGGGTTCCCAACCTCTCTTGTTTGTACCTTGTTGCCTCCTGTCCTGGACAGCTTAGATCACTGAAGTAGAAGACTCTTTAGGCCTATGGTTAGTTTAATACATTTACACATTAAACAGATACAATATCATGACCCCTAATGGGAGATTTTGTTTGTTTTAGCCCTGAAAGACCAATTTTATTTAATCACACAGTGCTCAGAGTATGTTTTCCATGAAGTAGTCAGACACTTATGTTCTTTTGGTTTATTTTGGTTTCTGAGATGAAGTCTCACTAGGTAGCCCAGGCTAGTCTTGAACTCCTGGACTCAAGTGACCCTCCTGCCTCAGTTTCCTCAGTAGCTAAGACTACAGGAGCCCACCACCAAGCCTAGTCATTTTGCTCATTTTGATGGCATACTGCAATATAATTACCATTTAACAACACCAGAAGGAAAACAAAGAGCCTGACTATGAACATGAATCAGCTACTCCTTAGATTACAATTGAATAACAGTCAGGAGGAAGTAGAAATGCATTATGGAAAGAAGGTTGTCTAGAGATTTAACTTATCTGTGAGGACACCCTTAACACTGGCAAATGTTAGAGAGAGTACTTTATTTTTATGGCTAGTGCATAAGAAAACATTTTTTCTAAAAATTCCCATTGAACAGAAATTCAAAAAGGTCACCCATGTGACTGTGCATGTTCATATGCACACACATGTGCATGGGAGAGAGACTGAGAGCAAGAACAAGAGAGACAATAGTGAACATGAGATATCTAATTGTGCAGAAATTCTGTGGCCTGTTACTCAACAGAAAACTGAAAGATTACCAGCATCAGTGAAATTCAGGATGATTATACCCTTTCTCATAGGGTTAAAGTCATTCAGCTTAATTTATCCCTTAATTAGTATAGAAAAACAAAAATGGCTTAACGAAGAAATATTTCATACGGTCATTTATTTATTTCTAGTTGTCAATATGATTTTTCTTTGGGAGTGCTTTATGTGCATTTCTGTATTATTTTCATACCAGTACAAAGGCATTTCTTTTTCTACCAGGAAAGGACTCATCTTTCTTGGCAAATTTCAGCTTTTGTCTAAAGTTCATTTTGTTCTTTTTGGCAATAACCTATATTTACTCTTAGGATGTAGGAAAATTTTTATGCTAAAAACTTCCATGATAAGGATTGAATTGCTTCTGTATTCCTATATGCAAGACATAAATCTCAGCTACACCTCCACAGTTTCATACAGACACTCCCTAATTTCCTCCATAGCCAGAGGAAGCCTAGTATATGGCTAGTAAAGGTGAGTTATCTTCTAGACCTTCACCTCATCTAACAACTCCCCTGGGAATCCTTCCTGGTCTGAGAGGCAGAGTCAGGAATCATCTCCATGTCCTCTTACTTCAGCAACCTCAAATTATTTATACCAATCATCAACACATACCCTCAACAGAGTCATTGTCTTGTAACTGAAATCTTCCTCCCTCGACCCAGACCTCTTCTGAGGGCTAAAAGGCTATGTGCCTTTTAAGAGAACTCAGATATTCCTTCCTCTTTTAAGTATCCCTCATCACTTTCAGGTATCTGGATCAGATAGCCCTCCTCAGTACTCCCATAACACTGTGCATCTTAAATTTTACCCATTGTTTTATAATATTATATCTAAGTTTCTCTCTTTTCCTCTCCCTCTCCCCCTCTTCTGCTATTTCCTTCCTTCCATCTACACTGAGGACTGTGGAAAGTCTTATGTATCTTTTTCATCCCTAGCATCTTGTATCATTCTGAGGATACAGTAGTTGCAAAATAAATAGTTTATACACTGATTTTTCACACAACGACTACACTCTAGGTATTTTGGATACTTTTTTATAAATCATTGTATTTCTTTGATGCAAAATAAAGATGTGTGACATCAACTGGAGTAACTATACCCATTGTATAGACTGAGATACTGAACAGATTAAATGTTCCAGTCAAGATGGCACAGCCAAAATGTAACAGAGTGCTACTTTAATTCTAGTCCTATTTTTTATTCTAATATGCTTTCTTCTCATTTAAGAAATTAGACTGCATGATGACTATCTCTAAATATTATTTGTGTAGCAACTATTATTTGGAAGCAATCCAATCACTACTATATTCTAATAGCTATCTAGGATCAAGAGCTTTTACCTGTAGTTTCAAGATAAGAAATAATGGTTAACTGTAGTTCTCAATTTTTGTCAATCAAGGCACTACCTGGAATTCTCAATGATGCAATCTTTATTCTGGAAGTTTATATCATAGAGCAAGAAATAGTCTAACTGAAAAAAAATATGTTCTGATGATTCATAGTATTTAAAACAATCATCCAATAAAGAGAATGTTATGTCTTTCTGGAGAGGATAGGGAAAAAGATAGTTTACTATAAGATAAGCTCCTAGCTCCCTCAGCTGCTGCCAACTCCTAATCATCATACTGTTGTTGATGATTGAGGGACCCAAGCATTTCTGAGCTTCATATTTCCTAGCCCCCCCTTAGATGTTTCACTGATCATTAAAAGAATGGTGTCCCAAATATTCAGCTTCTTAACCTCTGTCTGCTCATGTGCTGAATCCACCACTTTATTGTACCAGAATTTACAAGTTTGAACTATGGAAGACCATTCTTCAATCTCACTTCTGTCACTTGGCCACCCTCCTCCACTTGGTGACCAAGGCATGTCCATTGCATTGTTTTTATTACTGCTGTCCTGGCTCAGTCTTAATTTCTTGCTTTTGTGACTGGAATAGTCTCTCAACTTAGCATTGTCCAGTAGCCAATATATCCTCCACACTACTGCCAGAAGATTGACTCAAACTGCCAATCTAGTCATTAAAGGATATCCGTTAGTTGTTCCAGCTCTTTCCACATGCTGTCTCCTCTGTTAAAATGTCCCTGGACCAGTTTCCATGACGCTTTTCCTGGAAGGCTTTCTTGATTTATATATACATGTCATTTTTTGTGTCCCATTGACTCCATAGTCCCAGTACCTAACAAACCTGCACTTAGTAAATGTTCGATAAATATTAAATGTTGAATGATACCAAAGTAATCTGAATTCAAATACTCCTGCTTTCTTTTTCTTCTTTGAGCTAATAACTGGGGTAATAGATTGGCTTACTCTCATTCCCCTCCATCTGATGGATCACTGAGATTTATTTATCCTTTCTAACTTTATTCTCAAATCTCCATGTTTTACTAATTCCCAACCTAAAAATCTCCAATGTCCAAAGCAGTGTTTCTTAAGTGTTAGCATCAAAATCACTTAGAAAACTTGTAAAGCAAAAATTTCTGATCCAAACTCTCATACTTTGCGATTCAGTAGGTCTTGAGTGAGACCCAGAATAGCATTTATAATAAATTCCTAGGAAATGTTGCTGTTTCTAGACAAGAGATTATGCTTTGAAAACTCCTGGAGTGGTTTCTTAACTAGTGTTACCATCAGGACATAATCATTACCACTCACTCCCAACTGAATCAGAATTTTCAGTAGAGTGGGACAGGTTAGGCATGCTTTGGCTTAGGTAATCTTAGCTAAGAAACATAACCAAAATTATTTACTCCAGGATCTAGACTTCACCTTTTTTCCCAAGCCTTATTTTCTCACATCCTGCAATTTTCTATCCTGCTCCCAAGTCCCATGAAACAGCAAGCAGTCTGATAACTCCGTAACTTTGCTCCCTCTCTCTCAGCCCCACATCAATTTTAGTTACTCATTTATACATGTAACCATTCACTGAGTATCTAGCATGTGCTAGGCACTGTGTTAGAGACAGGGGAAAATACAATATGTTCCCCTGAATGCAACTCTACCTCATAGAACCCATCTCATTTTTTTCAAGCTCTCCTAGCACCCTCTGCTTCCCTATCTCATGGCTGTACAGAAAAATACTGACTTAATGCTACTCTCTTGTACACTGTTAATTTCATGAAGAGAGGAACTGAGGTGTTCTCCACTAATGGAGCACCTCTTTTATAGGTGCTCAACAAGCATTTTTCAGATTAAATTGAAAAAGCTCTTCTACTGACCTAATCCTTTTTCAAAAATCATCTCCAGAACTCTCTCTACCCTCCATTTTTCCTGACCTGCTACAGTTTCCCTGGACACAGAACTGACTTCCACAAGCTAGTCCTCTAACCCATAAAGATTTTTAACTCGATACTTAAACTCCTTATTCTATTTTGTTTACAGATCTTTGTGATCCCACAAAATTGTGAGCTTTTGGATGGTAGGAATCATTTCATTTTTGCTTTATTAATACATACATAGCCTGATATGCAGAAGGAACTTGAAAAGGCTGCCAAATTAATGAATTAATTAATTTTGTTTTTCTGAGGTTTTTTTGTCATTGTTGTTTATTTCTTGAAACAGATATCTGTATGTTGCCTAAGCTGGCCTTAAATTCCTGGGTTCATGTGACCCTCCTGCCTTAGTTTTCTAAGTAGCTGAGACCATAAGTGCATGCCACCATATCTGGTTCGATTTTGTTTTCACTTAAACCTGTTTGCAATGTTTTCCAAAATTCCTTGGGCTTTAATGAAATCTCCTTGAGATCATTTCACTTCTCTATAATAGAAAGATACCTAATTAAAATTTCATACAATGTAGATCATGCACAACACAGTATTTAAGGTAAAATGTTTCTCCAGTGTGCAGTTGAAATCCCCAAAGGAAGGCAAAGCATGACCTTTTGGATTAGGTGCTACATTTTTGATGCAAAGTTCTGAGTTGAGATCTTAGTTCCATCTTAAATCTTCTGTCCCAGACAAGTAAGTTACCTTTGGCCTTTTTGCCTCTCAAACCTCTAACTTATATAGTGAACAAAAGACATTGTTTTTAATCTATCCTAAATTTTAACAGCAAAAATTAGGATGCTACTTGATGAACTAAGGATGTTTGAAATTCATTTAAACATGAAATCAGACAATGTCTTGACAGGGAGAGATATCTGAAAAAAAGATAGATGGTTACACTTTATAAAATATACAGAATGGAAATCTTCACAAACTATGCTCAGCACATCATGCCATACACACAGTAACCCCTCAATGCATATTTACGGGATGAAAGTAACAATAAAATTGATAGGTGCTTTTACTTAAATATGAAAACAATGACTTCTGTCATGACCAAGAATCACCAAAGACTCACACACTGCAGGCCTCCTCTAGGAGCCATGGTCCCATTTCACAATGCTGGAGCCAGTGCCAAGTGAGACTCCTAAGGTGAACATAGTCTATTACTTGAGGTCATACGGCATCATATGTGTTCAGAGAAATCCTGCCACTATGCACAAGCATGACTACTAGGCACAGAGTTCATAGTTGAACATAAGGTATGACATATCACCTTAATATACTTCTTATCATCAAACTAGAGAAGTTATGAGTTTCTTTCTTTCTTTTTCTTTCTTTTTTTTTTTTTTTCAGACAGTGCCTCATTATGTAGTTTAGGCTGGCTTTGAATTAGTAGTGATCCTCTTGCCACAGCTTCCCAAGTGCTGGAATTACAGGTGTGTGCCACCATGCCTAGCTATAAATTCATGTCTAAATGATAGTTCGATTATATAAAATTTGCAAAAATTTAAGGTTGTCATTCTATGGAACAGCTGAGTCTTTCTTAAAGTAGTCTTATACATTTTTTTACTGTGTTAGTACTTATAAACTTTGAGCATGCATGTGGGCTTTGGGAAGAAATAAAATATATGAATTTATTACTTAATTTCTACTTGGTATACTGGATATCTGCATATGAAATGAATACCTTGGAAAGCCCACACTATTCCCACAATTATTTATTAAAAACAATGTTCACTTTATGTAATAAAAAGAACACTTAATAAGTTTATGTATCATTGGAGCAGATAATTTTTCAAGGCTATGACTGTGGGAGCAGAGAGTCTTATGGTCAGGTTACCCCAGATAACCTCACCCACATGCATTTCTCAAACAATGCTTTTCTGTATGTAAACAGAAAATGGACAGGAGTATATGGTTTTTGTTCTTAGTATTAAATAGCTGGCTTTTCTTCAGTGCACTCTTAAATTTCTACACAATACACAGCCTTCAGCTCCCCAAGGAGCATAAACAAAGGATATCAGGCAAGTTCACCTACTCCCACTTCACAGAACAATGTTTGTTGTTAACTAAGCAATTCCCAGAGCAGATTTATGATTCATGGAGCCCAGAGTAAGTACTCAGGTTGAGTCTTTGGAATCTTGGGTTAGAAGCACGTGATGCTGCTCAATTCCCAAGGCTTTTACAAAACATGAAAATGTGACCTAAAGGTTGTGCCTGGGTGTTCACCATAAACTATTTAGGCATGTGCAAAAATTAAAGCACATTAAGGCCTTAAGACAGTTTACTATTCATAGTACAAGATTTAACCTTTTATTTCTTGTGGTTACAGTTTATCTGGTGAATAAATATCGACTGAATCAAAAAAGATGGATCTACTACATACATAACATATGTTATGCATAAAAAATGGATATAGCAGCAATATAGATAGAAAAATTTAAAAACCCTTTCTCATTTACTAAAAAAAGTATGACTGTGATTGTTTTCTTGTATTCTTAGACATTAAGTTTTTATAATGAGACAAAATTTGTAATATATGTACTTAATTTAACAGAAAACTTTGTAGGTGCGATTAGAACTAAAAGTACTTTAAAATTAAAATGCACAAAACTGTGTTAAAAGACTTCTTTCCCCTTGCCTTTTCAGGAATATCATGGCTAGTTATACCCCATAGGTTTAAATCATGTGATAAACATGTAATGTAATTTTGAAGAATAGTTACTTCTCCTTGTTATCTGTCTCTTTATAAATGTGAAGTAGGTTACTGTTTCCATTTTTATGAGTATTATTGTCAAGTTTAAAAGTATGAAGTAATTAAACTCAATCACAACTCTTTTACTGTTTTATAACCATCTATTAAATATTAGAACTGAGTCAAAAATGGAAAAATAAGACATGATCCATAATGTGTAATATGATAATATATAGTATAACACATGACTACATAACTTTGAAGAAATTTGGAACTATCGTAATCTATGACTTAACTACTAAATAGTATCAGTAGTTAGTATTTTGTGAATATAGTTAGATCTCAGACAGAACGAAATTGTTAATAGGTCACTGAATGTGTTGAGTCCTTTCACATGCCATAGACAATTTAAGGGCTAGTCCATAATTCCAACTGACTTCATGTAAAGGTAAGTGGCTAGCCCCTGGTCTCTAAACAATTATTAAATTTCTATGTTATTGAGGAAAATTACAGTTTACCAAATTTCCAAAGAAGTTCTGGTATTTTAAGGTTACATAAATAGGTTTTAGCATCAACCATGCAGTTTAAAAAATTAAAATACAATATAAAACAATAATTTTTAAGGAAAAAAACAATACTATATAGGTACAATGTAGTCTCAAAAACACTCATAAAATAACAAGGCTTTTGCTGTTGTTGCTCCTGTTGTTTTGTTTTTATAAAGTAATAACAGAGTTAGGAAATTCTGGGTTAGAAGTCAGAGGCTGATAAAAATCCACAGTCTTCATGACTGAGAAACAACATAAATGCCTGGTCTAGTGAGCTAGGGAGGAAATTTTTATCTAACACCTACCGGTGGAAAGTCATTGAAAAAGTAGATTAGTGAGAATAAAACAACAAAAAGAATAGTTCCCTACCCATTGCTTCCTACTGAATGAACCTTTGACATATCAGCAAACTCTTCTTTCCTCTTGCTGCTGCTGGTGTACTGCTCACTGTAGAGCTTGAGGGACATCTGCTCAACAGCATCTCTTTGTGCTTCCAGGTAGCATAGCTGAACCTCAGTCTGGAGAGAGACAAAAAGGAACCGCTGTTTAATCCAGGAGGAATGCATCTCAAGTGAGGTGTAACAACTCAAAAAGTGAGACTTGTTCACATTGTTATACTGCTCTTTTTAGGCTGGATTTAATGGGATCAGCTGAGCATATTGCAGAATGATATTTTATATTTGAATCTTGAAAGTGCTTCCCTAAAATATGACCTGAATAAATCAGAAGAGTCAGTAAATACCACAAAATATTCCTGAGAACATAATATCATATAGGACTCCATATAAAAATTCTGTGAAATTCCTTAATGTTCTTCCTCACATTGTCACATATGTAACATTTGTTTTTAAAGATTCATTTCAAACCCATACATTACAAAGTATAATATACATATATACTGAATGCACCTCTGTTTTCTTTCCTGAGGAGAATAAAAAAACCTGGTATCAATTCTAACATGTCTTCAATAGTGGAATAGAATTCCTTTCTTACCTCTTTTGGGTTCTTTATGTTTTTTGCCTTTATAATTTTTAGTCAAAAAATAGTGATATTTTGCTTGCATATAGGTTTGAATTGTTAAATCTTTCATAATTACTTGGAACTCACTGTAAAGGAGAAGTAGTAAGTTCACCATGCTGTTTTCTATCAAACCAAGTCCAAAAGAATGCTGAGTAATATTTGGCATGGAAATGTATTGAACAGATACTTCATTTATTGCAGTTGCTATAATTCCTGTGCCTTTAGGGTTCCCTAGAACACCAGATGGATGAAGCCTCCTCATGGGTATGCATATCCATGGTAATGGGACCAGAGCAATGTTGAGTTCACATATTTTGTAAACCTAAGGATTACTCTTTTAGTATGCTTCACAAAATTCAAGACCATTCATTAACATATGATAAATCTTAAAACTGCTATTTTATAATTTTATTAACACAGTCTCATAAGAGAAACAGTTGAGGTCAGATGTTGAGCAGTCACTAGAAGTCTAGAATATATAAGAAAAGTCACATCAGACATGACCTGCTCTTTTTAGTATCCATAGTCAACAAAAAGCTTTAGCCTGGTCTCTTATTTTACACACCTGGCTATGGAGAAAAAGAGAGTATTATAAAGTGGCACCTACTTGAATGGCCAAATTAGGGCTCTGTGAAAAAAATGAGTAGTTTATGAGAAATAAGCTCTAAAACCATTTTAGGTTTCCCATTGCTACTTTTCACAAGCAGCTAGTTATGAATATGATAGATTGCCAAGAAAAATTTTAAAGAAACAATGCTACCATTACTGTAGTTATGTAACAGAAGTTTGAGAAAGCAATTCAAAACTGTAATTAGTATGTTAATTTATATGAATTACTCTTTTTCAAACCAATTGGCTTAGATAAGAAGAAACTTGATTGGATTAAGAATTATGACAGGGCTGGACGTGGTGCCATATACCAAAAAGCTCAGCTCTCTGCTAGACCTAGGAAGGAGGATTGTGATTTCAAGCCCAGCCTGGGCAACTGAGCGATTTAGAGAGATCCTGTCTCAAAATCAAAAAAAAAAATAAAAAAGGGCTCAAAGACCTTCAGTTCAATCTCCAGTATCAAAGAATTACATTAAACATATAAACAAAGGTAATAATACCTGGAGTAGGAAGTGTGGCTGGTGAGAAGGCACAAAGAAAATGCTAATTCTGATGTTATTTTGCATCTTTATAAAAAATATGAAAGGAGTATGCAGAATATTAAACGCACACATAGAAATGTGCCAACTAAGAGATTTGCAAACACCATGGCATCATAGAATATATATTAAAAAGGATAAAACTGAATAGAGAGAATTGATGATTAGAAAAACAAGAGCACACAGCCTTTAAAGGAACATACAAATTATTATGTGATAAATGATATAACAGATATTGAACAAAGAACTTAAAAACAGCTGTCCCAAAAACTGCCTCCTTGCTTCCACTGCAAAGCTAAAAAAAAAAACACAAGGAAGAGCCCATCCTGTGGAATAATGCATGTGCGCCATTAGGGACATGTTGATATGCAGAGGTTTCTGTTCCTTTTTAACCATTCAAAGTAACATGCTGGACCATGGCTTGTTCTGAAGAATGATCTCACTAAAGTCTGCTACCAGTCACAGAAAGTATTATAAAGAGGAAAATAATATGGACCCACTACTACTATAGAAAAATAATCAGTGTTCATCTCTTTTGATCCTCGGCCATTTCTGTGGACAAAATGAAACACCTCTTATATGACAGGGAGATGTGGAGTTCATAGAACAAAGCTGAGAACAACTTGCAAGATAATTAGTCACCTTACAAAAATGATGGAAATGTTGTAGTCTACGACTTTTATTACACAGTATTTCACAGACATTTGGCCTAGAAGTTTTCCTGCACTAATAAGGAGATGAATTAGATGGCCCAGGTCACTCCTATTTATCTCTATTTCACTCTCTGCTTTCAGTGATTCATTCCTAAATATGCTTATAAAAACAGAACCAAAGAAGTGCTTTCTGCTAAGGTTGAATGGCTTTGTCAGTCTAAATCTCTCTGCAGACCGTCTTAAATTTGTCTTACACTATATATTGGTCCAATGATAAATTTTTAGGAGAAAGATTTGAAGAAAATACATTTTTAAAAAACAGTAACACAATTCTTTTACTTAAATTTACTATCATGTATGATAATAGTACATACTTCTACTTTTTAATTTTTTTAATTTTAAACAGAAAAAAGTAAGAGATTAAAGGAAAACAGAATTTCACAAGAGGCCAATAGGAGAGTAACAATAATCAACACATTGCATATTATTATATTCACAGTAGCTGTTTAGAGTATAAAATATAGACATGCAACATTATCCAGTAAATTATTAGCACAAAACTTTTCCCTCAATGAATCAAGACAAACCAGCTATATGACTATATTTTTTTGTTATGACTGCTATATTATTTTCAAAAGAACATTTCATATTAAAAATGAAATCTGAAAATGACCCTGTGAAAAAACTTTTCACTCAAAATTCTTTTTCTTTAAGTATCTTAATTAATTTTTTATATACATACATAGATTTTCTTTCAGTTTATCACACAAGTGCAACAATACGGTGGTTACATATGTGTGACTTATTTAGTCCACTGAGAAGTATATTTTCAAGGCACATCCATTTAAGAGTGAAAATGTCTAGTTTATCGTTCTTTATAGCTGAGTAGTATTCCATTATATAGAAATATCACATCTTTTTTGTCCATTCCTCAGTCAAGGCGCATTTAGGTTGTTTCCAAGATCTGGCTATTATTAACTGTGCAGCTATAAACATAGGTGCACATATATCGCTGTGGTGTGATGTTTTTAATTCTTTTAGTGCATATTTTTAAAAGTGACTGTATTTTACATAAAGAAATTTAGCCTGGTGAGTATTAAATATGTCTTATTAATAGGATTTGACCACTTATTCATTTAAGAAAATATGAAAAGAGAGCAAGACTCATTAATGGATTCACTGTTCTGTTCTAGGTTGCTGAGAGGTTCATGATACCATCAACTGGAATAATATAAAAAGAGAAACATGGAAAAGTAAACGAGATGAGTTAGAATTGAGTCATTTAGTTTGAGGGACTTATGGAACAATCAGAGCAAGACATTCAGCAAACATGTTGAAATATTAGAACTGAAATGCAAACCTAGAGGCAGTAGTTGAAATTAGATGGAATGTGAATGCCATTGAAAAAGTTTACAATGAGAACAGAAAAAGAATCATTTCTCATTCTAAATCTGCATTACATGTTGGCTGACCCAACACAATAGATTCTCAATAACTATATGTCCTCCTATTGCATAATCTCCAAATTCATTTTATATATTACTCATTGATTGATCTTAATGTGTCATAGCTGAGATCACTGGAATGTTGAAGCTTGATTATGAATTCCATTTCTTTATAGTCTCCGCATTTTCAAAAAATGCCAGCAATATAGTACTGTTTTCCAATCTTCTCCTGTGAGCTGCACAATTATGTATCTAACGAACCACCTGACATCACTACTTGGATTACTACAGGCCTTACTAATCAAAACAGAACTCTTTGCTCTCATTTTAACTCCATGCTCCAAAACCTCTCCATACTTAGACCTTATAAATGACACCATTTATTTATTCCTCAGTTCAGAAACCTAACAGTCACTTTTGACTCCTCTTTATTTCCCACATCAAGTTACTCTCTAAGCTGTTTTTTCATTTTCTAAAATGTCTCCTCAATCTGTGTCTCCAATCTACACTGATCCCAGCTTAGTCCAAGCCTTCACCTCTCACCTGCTATTCAACAATTATCTTCTAACATGTACTATTTCCTCTTGCTCACTCCTATTCCTCCAATCTCTTCCCTTACTTTGGCCAGAGTGGCCTTTGTAAAACAAAAGTTGGTCTAATACTGTATTGAAACTAAACAGACTTTTCCCTATGGTCTAAGAGATCTATTTCTTTCCCACTTCAGACCTCATTTCCTGCTTTAGGCCCAGTCTTCTTCTGGATCACCATGCTGTGTCATCTCTGCCTTCTTTCAATTCTTTAAACATTCTGTTTTGTTTTGTTTTTGTAACAATTGTTTTCTTCATCAGGATTTTTTGAATATACAGTACTGCTCCATTTCTCTGGAACTTTCTATTCATAATGTGCTCTCATTCTTCAGCTCTTAGCTTACACATTACTTCTCAAAGAGGCCTTCTTTAATGACCCTATTAAAATAGATCCTCTTTATTTTTCTTTCAGAATCACATTACTTTCCTTTGTAGTACACATTATACTTTAAAACTCTTATATCTGGTGGTTTATATTTATTTTTGTCTCTATCTCCAGAATCCAAGCAATATAAGGGACTACATCTATTTCCTCAGCCATTTTGCAATCCCAGCACCTTGGGAGTATTTAGAACATGAAAGAGGTTCAATAAATATTTGTTGAATAAATGAATTGTATGTTCATGCAGCCATTCATTTATTAGTCCTATGTTCATTGAGACTCTATCACACCTCAGGAACTATACCAGGTACTCTGAATACAAAGGAGAATACAACATGGCCACCTTCTGAAAAGAGCTTTGTTTTGGAGGAGAGAACCACACCAATAGATAAAGCTAAATGAGGTCACTTGTATGGGCCCCTAATGCAATAGGGTTGGTGTCCTTATAAGAAGAGAAGACACATCAGAAATGTATACACATTAAGGAAAGGCCACATGAGAAAACAGTGAGAAGGAACCCTTTACAAGCCAAGGAGATAGGTCTTGCCAGAAACCATATCTGTGAACAGTTTGATCTTGGACTTTCACCCTCCAGAACTATGATAAATAAATTTCTGTTACTTAACCACTTTGTGGTATTTTGTTATGGTATCCTAATAAGCTGTAAAATGCTTCATTTCACCTGAGATTTAATAAAATTTCCCTGCTACTTATCATTACTGCCATGCCCCCGCCCACTTTATTTTGTATGCAGCTAATGCCTAAATCACTAGAGATACTCTTCAAATTTAGACTATAAATTAATAATCATGACACAAAACACAGTATTCTAAAATATTTTATTTAACTTTGGCTTGGTATACAGTGATCCAAATTCAATAAACTTCTTTGGATCCTTCAGTGTCACTCAGTCATTTACTTCCAACTCATATTGTGTGTCTAACAACAAAACAGATGTGACACAATTTTGGGGTGGGTGAATTTTAGAAAATCTAACAATCTTGAAGGATTATATGCATAGTCACTTTTATAATCACATACAGACATGTGATTTTACCTTTCCTAAAAAGTATGGATTCAATTAAGAAACATCAATAATTTCCTTTATCACTATATAACCCAGCAACCTTTGTTTGGTTAAATATCTTGGGAATATTAAAATCAATGCTACACTTTCTTAACTCATATCGTTATAGACCTCCCTCCTCATTTATAATGGACCTCATAGGTTCCCACCAATGCCTACCTGCATGTAGGTCTTCTGTTATCTGTGGAAGAGGTCCATATTTCTATGTAAAGCCAATGCTTCCATTTGCACACCAGCTGCTCACTTGTCTACCTAAAGATAATTGATAATGGCCTTTCTTTTCTACATCAATTTTTTCTTTTTTTATTCTATTATTTGCATTAAGGCCATTAGCTCCCACTCCTGGAAAATCTATCCTCCAGATATAGCCCCATTTCTCTGTTCTCCATTATGGTAAGATCACTTCTACTTGGATTATTTATATTTTTATTTCTAATTTCTCATTTTTTTCTCTCTCTCAAACACCCTCCAGTAAGGCCTTTGTTCACATTCTCCTTGGTCTTTTGTCCACATTCTCAGTGGTCTTTCCTCAGCCCTTAACATATTCCTACCTGCTTCAGCAGGGTTAATGGGTGTACTCTGAAGGCATTAGCTCTTGTTTGCCTGACAGTTCAGTCCTTCATCTCCTCAGGTCTTTGCTGAAATGTCATGTTGTCACCTAGGTCTTCCCTGACCTGCTGTTTAAACTGCACCTCACTCCCATCCCTGGAAATTCCTGTTCTCCTTTCTACAAATGTAGCCCAGATATACTATTTATGTTTTCAGTCATCCCTCAGTAGATTGGAAACTCCATAAAGGCAAAGACATTGTCCATGTATTTACTGCTATAGTGTTTTCTTTTCTTTTCTTTTTTTTTTTTTTTTTTTTTTTTTTTGGTACCAGGAATTGAACTCACAACCTCATGCCTGCCAGGCAGGCACTTACACCACTGAGCTAAATCCCTGGCCCTATTTTTTTGAGACAGGGTCTCACTATGCAGTTCAGGCTGGCCTTGAACTCACTTTGTAGCCCAGACTGATCTTGAACTCACAACACTCCTCCTGCCTCAGCCTTCCGAGTGCTGGGATTAAAGATATACGCCACCATACCCGGCTACTGCTATAGTCATAACTGTATTTACTGCTATTGTCTTAACACCTCACATAGCCCATGGAAGCAACAAGCATTCTATACGGATTGTCTGAATACATTTTGCTGAGTTTGACCATCTAAAATGATTTAATATGTACAAAGAAATAAAACACTTTGAAGTCTGTAACTTCAGATTGATTTTTTAAATTGTTGGCTTCATTCTCTGTTAGGAGACTTTTCTTTGGTGGAAAGGAAAATTATTAAAATATATAACTTGCTTACCATTCTCTGGGAAAAAAAGAAAAACTTCTTTAATTCAAAAGTTATTTGGGCTTTTGGAGGAGACTCTGATAGTATAACAATTTATATTTGAAAGACTATACTAGCTCAGGAAAATCATGGGAATTCTTCAATATAATGAAGGTAAACTCTACTTTTACTAGCAATAATTTTGTCATTGGGATGTTTTCCTACTTGTACTACACAGGTATTTTGTTTTGCTTTGTTTTGTTTTGTTTTACGCTCAGTACAGTATATCCGAGCACACGCCTTTTCCTTTACTTCATTAAACAAATATTTACTATGCCTGCCCTCTTTCCTCCCAGTAGTATCCTTTTTAAGCAACTAGCTCAGATTACTTCCTGTTTCTGGAAACACCTTCAGGTCTCAAGACCCCCACAGATCCTGTCAAGAACTTCCAGGGTTGATTAGAATCTGTTCTTGGAAATCTTCACTCTTTTCTTTGGCAGAGTTCCTCATACTCATTGCAGGATTTAGAGTTCTCACATTCACGGTGTTTTTTCCTAGTT
>RJWM01000092.1:0-230261 GCA_004363535.1 Dasyprocta punctata | reverse complement strand
TATTGACAGCTCCACAAAACCTAGCCTTAGGTTATGGAGGTTTCTCATGTCTATATGCAAAAGATAACTGACTTCAGTCAAAACTATAATGTTTGTATCTTTAAAAGTTGTTATTTTATTACTTATTGCTTATAAGCCATTAAAAACATTCACCCTAATATTTAAGAAATTCAATTTTAAAGTTACATTCTTAATATTTATTAATACTTATTAAATGGTAAACTTTTAGACAAAGTGGAGGAATTAACATTAACATTTTTAATATTTCATATGCATTTGTGCATAAAGAAAAATGTCTTCTCTATTTTAATGACAGACATTTATTAAAAACTCAACAAATACATCACACAATTGCATCTATGAATTGTGAAGAGCTTATTCCACAACTCCCTTTCCCCTTTTTGTAATGCAAGTACCTAAGTTCATTAAAAATTCAGCATTTTATGGCATGAATGAGGGTAGGAAGGAAGTGCAATTACACTCCATGGACTGGAGAGGATGATGAGAATTTTTGACATCTCTCCATTACTGTTTTCTTAGCAAAAATCTCTGCACATTGACATAGGCATCCAGTCTGTACACACTATTTTACAGTAGTGTCCTTACTTTCATCTTCTGAACTGCATTACAAAAAATCCTTAATTACTTTATAACAGAAAATAAAAATTTTAAATGTACATTTTTAATGTACAAAAGATACATTTGTGAAGGTACAAAAGATCCAATCATAGTTTCTCTTACCCTGCATGAATGGCTGTTCCTTCCCAAGTATGCTATGTTGGCAAATGCCACCATTAACTCTATAACTATAAGATGCACTCCAGTTCCTTTGAAATTCTATGAAATATTTGTCCTTAGATAGTGATGGAATAAAAAGAATGAAGCAGGAACAACAAGAATTACTTTACATAGTAATAATAACAATTTAGTTATCAAAACAGAACTGAACAATTGTGCCTTTATACTGTTCTTTCAGAATTTAGCCTCCTATGGTTCTAATAATCAGGGCCTATGGTTCAGGAATACATGGTAGCTCTCAGCTCAGTGTCTATATCCTCATTTCAAAGAGAATCATTCAAACCAACATCTACCCCGTCAAGAATCTCGACTTTGAGCTGCTAATGTAGAATAAAAATCAATATAAATTTTGATCATTTGATGAATATTTACTTCTTTCTTTAGTGTTTTGGGAATTCAAATTGAAAAGTGCTGAATCAAGTCATTTTTGTGTGTGTGTGTTTGTGCCAACACCAATTTACTACCCTCTAGAAAGTTCCTGAACAAGATGTCTCAGGTGGCACACATGTTGGTTTTTCCTGTCAATCATAACAGTGTGTCACTAGGGAACCATAATCATTTCCCTTTCATACTCTTAGTGTTCCGTAAAGGAATATTTTGATTACTTCCCTGAAAAAGGCAAACTTTCTCATTTAGACACAGCACTGCAAGCCTCAGTGTCTGTTGTTTTTGGCATTCAGTTGAGCCTAAGCTGATATGATCTATTAAAAGTTAAACACTTCAGTTTAGGCTTACAAAGGTCATGAACAATAAACAGAATTTACAAATAAATTTCTCTATAAGGAAAATTCAGAATCTTCCCCAAAACAAAGAGCTTTTGTGGAAGCAACCATTTTTATTCATTTTCTAAAATGTAACAAAATACCAACTGACTGCTCTAATCAGTATAAAGACTTCACAATAAAAAGATTTACATTTTTATTATAAATAAAAAGAAAATGCACTAGAGACAAATGACGTTAAGAAAGCTTAGCAATTAGAATGAGATTTCAGTGTGAGACTAGTCATATGAGTAGAGCAGCATGCCATAATATATATATATATGTATACATATATATCTCAAAAGCTTACTAGTCTTACAAAATGTTTCCATAGTAATTTTTAAAGTAATTTTCTTTCCCAATTTGAAAAAGACTAAATTGCAAGCACCAAAAAGGCAACTATTCTCATTTTTGAAAAATCTCAGATATGATATAGTGACTGAAGACTCAATATTAAGGAGGCATTTCTGTTGGTTCCCTATAAATTAAATAAAAATGGCAGCAGCTGCCTTTCCTAAGGATAATATAGCCCTGGACAATCACTAGATGTTATGTAGACAGATGTTTTAAATAAAATAAAGTATTTAGATTGCTAGATACCTTGCTAGATATGAAGGCAATTATAGGATGTCTTTGTTAAATTACATTTTTCATTTTTGTGAGGAGAAAAAGAATTGTCCTAGAAACAGTACCAACAGGAAATGATCCTATATCTAAAACAGCTGGAGACTGTAACTAATATAAATTTACTTGAAAATAAAAATGCTGTGTGCCTCTGGAGACATGCAGTAACATGCCATAAAAACAGATGAGAATATAAAAGTATTTAAAAGGGAGAAAATACACTTTATCTAGGTATTATACTGAGATGAAATCCATTGACAAATGAGAGATATTTGAAGATGAAGAAAAGAAAGAAAATCAGAAGGACCATTTCAAAACTTATAATAGGTTTTTAATTTAAATCTATATTTATAGAAAATACAAAAGCATTTTTTCTAGGGAAAAAGCCTTTTTATTATATTGGTTATTAATCAATTTACAGAAGTCATAATAATAAGGTAAAGGCAGATACTTGTGTTTAGTTGATAAGTTGTATTGGAAGCAGAAGATGCTTACTATGAGTAAACTGAGTGCTAAATACTGTATAAAAAGAGTCCAGTAATTCTCAAAGCCGTATGTAATGACCTTCATATAAAATAACTCCTCACTACCTTGTCAGTCACCCCACATGACTCTTATTAACTACTGAATTAGAAAGATATCTGATATACTAATTCATACTAAATAGTCACAGGCACTAACTTAACATCCAACACTCCAGTTTTACAAATTTCAATGTTCGTCACTTAAAGACTGAAATGCATTAACCCCCAAGATAATTTTAAGAAAATCTGTGAGTGAAAATCTATTTGCACAGGAGGAGTGGGGAGACCCTGGAAAAGCAGCCCCAAGTCTTGCGTGTTCACTTTATTTAACTATGCCTGAGACTCATCTTGGTCCAACTCTTCAGAGGTCTGGATCTGAGACAGGAGACTATTCAAAGATGGGATTGCCCATGGAACCCCAATTTCCATAGTCAGGGAAGAGCACAGAGCCTCAGAACCTGGTTTAAATATGTGAACTGGGAAGAAGAACTTAATGGAAGAGAAATGGAATGAGGAGGATAAAGAAAGAGTAGAAGACCAAGGGAAGAAAGCAAATATGATGAATAGCGCTTATAAAACCCAAGTTGTAATGCTCTTAAAATCTTAAATAAGGTAATGTTGCAAAAATATCATAAAAACAAAGCTCTAAGATTTAAACTAACACTCAAAAACATATCTAATAATTCTTTCCTCCTCTCTATAAGTTCCAACAAATATTAAATGGAACTACTAGGGCTATTTTCTGGTAGATCTGTGATTCCCATGTATTTGTGTCATCTTTATGACTATACAGGTTGATTTTCATTGCTGCTTAGAGCTTGTAAAACTTAATGTGTTGCTTAAATTTTCCCGAAAATTGCCACCATCTCTATGCTATCATGCCTGAAGAGACTGAAAAAAAACTACCTCTTCATAGCTTGATTCTTTTCTATCAGGCGCCTGATACTCTAAGTAGAGAACAAGTTAAGCTAAACTGTATCCTCCACTGTTCACTCTGTTTTAGGATCAGAGTGAAAAGAAGAGCTATTGTTAGTTATCTCCTAAGACTAGCAGTGAAAGGGTTCCAAAATATTTCTCTATCCAAAAATGCAAAAATTACTCCATTACTACGACATTTTATGACCTTATGTAGTAAGAAAATATAATACATATTAGATGCTAACATCAAAACCTATTTAAATGAAAGATCTAACCTCAGCCCAACCAGTAAGTATGTAACAGCCAAATCTCTCCTCGGGTACTGGAGTCTTCAGAGGCCTGCTTTGTTGGGACTTCCTGTCCATCATTACATTCTCCTGAACTGTTCTTTCCCTTACCCACACAGTCTGGTGATACTCAGTTTCTTTCCTTTTTAGTTACTCAAATGAACCTAACACCTTTCCATCTTAGACATATTGTTTCCTTTGCTTGAAATTTTCCTCCTTTATTTTTCATGTGGCTAACACTTTCATATTTTTAAATTTTTGGTATAAACCCATTATTTTCTTCCTGATAACTGTTTAAGTATATATCTCCTATTATTTCCTCTCTCTCTCTCTCTGACCTTATTTTCTTCCTAATATTTACTACAATTCACAATTATACTTATTTGACTGAGTTATTTTATTTTATTTATTTTTACACTTGCTTGTTTTTAATCTATATGTCACTGCAATGTAAATTCTCCAAGGGCAGGACCACAGCTTTTTTTGTTCATAATTGTATACCCAATGTCCAGAAAATTGTATGTTGAATGGATTAACGAGTTGTTGAGCAAACTTTCATGCACTATCTTAGTAGTTCTTAGGCTAGAAGAATAGGTAATTTCCTTATAAAAAGCAGAGATCCTTGGCCACATAAACACCTCAGGTTGCTAATGTGAGAGGTAAAATATGAATGATAGCACTCAAAAAAAGGATTGTTTTTATAAAGTCTTCTTAGATTCCTTTAGTTTGAACAATGGATTGAGATTGTCTAAAATTTGAAAACAGGGAAATCTCTGGAGGTTATTAATCCTCTATGTTCCACATTTTAATTTAAAGTGATAATTCTTAATTTAAGCAGCTCTTTATGAAAGTTTAACCCTGGAGATAAAAGATCTGGTTGAGCTAAGACAGAAAACAATATATTACACTCCAGACCATACTGGGAAACAGAATTTTCAGTCATAGTAGGGAGTAACAGTTGAATAGTACAAAACAGGACAGGATGTTCACATTACAAGGGGACCAAAGGAAAAAGAAAATGTTCATTAAGTGATAAGGCCTCTATGCTGATCTTTCAGAGATTCTGAAACCTAATTCAGCCATCAGTTATCAAAGGGGAGTGGAATAGAGCAATTTACCTATTGAAGTGATATAATTCTCCTTCAAATTTTATTTCTTTCATTTGGGAAAGAAGTCTGAGACATTTCATATTCCTATAAAGAATCTCTTCTAGGCATGGATTTCAAAGTATAAACATCAATTACAAGACAGTTATACTTGCAAGCACTATTAGAAATGCTTTTCTTCACATAGAATGTCTTTAAACTCAATTACTTTGGAGTTCTTACTTCTGATATGACAGTTTATGCCCTTTACTACATCAAAGATAGAAATTCTTCTCTGCAATTCTTTCTCTCTTTTTTGTGGTAGTAGCACTGGCAGTTGAACCCAGGACCTTCACACTGGACTACATCCCCAGTCCTTTCTTTTTATTTTTATTTTGAGACAGCATCTTGCTAAGTCATCAAGTTCCTGAGGCTGGATTCAAATTTACAATCCTCTTGCTTCAGCATTCCACAGTGCCAGAATTACAGGCATGTGCCACTGTGCCCAGCTCCTTACAATTCTTAATATGACAGATTCTAGTAGTTTGTCTTATTTTACATATATGATATATTAAAATAAGTTGAGGAACTAGACAGCTGCAATTTTAATAAGTGCATCAAAAACAAAACTCATTAGGCCCAGAGGAATATGTGGAATATAGAGTTGCAGAAGTGGAGGAAAGCTTCACTTTAATATGACCTAGACCTTGGACATTAAGCAACAGTTTTGTTGTTCAAGTCATTCTATTTTTCTGCTGGAGCCTATATCATTGAAACAGACCAAGTAACACCTGGGAGTATAATTCTACCAAGCTTTGAAGCAAAATACAAGAAGAAACTTCTATGTTTGGTATACAGACAATCCAGGATGCATGAAATTTCCCATGGTTATGAGATGTTGAATCAATTCTTGACACAAAATGACATTAAAACTCTTGGTGATGTGCTATTGCATATGACACAAATTATAGCAGTAGCTAGCACTTGCACTTAAGTCACTGTACCTACTAATGACCAGCTTATTCAGCATCCAACCTACTACCTGAATGATTTTCCCATTATGATGATCCACATAAACAAAGGAATATGAGGCTCCCCCCAGAGCACATACCCAGTTACAGTACATCATTGTTCTGACTGAAAAATCAGTACTAACAACAAAGGATAAAAGTCTTTGAATGGCTGTCATTTTTGTTTTAGCACCTTATTTAAAGACTACCCTTGATTGGATCCCCAGTTTACCTCCCCATGTATCATCAATGACTTCCTTTTTGGACCAATAGCAAAATCTACCTATATTTAACATCATACTAAACTGTGTCTTCCCATATACACAGCTCTTCTGTCTGCTCCTTAGGCTTTCCTCCTCTTCTGCAACTCTACATTCTACATATTCCTTTAGGCTTAAGAATATCCTCCCTCATCTGAATTTCCTGGACAAACTATCTGTTCCTCTAGTACAAAACATATTACTTTTCACCTTATAGGCATTCCCACTACTCTATAATATTAGATTTAAGACTCCCCCAAGAGTGGGTTATGAGTCAGGTTTATCTTGATACCACTTACAGGTTTCTGTTACATAAAGGTACTGGTTAAAAGAATGAATGAGGAAGAAAGAGGGGCTTTTTTCTATCTAAGAAGAATTCATGTTATCATTTAGTAATCCTTTTAAAAAATTCAGAAAAGTACAAAATGAGTCTGAGAAATCATTTTGTACTAGAGTACCAAGAAATGGTCACTAATTAACAAGAATCTATCAAAAGGATACAGACGCTACCATGAAGAAGCTCCCTTATTGGCAAACATACATACATCAAAATGATTTATTATAACTGACTGTTGTACAATGAATAAATAAAAAGTCTATAATTATAGTCAAAAGAGTGGGGGGGAAACACCATTGAAAGTGACTATTACACTAATTCCTTGTCCCAAAAATTGGTAAGTATTGGGGGAAGCATTTCACTTGCTTTTTGAAAAAGAAATGGTAGCTCCTCTGAAATTGGTAAAAGAAAGCTTTATAGATAAAAATAAATGCCAGCTAAAAATGTGTAAAAAATAATAGAATGAAGAAATCACCATTTTGTAACTCTTAAAGAAATAATTGATTCCAGTATGAATCATCAATAGATTGTAAAATCCTAAGTAAATTTTTAACAGGGAACTGAATATTCATTTTAAGCCCAAGTACTGCCCCAAAAGTTACCTGCTAATTACATGGGAAATCTCATCCATACAAAAAGAAAATATCTGGCTGTCACCACTTTAACATCACAAATAGTGGAAAGTCTGACATGATGGAATGCCATTTGAAATATATAGGCCAGACATGGCAAATAAAAGGTTTGCAATCACCAATATAGGCCAAAAAAATGTTTAACCTGAATCCCAGAAAGCTTCTGGACCAAATTTATAGGTGACAGAGGATAAGGGCAAAACTTAGAAGGTGCCATAAGAAAAAGGGAAATCTATAACATGAAACAGTCCACACAGTGATTCACCTAGCTTTTCCATGTTGCTATTAAAGACCGCTGGGACCTCAGTTTAAGTGACATTGTGAGACACACACACACAAAAAAAGCATCAGAATAAAAGACAGCAGCGAGAAGGAAGTCCTTTTATATTGATATTAAGTGTACCACTGTCTTTGAGCTATGACTTTACAGCTTTAGAACCAGCCCTAAGGAAAAATATAGACTCGAAAAATAATAAACATCTTACCATTACTCATAATTCCATACTCAAAAGGAAACTTTCAGTCACCTCATAGATATTTAAAGAGAACTATAAACTCTTATATTTTACATAACTGATGTTTATATTTTACAGTTTCATCCCAAATAATTTATTATTCAATGAAACAAATATTAATTTTTGTCCAGTTATTTGAAACAGTATATAAATTAATAAATTAATTGAATGAAGTAATCTTGAGTTCACTATCGGTCCCCTATACCAGCTCTTTGTATTTACTGGGTATCTGGATAAAAGCTTAAATCATTGAGAGCAATGTTTTGATTGATCAGGAATCATGTGCTAATAGGGTATTGATACTCTTAATAATAAATTACACTTACACTTTAATGGATTACAATTTCATGTGTATTATCTTATTTGATAATCTTAACAACCTTGTGCTATAAATCAGCAGATCAGGTATTATCCTCACTGAAAAGAGGCAGGAACCAGAGGCTAAAAAATCAGTGCGTCTAAAGTCATAGCTAATGAGAAGAGCCAGGGGTTTCTGGCACCAAGTACAGTGCTTCTTCTAACAATTCCAGGTATCCTCTCAATATAGTAGTCCTGAAACCCTCATTACCAATCCCTAGCCAGTTCCTCACTGAGGCTGCCAGTGCAAAAACAATTAAAACAGCTGACAGCTGTAATGTGACATCAAGTCTACTAAATAAAGTACTCACTTCAGTCACTTTCTGCAAGGCTCTATATTGTGAGTTTTTGAGTCATTCAGAACTCTACTCCTGCTGCCTTTAGAAATAACATTGATCCTGCATATTGGATGGCTGCACTCCACCACTGTTTACTCCTCCTCTACATGCTCTGATTACCTTGTCCTGTACAACACGACCACCTTGTAACTCTTTCCCTTTATATATCCAGAGTTTGGAAAAGAATGAAGCCTCACTTTTTTCTTGTCAATTCTGACTGTCAACTCCCTTTCTGTCCATTTCTCTGAATTGCCTCTCCAAGGCGTCATGCACCGGTCAGCCTAAATGAATTGTACTTGCTCACCCCTACCCCTTTCAATCTGAGCCTGTCTCCTCAGTTGGATTCCACTTGGTCCTCTGTTCAAATCAACCTCTCTTTTCTAAAAGGACATCTGAACTCTAGATGTTTGGAAATGAGAAGGTCTGGGCTTGTTTACAGTAAACTGTTTTGCTCTTTTGTTTTTATTTATTTGTTTGAACCTGAGGCCCAAAGGTAGAACAAAAACTATGCTAAACATAAAAAAAAGGAGTAGTAGAAAAAATTCCATTTGGCTCAATAGTTAAGGGGGTCTAGATGAAAGGAGATAGGGCCTAACATTTACTGAAAGGCTATGCTCTTAATAGTATCACTTAATTCTATCAATGCCAACTAGATCAGGACAGTACCTGGAAAATTCATGAATCCTCTATTACTTATTCAGATTTCTCTTTTTCTTCATTACATGTCTAGGATTGCACATTCCAATGCAAGCTGCATGGAGAAAGGATTTGTCTGGTAATCTACCTTAATCATGTAGCCATCAGTGTATCTTATCTCCCCAAATTCTACTGATCAGTCTGTCTCTTTGTTCTGCAGAGAATTATAAATTTCCAGAATGAAATTTTGTACTCTCTGTAGCAAGCCTAAAAAGATAGACATGTTATGAAATGTTAGGTGATCCTTGTGACAAAGGAAATACATGAACAATGACTCAGTCAAGGAAAAATGGCTATCATGAGGAAAAGGAGGAGAAAAAAGATGAAATAGGGACACAGAGAACCTAAAAGCCTTTTAAAATTTCATCTAGTTTCTGGAAAAACCATAGATTAAAGAAGAGGAAATGTGAATTCAGTTGTTAAATAATCTATCTCTATTGTCCCAATTTAATTAGTGTGTCCATGTTCACCCAAATTTCCACATACTCTCAAAATCCATGTTTTCAAATTCATTCATAATTTAATGATGAATTAAATGTTTTCCTAAAATAAATTCCAGATTCATGGACTCTTTTAAAAAGTTTATTCTTATTTAGAACTTGGGGTAAAAGCAAATTAATATTCTTTAATATAGTCATCATGCTCTGAAGTTATATCTTTTCAGAATTCTCTCAAATCTCTGAAGTAGAATTTATTGCTCCAACCATCTCCTTCATCCTATCAACTAAAACACTGAAGTTTCTTCCCAGGATTCCCAATAATTGCCTCACAATTAGGCACAACCCAGCATGCCATTAGGTTGTCACTTCCTACCAGATGTTTTCCAGCTGTTCACAATATCCTTCTGCTAATGCTCTGCCATCTGCCACCTTAATGGCACGATGGGGAATGGATGCTTTGGTGACATTGCTCTTCAGGTTTTAAAGACCTGGCCCATTGCCTCATCCTAGGAATATCTGATATGTATATTTGTTACAGCATTTATTTTACCTTCTAACTAACCAAGATGAAGCCCATTGCAGCCTGAGATATGTGAACTCTCACATCTAAACCTGCATGGTTCTTCATTAATGAATATATTCGTATCTCTTTTCTGGCTGTGACATGACCTGCCATTGGGTCGACAAATATATATATTATATGTATCCAATAGTGTACAGGGATGGTAAGTAAGCAGACAAGTGCCTTTTGTGTCACCTTGCCAGTTACACCTTACGTATAGAGATCTTGTGCTTGTTTGATATTGTTTACAGCTGAGTGGAGACAAATCTTGGCCCTCTGAGATCAACTGCCAGTTATCAGAGTCAACATACATGAAAGCACAAGAGTTAACCATGCTTTCTAGGGAACATAAATCAGTTTGTAATCTATTTGTATATACTTATTGAGAAGATTATTCCTCCTTTCAATTATTTAAAATAATGAAAATTATTTTTCTGAAACTATGATTATACTACATGTCAAATAGGTTAGCTCATAATCCCTTCCAAATGCCCAATGGGGATGGTTGTTAATGGAACTTCAGCAAACACAACAGTAAGTTGAAGAGAAGTGATACACATACTAATTGTAATGTACCTGTCCTCAGGTTTAAAAATTTTTGGTGATGCTAAGCACTGAATGATGCCATCACTGAATGATGCTAGAGAAGTGTTTTGCCATTGAGCTACCTCTCCAGCTCATCTATTCAAATTTTTCATTTATTAAGATTTGGGTCCCCGTTACATCAATAACCCAATGTGTTAGTTTCCAAAACAACACAAGCCAAAGAATAATTTAAAGTATTGTGCTTGTAGCTACAAGTCAAGCTACAAGCTTTACTTATAGTATGGTCAGATTATAAATATGAAACTAAAAGATAAACAGCATTTCTACTCACTAAACACAAGCTCTCTAGTCACATTAGTAAAAGTTAGCATCATTCTTACCAACACAAACACTAGTTCTCTGGTCTCATAATATTGATTTATCCTGAATAAATACCCTTTTCTCCATTCAGTGTCATATTTAACTGGAATTAATAAAAGTTTCAATAAGCTTTTTGACACTGCAATAAGGTCTCAAACAGCAACTTCATGCTTCAAAGTAGCTATGTATGTAGCAACAATGGAATAGTCATGAGATAAAAGTTCACTCATTTCTACTTTGGTCAATAAATATAGTAGCTTAATAAACATTTAATGTTTGCAACTTTCAAAATTTGCTAATGTTGTACTAAATATGCTGTAATAAATGAGGAGGAGCATCTCTTAGTTAGCAAAAGATATAAACTAGCAACTAACTATACAAGGCACACTTGTATTAAAGAAGTAAGACCAACATATTGAGGCAGTAACAGTTGGTGAGAAATTGGAAAATACTTCATGGAAGAGGTGATGTTTTCACTGAGTTTTAACAGATGAACAGAATTTTGACCAGTAGATAAGAGAAATATACTTAAATTTTAAAAAAGAATTCTTTACAAATGAACCTACAAAACGCTACTTACTTCATATAATCACTGCTATTTTGCACCCCGAAGAGTGTTATTTAAGTTTTCAATGCAGTTAATTGAAACCCTACTAGATGCAAATCAAAAGTTTCAGCCTTAATTGAGATATTTTGAAAATTGAACCCATTGCTTCAGGCAGGTGCTACATGAGATTCCATTAATATAGGTAATTAACATTAGCCTCTGCTTTAATTAACATGCACACTTTAATTAGCAAAGCATTAACCAACATTAAAAAATCTGATCTTCATGCATCACAAAAAACTGCAAAGTTATGACTACTATGTTATTTTTCTCCAAGATTGTAAATCACAAAACAGCAATCACTTTTGAAGTACACACCAAATTTAAAATATTAAACAGGAAGGTATATATGATATAAATGAAAACTCCATAAACATGAAAAAGAATGCTCTTTACAAAATATAGATATGACTTTCATATTTTAAACATGAATTACATTATAACCTTTCAATGATCATTTAGGAGGCAGAAGATTTTGACTTTAAATACCCCAAAGACTGTCACCTTCCTTACATATAATAAACAAATGACTGTACTAAGCTAACAGTATTGATATGATCACCTACTGCCTAGCCTCTTCTTATTCTTCCCAGGGAACAAATGAAGCACCAGTTTTGAGTGATATTTAACATTAGAAAAATGCAACTGAGATGTCAAACTAGCAAAAACCTCACTTTTAAACTAAACTATAAGGCTGGTTTTCTTTAAGATCCACATGTGTTAAAATGGTTCTTTACTGTCAAGCCATAATGTAAATTGGACTACGAACAATTATTAAGTATACATTTTTGTCAAATTCAAAACTGACTGTCATGCTCTTTCTTCACTATGATCAATTGGATGCACTAATTTTTTAAGTCCTGTTCATATGCTATACATTATCTATTTGTATTACATTAATGAAAACAGCTTCATTACACAGAAGTATTATAGAAATGGCACCCATATAGCATACATTTTATTCTTTTGTCCTGAGAAATGCAAAAACCATAACAAGGCTTTCAAAACAGATATTTACAGAAAATTGATCATATCCAGCCTAAGCACTAAAAAAAACATTCAGAGTTGGGTAAAGTGAAGCACACCTATAGTCCTCAAAGGCTGAGATGGGAGAATTCTTTCAGTCTAGGAATTGAAAGACCAGACTGGGCAACATACTGAGACCTTGTCGCAAAAAAGCAAGCATCAACCAAGAATATTCAAGGATCTAGGGATAAAGGTCAGTGGCAGAGCTCTTGCTTGGTGCGTGGGAGACTCTGGCTTTGATCCCTTGCTCCTACCTCAGAGTGAGGAAAGGAGAGAAAGAGACAGGGAGAGGGAGAGAGGGAGAGAGAGATAGAGATAGACAGAGGCAGGAACAGAGAGAAACAGAGAGACACAGAGAGAGAGAGAGAGACATAATACTCTTATAACATTGCACAAAATTAACAACAACCATCTCCACTAAACCCCTATTGTATGTAAGGCCATATTTTGGACGTAGAGAAATGTGAAGTCACCACAACAAAAAGTATCCCAAATTTCCTAAGTGGACATTCATATCTAAACTGAAAATACTATAAATTAGAGCCATTACACTAAAAGTTGGTACAATGGGAGTAAAAGAGATAGAAGCAGCAGTCATAGATTTTTTAGGGTGATCTGTTGTTTTAAGCTGTTACTAATGCTTGAACTACATGTTTCCATTAACTTCAAAGTGGGCTGGGCTTTTCTCCTGTTCTTACCTCTGCCCGTTTCACCTAGGACACCCACCACAGGCTCCACGTGATTCAACATTTTTACTTTTCACTCTCTTCACTCTCTTCACTCCTTTTCACTTAACAAATCAGGGAATGAATGTTTCTTGGATTTGCAAAGTCATCTTCCAAGCTGTTAAAGTGAATTTCTTGGTCCTTTCCACCTATTACAAATCACAGCCCTCGGCGGTTTCCGTAGTGCAGTGGTCAGCACGTTCGCCTTACAAATCAGAGCCCTGGTTTCCAGGAGCCCATACAAGAGCTGAGTGCTCTTCCTGAATCAGTGCTGAGGGCAGTGCCTAGAAACACTATGAGGGCACCTCTTAATTCTGATTAAATGAATTTACGGAGGCTTTATTAAATTCTTCTGTTCTGTATATTATACTATGACAAAATACCTTCTATTGTGTTATCATGTTTCCATATTAACCATGCTATACTCATTAAATTCACTTGGACTTTAAGAAAATGTCCAGGCAAGATAGACAGAAAGAAGCATATTTACAACCAGAGTTTTAAGAAATACAGGACTTATAATTATGCAACAAATCCTCACAATCACTTTCTCACTTTTAAAATTCCTAGGACATTCCATAAAGAAGTCTTTCAGAAATTTAAGGAACCCATAGCAACAACCACTGAACCATTTGCTTAACTGTTTATAAATATTTGAGACAATTGCTAAGGAATGAGTTTATTTTCCACAACATTCATGTATTCCCTTGAATTCTAGAGCAATGATTCTCAGAAAGCAGTCTCGAACATGATCTTCACAGTTGGGTGGAGGGCTCACTAAAATGCAGATTCCAAGGCCTTGTTAGGATTGAATGAATCATGGCTTCTGTGCTTGGGTCTGTTTTTAACGGGACTACTAAATGATACTGACACCAAGCAAATCAGGCAAACCACTAATGGAGTGGAACCACTATTTCCTATTTATCAAACCATAGGACACGCTCATAAAAACAAGCCAATATTATGTATCTTTTCATGTAATTTCCTTATGGATTAACATAGGAGAAGAAAAAAGGTTTTGTTGGGAGATAGCTTTTATTAATTAGAGTCACTTTTGGTAATTAAAATTTAATGGACAGATAACAAGTCACATGAAATAGAATTATGTTTATATTTAATATATTGTTACAGTTATTCCTTCTATGAGTATTCCTTCATAAATGTATTTGAAGCATGGTGCTTTCAAATACATTTCTCTTTTAAAAAGTTATCTTTTCTGGTAGAGTACTCTGTTTCTAATACTCTAGTTCCACCAGTAGATGAATAGATGGCTGGATCTTTATCATGTTGCATGCCAACCAACTCCTTATCATTTGCAGTGTCATATCTAAAAGAGAGATGTTTATCTTGAGAGGAAACAGATTTATCCTGAGACAGATTTAACATACATTGATGCTCTTTAGATTTCTGATTATATTCCACATGACATGATCACCGTAAATCTAGCACAATACAGTCAAACTCATCTACTCATCAAAAAAAAGCCTTTCCCAATCTGACTCCAATTTCCTTTTTAAAAGTCTTACCCTTTGTTATTTTTCACACAATCTCCTTTGCCAAGCAAATTGTCTACTTATAACTGGCTCCTGAAAGCAGCATATTCTGCCCTTAAGTCTTTGCAAGTACATATCACCTGCATAAAACATAATCTGCTCTCTTTGGTGAAACCAAAAAGTCCCCTAAGAACCAACACAAACACCTCATGATTCTTAAATATCTGTCATGTATCACAGACCACTTTGCAATGGCAGAGATCCACCTGCTCAGATGTGTAAATCCTAGTTCTCTAAATAAACCCTGAGCCTCTTAAAGTCAAGCTATCTCCAAAAGCATTCAGGACTCTGCCTCACACTTCAGAGATGAAAACTTGACGTCATCATTTAAAAACATCTACGTTAGCACTTAACCGATCTAATAATAAAGTGTTCAAATATACTATATGGTTGAGTCTTTAGTATAGCTTACATCTTTTACCTAAAATCTAGTAGGGAAACTAGATACACTTTCATGTCATTCACAGAAGTTACCATAGTAGAAGAATAATAGAATGTTAATGATTACATACATAGGGCTTTATATTTTAACTCAAACAAAACTCATTTTCTGGTAATATAATCATCTCTACTACAGTCAACAGTTTCTTAACCTACTGCATTTTCAATCTTTTTATGACAGTCTATATTTCTAATTCAATAATTTTACCAATTGGCACTTTATTCCCACTTAATTAATTCTCCTGAATCTAATGCCTCAGTTTGGATTTCCTCATCAAAATATTTTACAATATGTTAACAATATTGAAATTTTAATCCCACATAAATTATTTTGTGAACTTATATAGATCCTTAGAACATTATTCATTTGTATACATTATGTATTGTATAAAAATAGCTGCTTCATAATATTTGGGTATTTTGCTTCATAATATTTCTAATTATGTAAAGCATTTTTATAAAAGACTAGAAAGATCGTGTCTTACTTTAATTAACACACTGAATTGCACATTTTCTTTTGATTTAATTGGTCTGTTGAAGTTTTGACTGGGTTTTCTCAAACCACTGTCTCACAAAAGAGAAATTTCTCATCTTAGTCAGTGTCATTTCATTGCATGAAAGAATATCCCCTAGGGAAGCCCTTAGGGTATGAGGAATACTTGTGGGACTGTGTCAGAAAAACAGACCCACAATGTCAGTGGTGCAGCCTCAAGAGTCCAAATCATATGAAACTAGAGTTTGTAATGGCCTCACAAAACTCCCTAACCAGTTACAAATGACATACCAATATTAAATTGAGCACAACAGTTTTTGGAAAAGGAAATTATAGAAGACATACAGAGCTGCTAAAAATTATTGGCATTTTATAGGGGAAAAACTCATTTTTTAAAAAGATCTGAAATAATGACTGTAAGTCTGAGCAATTAGTAAGAGTTTAAGGTACAATGGTTTCAAATTAGACTTGTACACATGGCAGAAGAACCCAAATGGCCCAACACATGAGTCTTCTGGTTTGCTATTCTGAGTCTGCACAGGTTTTCAACAAGCAGAAACCTGTAAATTTCCACTCATTCAAATTACACAAACATGAAATGATGGAATTCAATTAGTTTGTTTTTCTACTAAATATATCAATTCATGATCACAATAAAAATGAAGCAGTGTTTTGTTTGCTTTAGTTTTGCTAATACAGGGACCAGAGAAAGAAAATGAACAGATACAAACTTGTTACTTAATAACTACTAATTTCATTATGCTCAAGATAAAATTTATTATTCCCATTTTATACATAAGAAAACTCATACACTATCCTTATTTATTAATAAAAGGGAAAGGAAAAATGGTCAAACATCATAACTAAACTTTCAGCAGTAGAATATCTAAATTGAGACTTAATATGTACCAATTAATAAAGCAATTTTTCCATGCTTTAAATGTTATGGCATGCAAAGTTACATTGAGTAAACGGATATTGGATTTAAAATTTTTAGAGATGTGCATTTAGGAGAGAAATGGGAAGAAAACATCAAGAGAAGAGAAAGTTGAAAAAACTCAGATGACAGCAGTACAGTTGTAGCATGAGTGGAGAATCTCCTTCACTGGAAATAAAAATTAATTTGGTGTGATAACGGGAAGTATCTTTAAAGAAAAGGCAAAATACTTCCGATTTAATCCAACAGGTAATCATCATAATTCATAGATTTTTTTAAAGAATTTCTGTGCTTTTATGAAGATCAGAAGGTAGAAGAATACTTTAAAATAACCCAGTTCCCTGACATTCTGGCTTTCTAAAAGGGGGAAAAAATAATTGAGGTCAGAGGCAGTGGGATAAATTAGAGATGAAACATAAAGACCTAGGTTCCTATGAGAGCTAAGGAAACAGAAAGACATCATTTCAAGATTTTTTAAAGGAAGATTCCACAGTGACTGATTATTAGAGTGAAATACTTTCAGCCTGCATTGAAGAACCTGGAAAATAATGCCAGAACAATGATAGGAAAAATGGAAAAGTAAGAGATAAACAGTTGTTACGGGAAGTCTGAAGTGTCGAGAACAGACAACTGGCAATCTTGCTCAGCATGGAGGTGTAGACCTGTAAATCCAGTTACTTGGCAGGCTGAGGCAGGAATATCATAAGCTCCAGGGCAGACCAAGAAGTTTAGTAAAATCCTATCTCAAAATAAAACATAAAAAGAACTGAAAGTACAGTTCAATAGTAAAACATTGCCTTCCATACATGAGACTCTGGTGCCAAGTCCCAGTTACCTAGTACCACAAAACAGACAGACAGACACATACCCATGCATACACACAACCCACCGGCCATCTTCTATATATCCATCTATAACTGAAGATAAATCTATGGTATGCAAAACCAAACTGTTGCTCTTGACACCAAACTAAAAATCTGGGCATTACTGGTAATGGTGGTGGTTAAAATCACCCCAAATGTTAAAATTTCTAAGGGAATATGAGAGAGAAGAGAAGATTATCTAGAATCCATGTTCAAAGGGTGACAGGAAAAAGAATACTCGTTAAACATAAATTAAAGATGTGAAGGGACAAAAAATTCAGAGACTTGCTAATAATCAGAGGTACAACTAATGCCTGCTATGGTTTCAGTTAGGTGTTCTCTCCAAAATTCATGTAGAAACTTAACAAAGAGGTATGCCCTTTGGGAAGTTATTAACTCACAATGCTCAGCCCCTTTTTTAAAAAGGTAAAGGATAAAGGGAATGCATTCTGGCTCTTCCATTCCTTCTGTCATGTGAGGACACACAATCTCTTCCAGAGAATGTAGTACCAAGACACTCTGGGGAGTGGAGACTGAGCCCTCACCATACCCAAAACCTGCTAATACTCTGATCTTAGACTTCCTAGCTTCCACACTGTGAGAAATAAATGTCTATTTTTATAAATTACCAAGTCTCAAATACTCTGTTATAGTACTACAAATGGACTAAGACAATCCCATATAGTATAGAGCAGACTATCTACCATGATGATAAAAGGCCATTCAAAAAATTTAGAGGAGTGCATAAACCATTTAACCCATGATCCTTGGCTGCTGTGACATACACAATAAGTATGGACACCTTGCTTAAAGATTAAAAAGTAACTGGAAATGTGAAAGAATGGGCAAGGCAGAAGCTGCATAGTTTAAAGTATGGACCACTGGACTGTCCTAGGTAGGAGACATTAAAATAATGTTAAAGGGAAAAGAGGAAATACTGGAAAAATACCTATGATTAGTCCCTATGAAGAGCATCAAACAACCTATGTAAGTACCAAGGCCCTCTACCCCTGAAGGGCCACCTCTAGTTGCTTTCCTCTTCCAATCAAAGGTGGAATAATTAAGGGTCATGAGCAACTTTTTTCCTTTGTCTCACCTTAAGACTTAGGATGAGCAAATTTTATAATCCTCTTTGGTGAATTATAGGATTACATTTAAAATATAAAATGAAGGAAAATGAGTTATTGGAACTATCTCACCTAAACCAACCTTCTTAATACATTTTGTTATTTTTTCAAAGTATTAGAAATTTATGCACAGTCTAGGTGAATGTAATAATGCTGATTTTTACTGTTATTCTACTTTTATTGGGAAGCCCAGGTCCAATTAAATACATTTCAGCTGGTAATTGATTTGCATTTTTTAAGGTAACACAAGTTTTTCTAAATTAGATTTATTTAGCATTCTAATGAATCATACTGGAATGCTTTTAAAAGACAAACTACTATAAGGTATGTTGAGTTTCTTGCACAATACAGAGCTAAGGTAACTTAGTAAAAAGCACTACAAAGTAAATACATATACTCACTAAAATTACACACTACTTTAACATGCAGATAAAAAGAACAAGACTCCCAAATTGGTTATCTTTTCTGTCTCTGAAATTTATAGCCATGATACAAACTTAAGCCTACAAATAGAAAATAAAAGTCAAATCCTTAGATGATTAATTCAACATCTATGTTAGGGAAATGAAAAATAAAAATTTTTCCAATGTTCTATTTTAAAATCTACCTTTGTAAAATATGAGTAGAGTGTGCTGCTTAGAGAAATCCAGTGTTTCTATGAAAGACAACAAACTTTACAACATGCTCTTTGTGCCTTTTCTTTGCTTGTTAAGCTGATTTAAAACCACTTATCAAATCAGTTTACAAACCTAGTTCAATGGCCAACCATTTCTTAATTTTTAAGTGATTCTTTTAATATACAAGTTTACTTATTTACTTCAAAAAAGGGTTATATAAACCTAACCACACGTAATTTGCCTACAATTGCATATTTGTTCCATATATGTATCCTAAAACTTATACATTATTGATTTAGACATATAAAAGAAATAATTCATAATATTTGTAGTAAGGAAAAAACTCAAATGTCTCTTTAAATTTATAAGTGATAAAAACAAAATAAAAATAAAATTACCTTAAAATCTTTTGTAACCTTTTAGCTCATACCTTAAAGATATAAAAAAATTCTAGAAATTTAATGAAAACTTTGTAGCACAATTACATGTAAAATAAGTTCTAACATGCATTTCTCCTGCCAATTGTCATACATAATAGAAAAATGGTAGAGAATAGGTTAAACAGTCTAAAAGGATTTTAACCTTAAATTTGACAGAAGTTAAATGGCTGTGACATTGGGTTCTTCTGCTTTATTCCAGCTAGTAATCCACCCTCAAAGTTCCTGTCAGGTAAATGACCTTGTATTTCATTAACTGATAATTAAATGGATTTATTCCACTAACGGTTTTAATTAAAATGCTAGAAATATTGATTACCCCTCTCATCCTTATTCCCCCAGATGAAAAAAAGGTTTTAGGAATGTTTATTTAGAGAAGACAGAGAATTAAATTAGATTGAATCTCTATGAGACCCGAAGACTGGTTCTTTCATTTCTGCTGCTCAAGCAGAAAAAGGTTTCAATTTTTTGATGTTTGATTAATTATTTTGAAATCCATTTATGCTTACCTTGGTGTTTAATTAAAAATGTCATTTTTAGCATAATTAAATTGGCTATCTGTGGAAGACTAACTTCAAACTTATATTTTAAAAATTCGCTGCTTTTTTTTTTTTTCGGTAAAAGGAACTTTTTAGTTATTTGCTTTTTCAGTAGCAGTGCCGCCTCCTGAATGAAAAACTAAGGCAAGCTGGAGATTAATTGAATTTCCTGCATTTGAATATTAGGCCACATATGCTTATGACTAGTCTAAGTTTACTTGGCTGTGCTCTTTAATCTATTACTGATTCATTCATTCTAACAAACACAGAATGTGCTCTTCTAAATGTGTTGGATTTCATAGTGTTTACACTGACAAAATGTACCACATAAAAACTGTCTTCAGTATGCCTGAATGCTTTGCTACAGTACTGATTCAACTGAGTTAAGATACAGTTTCTACTGTCAGTTCTGTCAAAGCACATTCAGGCAATTGGAAGCCATTTTCACTAAACATTAGAACTGATAATGACAGAGAAAGAAGTGTAATAAACTGAAAAAGATGATCTGGTCCTTCCTGCTTAAAGATTCTCCATCAAAAGGTACACCCTCATAAATTCTTACCAAATAGGCAATTCTAAAAATGATCGCCATTATTATTTACAAAATAGTGCTACAATACTAATTTCCAAAGAAGCAGAAGGGGATTCATAAGAAAGTCACAACCTGAGAAATAACTAATGTAAATCAAATTGCTTAAGAATTATAAATTTTATTGAAGTTTTTAAAACCAAAATCAAATTAAATCAACATGCTTTTCTGAAACTTCTTTTAAAATAGTTCTTTCTAAATTTTCATTTAGTTAAATTTGAAACTTAATGCATATTTTTGGCTTACTAAAGTCACAAAAATGAGAAAATGTACAATTCTCATGCTTTCTTACTACTGAAACCTCAAGGACAGAGAGTGGCCACTTACATTATTTTAAATGGAAAGGTAACAAACAAAAATATTGATCTAAAGACTCTAGATAACTTCCTAGTTTCATGTAATTCCATGTATCACAGTTTGTCCTGTTATAGCTTAATACTATATATTTTTAGGGTACATTTACATACCTCCCCTTGTGATAGAGAAGGCAAGATACGCTCATATCATAATACTTTCAATTCTTTAATTAATTTCAGAAAAGACTCTGAATGTGTTTGTGCTGTGGCCAACCAGGCGTATTTCATGGAGCTAGGCAGAACAAAATCATGATGGACCAACGTTCCATAGTTAAGTTCTTACCTTCAAGCACCCAATGTAATGTAGTGTTAATATCTGTTGGCTAGGTTTTAGCAACCTAATTTCAATACTGTGGATTTGTTTCAAAGACTGTTATAAATCACTGATGCAACTTCATCCTACCTTTACTATCAGAAGAATTTCTTAGCCAAAGCTTCGCCAGACAGCTGCATGCAAAAACTGAGAATGCCACTTAAAATCTGCTCAATCTTCTTACTAAAAGCTAATGAAAAGAGGTAAACATTTTCATTTACAAAAAGAAAGAGCATGATTCTAAGGCCTTATTTTTCTTACCAGTAAGAGAAAACATATATGGTCAAATACCTCAGTGTTCTTGTCTACCAAATGGGAATGATGACTAAGGATAAGGATAATTCTGTTCTGAAAGCAAGAGCATCTGCAGATATGAAAACCAATGAATATCATTTGGAAAATGATAATTACATCAGAGGTTCTGATTTTCATAGAAGAACAAAGACTCAGTGATAAGGCATGTCAACCTGAATTGTTATAGTTGCAAAACATCACATTTATAATAATAAAAGCAGGGTTTATCATAGTGCCTACTATTTCTGGTATTTAAACAACAGCTTGTCAAGATTACTGATAGTTCTATCACATACATTTATTTTCTTGACTAATGTTTTTCAGGAGAGTGACATGGTGTGCCCCTAGATACACATGAATATATTTTCAACACACCAATATAGTTTTAGTGCCTTTCCTATGAACTTTAAGAAACTAGCCAAGATGAATAACTTCATTTTTAACACTGATATGACATATTTTAACCTGTCTACATACAAAAGTAGTGCTGTTAACAATTGCAACTTTCTTCAAGTGTGTTATGAATCACTGTATTTCTTTTCCCTTTTTTCATGCACCATTGCCACTATCTTACCTTCAGCAGTTTTGCTAGATTTCAGTGAAGATGGAACTAGAGGGCACACATTAGAATTTTATATCAGTTCAAGAAGGGGAGAAAAGAAAGACATATGAAGCCAGAATGACATTCATTGAAGGTTCCCTAGGGAAGATAACACATGTTTTTGTCTCTCACCTGCTAGGCATGCTAAATCAGTGCAATGATAAGCTAATTTATGAAATATATTTCATTGAAACCAGGACATCTTTACTGTTGCTAGTTCAGCCATCAGAATTTCAGAAATAATGGCAGCCTCATTTTTTAAATGTAAATGACTCGAATTTTCTGTTAAAATGTTTATAGTAGATCTTGTATGCTGCTTCAGATTTCTAAAAATTAATTGTTACCATGCAATTGTTTAGTCTAAACTCAGAATCTCTATGTCTCTCTGAAATATATCATGTCCATGTCAAATACTACTATGTTTATTCAATTTTCAAATCCTTTTGGGGGACTCCAAATATACATAAGTATATCTATGATATGTTATTGTAAGTTATTATATGTACAACTGACACTTAGTTCTTTAAATTATTCTTTACAATGCTTTATAACTCAAGTCCAAACTTGACTTTATAATCTACTTTTTCTATGCCTGGCCTTTCCCCACTTTTCTTTAGAACTATAACTTTAATAAGGCTACCAAGCCATCACAACCAGAAGGTTGGGCCTAGAGATGACAGAAGTGACTCTAGAGATACATGCTTTAAGTTTCTAGGTGGTCACCATAAAAATATGATACCATCATGGTAGCTCCTTAAACAAATCCTGTCTCATTACCAATAGCACAGATAGGTTTTTATACGACTGATGCCTTCTCCAAAAAAAAGTAGCAAATTAAATGTGGATCAAATTAAAATTATCTAAGCATAAAATTAGAGTCACAATAATTTTCCACTAAAAAGTTCTATTCAGGCTGTGAGATATTTTCAAAGGTTCCTCCTTGGTGTGCACTGATCTTTCCACAAGATTCCCAAAAATTGTATATAAACAATGTCTGATTCTCTTACCATTTACTTTCTCCTCTTGCCAGATTTATCTGAATTCAACACTGTCCTGCTTGAAACATAGAAACTCATTGACACAGAAGTTTCTTTATCACCAATACTAGACTACACTGCCATTGAGAAACATACAGGGTACGAGGCCAGTTGTAGAAGAGATTGTCTGTTTACCCACAAATACATTGGCAATCAACAATGATGGCAAAGGAAATTCAAAATGCATCACTGATTACTCATTGGCATTTAAATAAAATATTCAAGGTAGGAAATTTCCTCAGTGCCACCTTGATCTTTCAAGTGTGTTTCTTTCAAATAAATCAGCTTTCCCTATTGTTATATATACAGTATAGATAAATAATTTGTATAAATAGGTTATTTACTTAATAACACAATTTTTCTATGCATGGAGTCAAAATTTAGGTAGTCTAATTTTTTGAGATTAGGTCACTATCAAAAGTAAATATTTTTATTTAACTAGAAAAAGACACCATTTTAAGCTATTTGCATACAAATGTTTCATAATCAAGATGATAAAAGATTTAGGCTTGTTACAGAAATAAATCTATAACTGAGAACTGTTTTGTAATTTTTGTGTTTGAATGATCTATTCATTAAAGTAAGTATTCCTGCTACTCTTTCAAAGACTGGAAATACATTGACAGTTTTTTAGAAAAGATAGTATTTAGGAAAGGAAAGAAGTTTAGTCTCTTGACAAAAACAAAAGGGAATTTTATTAAATAGTCATATGGAGAACTACTGCACTTTTTGGGTAGAGGAATCAGGGGCAGAAAGAAGACTAAAAATAAATTATATATGTAGATAAATACCAATGTGTATGTAAATGTTGGTGAGGAGAGAACAGAGGAAAGAAAAAAACAGGCAGAAAAAAAAACCAGCATTTGGGAGGCTGAGGCAGGAGGATCATCATGAGTTTAAGATCAGTCTAGGCTACATAGTGAGTTCAAGGTCAGCCTGAACTACATAATGAGACTCTGTCTCAAAAGAAAGAAAGAAAGAAAGAGAGACAGGCAGGCAGACAGACAGAAAGAAAGAAAAAAGAAAAAGAGAAAGTTAACCAATTTTTAAAAATCTGGGTTCTCAAAATGCAACAGAGAACTAAAGCAATCCAAAACCTTGCTATATAGACTTTATGTCACTTTATTGAAAAATAGAAAAGAATTTTTTTCAGTATTTAAAAACTTTTTTACTTCTTAGGTTAACAGAACTCTTGGAAACATCCTAGAAACAAAGCCCCCTGGGCAGTACTTACAGAGAGATCAATGGATGTCTAGAGCAACTAGCTTTATGTTAGTTTCTTTGCTCCAAGGTCACCAGATACAACCTAACCAGGTTAGAAATCACTGACAACTTTTTTTTTCTGAGCTACCCTAGAAATACTTGATAGGAAAATAGAAATGGCCTTCACAAGGATAGTATCTGAAAACAGTGGGAATAGTAACTTATCATTACCAATATCTCTTCAAATTCTAGAAGAGCAATTCCTACTTCATCTAGACTTAGATCTGTGTGGGTGTTGGAGTTAACAACTTCTGCGAATATTTCTATGGCAAGTAAAAGATCACCAAACTAAATTAGACCATTTAACATCAAATGATTTGTTGCAAGCAGTCTAATCTAGTAAACATTTCATCCTCCAAGATACATAATTAGGCAGCTTTTGTGAGTGAAAATGTGTGCTCTGTGTATACGTATACGCATATAAGGATTCATTAATATTTTGATGTCAGGTGAATATTTCTATGAAGAAAGGGAAAAGAGGCAAATAACTATAGTCAATATTATAGGATATTTAAGCCAATGAATTAAACTTTAATTGAAGACGATGAAGTGTATATCTATCTTAATTGACATTGCTCTGAGCAGAGGATCAAAACTAAAATTCAAGTTTATTATAATTTAAATATCCATTTACATAAATTACATGTGTTTTATCTTTGTTTCTCCATGATGACAAAGAATATAGGGAACACATATCTTTCTCCAATAGCTCAAATGTCTTTTTAAAAAAAGGAAACATTCATGAAACAAGAGGAGAAAAAGGAGAAAGGAGAAAAGCAGGAGGCAAAAGAATAAAGGAAGAAAATGAAGGAAAGCAAAAAAGAAGGGAGACAGACAGGAAATACTTTTTTCAACATAATATTCATTCTGGTAGATGAATTTTACCACCTACTACTTTCTAGGGAGTCTCTTTTAAGAGGTTCAAAGTATTAACCCTTATTACATTTGTTTCCTAAGAGTTATATGGAAATGTATACATTTATTATAGTTGTTCTATTAAGTCTCAGTTTATCCTTTTTCTATTGTCATGAAACTTTTCATCCTAATGAAAAAATTATAGCATGTGAGATTTTAATTGTATTGCCATATGGTATTCCCATGGGATAGTATTAACATTGATATACTTTAAGTATGCTTCACATACAAATTTATACACACAGAGGCATGTGCATTTTTAATGGGATTTACCTGCACAGTGCTTATGGGGAGCCATACATGAAAATCCTTGTGAATCAAAATGAAAATATATCTCTATATACTTTCAAATAATGTTTCTTGGGAGTTCATTTAATGTTCATGAGGAATTCATTTATATTTACAACTAATTCTAATTGTCTGAAGGTCACAACATGTGGTGTATTTTTAAATGTTCCTTCTATGATAAATGAATGGAATAACTATGTTCAAATTTGTTGCTCTCCTCTCAGTCTGTTTAAAATTGAGCTGCCTAATTTTAAGGGCATTTCCCCCCTATTAAAAAAATCAAGTTTGTGAAAGAAAAAAAAATATATAGTTGCCAAGTATATGTAAGTTCAAAAGTTTTCTATTGCCTGAAATAGAGATGCGAGAAATTATATTAAAGTTTTAAACAGAAACAAAAGTTTTTCAGCTGATGTAGATCAAAATCTATTATAGATAAAATTGTTTTGACAAAAACTGTGTAAATACAATGCCACTGGCCGCAAGCCTATTATTGAATGCAAGTGGAAAAATAAGAATAGCACTCCTGAAGGGGCATTGCTAAAGTGACACAAAATAAACACAACCATTTCAATACAATTTTTCACATTAATTATGTTCTCTTATCATAGATGTATAACTAGCCAAGTATAACAACAATAACAAGATAGCACTGAAGTTATTTTGCAAACAGGAAAAAGCAAATAAAATAATACTGATATGCTAGTTATTAGATTACTAACCTTTTATCTTGTGAAATAGCTTCCCTGAACAAAAAGACTATATTAATCATTTCTGTTCCCCCAAGTAAATAATATTGCATTTCTCAAAAAACAATGTTAACAGGCTTTTCCCTTAAAGATACCCTCATTTATTTGCTGATTTGCCATCTCTAAATCTCCAGCTACTGAGAACATTTTCAAAGATAATACTTCTAAACTAAGAACATTGCCCCCATTCAAACAAAATCTCCTAAAAGCATTGTCCCCATTTTCCTTAGACAGAACAATTAAACTCTGTAATTTTAACTTTATCAAAAAATTACCCATAAATTCCACTGTTTTTAGTGTCCTCTAATAAGCTGTCCTTTTTCTGCGTTCCAATTATGCTCACTATTACTTCTCATTGAGTGGAATAAAGGGACCACAGTGCACTCAACCAATCTCCATTGGCAGTCTTCAATATTTGTTCATTATTCTTAGAAACAAACCCAAAGCTGAACTATAGTAGTTTAAATTTCACTTAAAAGACAGCAAGATATTCTCTTTCTCTTTGCCCAGAAGATCTTAGCTTTCTGATTTTCTTTTTTTATGTTGTACATTATTGTACATTCTATTTCTCCAATTTACATATTTTTTCTTGCATTCAGATCTACCCCTCTGTACATTAAGCATGTCAAATTTAATTAAAGGCATACCTGATTACTCATTACCATACAGATAGGGAATGAGCACATTTTATCAGCTTGAAAACATAATTTTTGGTGAAAAAAATCACAAAATCTTTCCAGAGACAAAAGAACAATTGTCTATTTCTTCCACCCTCACATTAAAAGTAGTACCCACCACACACATTGCAGAAATCTGAAGATCCTCTGGATAGTATATCTAGGACAGTAATTGATAGAGACATGACACCAAAAAGTCATCAGGGAAACTGCAGCAGCTGATGAATGATCCATTGCTATTTCACAAACACGAACTTGTTTGTACATTTGTTTGTAAGTTTTGTTTACATACTACTGTAGTATACTTTTTGTTTGTATATTTCTGTAACACAGAGTCCCATGCCACTACTACATAGATTCTTTGAAGTAGTATTTCTGTGTTATGTCTGAGTCATATCCTTTGAAACTTAGCATTTTCAAGGTTTAGAAACTTGATCTTGGTGGGAGATAAGAGAATACTAGATTGTACTACTAAACTTAAAACTATTGATCAATTGAGAGTTACCTGTGAGGGCTAAGGTGAGAGCAAGATGGTCTCCATTCACAATGTGATGCATATGGAATAGCAGATTTACTTTAATAGTTGAGCAGGACAAATATTTGTGTTTTCATTTTATTTATGTAGATACTTATAAACTGTTAAAAAAGAAACATTTTCTTTTCATTTCCCTTAGGTTAGATATGAAGAGAAAAAAGAAGACAAGTTGAGGAGAAAATTAGAAGGTCATGGAACCCAAAAAGAAATAAGAGAACTCGATCCTCTCTAAAAGCCTAAATCAAAGCTCTGGAGTGACTTTAAATGTTTTTTAAAAATGATTTAATATAGTGAGTTGAGATACATTACATTAGATATAATTAGACCTAGACAGGAAAGGTGGTTCTGAGAAGCTAATGAAATATCATTAAGGTTGAATATAAGATTGTTGATTAGGATAAAGCTAATCCTGATTAGGATAAACAAGATGGGAGCTACAGATCTTATTTTTCCTCTTATTTATTTATTTTATGAGTGAAGAAGAGGTACAGTATCTTGCCTGGAGTGAAAAAGAAAAATAAAAAATATTATCAGTTTTACATTCTGTTAGTCTATCACAATAATGTTTTTCCCATTTTATTTTTTGCAGGGGCATTTGCCTTGAGATGTATCCCTGTTAAGGTAACAGATATGAATAAAAATTGAATTCACTTGCAGTTTATTTTTTCTTCACTGCAAAGCCCCAAGCACTCTGGCTGCTCCTACTTCCCTGACCTCACCATACCTTTCCCTCTTTGCACTGGCTGCTTCAGCACTGCTATCTTTCTCCAGACTTAACAATCATCAATACTGTCTCATCCTGTAAAGATTTTTCAGTCCTTTCCTCCAAAGGCCACCATTTAATCTATTTAAAGCCTAGTTATTATTTAGATCTCTATTCCATTTTGCTCCTTTGGTGAACTCTTGCCAGCTTCCATGAGAAGATCAAATCAACTACAAGTTTTAACACCCGGAATGTCTCCCTTGTGTTACTTTTCAAAGATAGAATTTTTTGTTTGTTTGTGAAAATATTTTATTATACTATATCTTCCTCAAGCCTCTTGTGGGGACAAATTCTGTCTGCTTTTGCTCACTATTGTATTCTCAAAAACATGGTGTGGTTCCCAGGACAACTGAATGAGTAAATGGACAAATAAACATATGAATGATTTTAATTTTTTATCAGAATTGTTGCTGATGTATGGACACAATAACTAGCTCTAGTCTTGCGATACATGAAGATGGCTGCAACATCCCCTCTATAAAAATTTAATATATACTGAAAACTTCTCTGATAGCAAATGTCTCTATTCTTTAGGCACGTGTATCAATGATTAACCACAAACTGTAAATTCGTATACACTCATTAAAAACACAATTTAGAAACTTCTGGACCACATATATTTCTTTCGATCACCATCAGGGTTTATTTGTAAGAGTTAAGAGACCATAACATTGATGTGAACTTTAAATAGCAATAGTATTTAAATATCGTGTTATGTATTTATATATGTCAGTTATCTATGTTGATGGAAGAAAATCCAAGTAAATTCTTCATATATGATGTCACCTATGTTTTGAAATTCAGGGAGTTTATTATAATAACAGGATCAAAATTCCATCTAAGACAATAAATTTACAAAGCATTTTCTATCAGTTATTTTCCATTTCTTTCATAATTCCATAAGATACCATTTATTCTCTGATTTTAGTTCATGTTTTTCACTGGAATTATAGTTACAATTATGCATAATGTCAAACCTGTCTCATAATCTGTAGCAACCTTAAGAATCAAATTGTTTACTTTATAGAACCTCCAACCCCAACAATGATCAAGTACAGTGCTTTAGTAGTTAAACTCAATAAATGTATCTGATATGCAAGGGAAGAGAAAAACTAACATAGAAAGAGGGAAGTAAAATGCCAAAAAGGAAATATATGTAAAAAGTGATCTTCCCATTTAAGACACCAATCTTTTTAGACCAGGCCATTATATAATATTAACATTTGCCTCACTTATCTCACAAAAAATAAAAAAAAAAACTCTCACAATTTAAAAAAAATTAACATACTATGAAATCACCTGCTGATTATATTTTCATTACATCTCACTATCTCTCTTCCTCAATTACCTGGTTGAAATGCTAATATTACACTGTGCAACTGGCAAAATTTGGATGCAGATGAAGAAAAGAAGCAAAATAGAATTGAATATACTGTTCATTAAGCCACAGGCTGCTGACAATTTCCAGGGTCTCTGCCTGCACTAGATTGGAAGTGTGAGATGAGCTAATTCCAACAAGTCTCTTATCCTGGGCATTCTCTACCATTACTCAAAAGGAGACCCCTTTTTCTGTCTTTTCACTTATTCTTACCCTAATCCTATTCCAACAAATCTTACCTCTGATAGTATCACTAGCCCTTTCCTTAGAAGAGGATGCTCATTCTTTCCCTCCCCATTTACCGTAATTACAAAAGAGAGTCAAAATTTGTTTTCCTACAGCATTTTCAACAATTGCTCCTTTACCCTAATTTAAAAATATGTCCCTTGAGACTTACTCTGAATCTCTCTGTGTGGCTCATGACTCCTGGATTGTTTCCTTCACTCACTGGTTGACGATTATGTACCCAAGTCAGGATCCTTGTATTTCTCTCTCCCACTATCACTCTTTTCTGCTTTGGACAGTTCAAATGTACACAACTTGGCTCTTCTCACATTCTATCAAATGTCTTCATCCATCAAATGTCATCCATCAAATGTCTCCCTATCATCTTGTTGTTTTTCCTGTCTTCACAGTCAAACACCTTGTTAGTCTATCTTTTCTCCAGATTTTCACTCTGAATTTTATTCTTAAGTCCACTACAATCTGGCTTCTGTCCTTCACAATTATCTATCTCAGAACATACCACCATTTATCCATTACCTCTTCTGAAACTCTATGGCCTGTTCTTCATTTTTTCCTGTCAGTCAATAAATTTTATTGATGTATTATGACACATCATTAGCCATTTATTTATTGAACTTGTGCTAAGCACCAGACCTGTCGTAAGTGTTTTAAAATTAATCCTCACAACAACCCTATGGACTGTTTATTATTCTTATTGTCATTCCCATTTACAAATATGGAAATTATAACTAGAGATGACATATAGGCCAAGTTTCTATTTCCTTAACATATCTTAGTTCTTCCTTTCCTCCTACTGACACTCTCAGTGCCTTTTCAGGCTGCATCTTCTCACTGCTTTCTCTGGTTCCATTTTGTGCCTTTCATCAGTCTTCTCTGCTGCTGTCAGAGTGTCCTCTAAATTGGATGGCTAATCACGTAACTTTCTTGTTCAGTATCTTCATAGATGCCTCCTAGCTCTAAGACTAAACTCAGTGGTCACGATTATCACCTAAGTCTGCTCATAGTCTGCTTCTTGTCTGCTTCCTGGCCTCTTCTTCCTTCCCTCATACTTCAGTGGGATTACCTATTGCTCCCCAACAATGTCATTCTGTGGCCAGTGCTTGAAGTACACTTTCAACCAACTAATTTTTACTCACCCTTTGAAACTCAGTTCCAACCTACTCTGTCCAGAAAGTCAGTGGAATCCTTGGTGTAGACCCCCTTTTCCACTATTGTGATTTATCCCACTGTGCTCACTGCAGAGAGTTGTGTCACTCTCTCACATTTAACTACGAACTCCTACAGGGCTAGTGTGGCTATGGTTTCCTCAACTTTGTCTGATCAATGCCACTCATGGTACCTGTTAATACCTAGGAACTCAAATATTTACTTCTCAGTCATTTTCTATTTCCACTTTTTGGATTTGAACTCACACAATATCAAATAAAGATATGTTTCAAAACATATTGTTCATCTAAGAAAATCCCTAAAATGATTTTCCAAGTATCACAAATGGTATTTTGATAAGCTGACCTTCTAGTAAAGATAGCACTCATGAATTTAGGGTAAAACAGATACAATTTGTTTGTTTTGATGGGCAAATCATTTGACTGCAGTTAATTGTTACATATGTGTAGGTATTCCTGCACATATACTATTTGCTACACTTCAAAATCTATTTTAAAGGTCTATAGATTTTCTCTGATAGATATTGGGGCACTTTTATTTTAAATAATTTTAAAAGTAAATGCAAAACATTTCTTGGCAAAATACACAGTCTTTACAAATACTGGTCTATACACAACTCAGAGAGGAGGCCATTATTTGCATATAAATCAGTAAGCTTAATGGTGGATTTCATGTCTCTTGAGAGCTATCTAACATAAAGAAATGAATAAACCAAATGGTGCTGCAGTACTATAACAAAGCTAATAAACACAGCTTTGTAACACTATTCTTTGAAATTTCTTCTACAATTATTAGCTTAACATATATTCCTACAACCTGCACATAAAAAGTATACTTTTTTAAAAAATTGGTGCTGTAATTAGTCACTCATTTTCAACATTCTTCATACATTGTTAGTAATAGATATCCATTAAGCACAATAATTTTCTATATGAATATTTAACATATTCCCCTGCTATAATTACCAGTACCTTGAACATATCCATTGCGTATTTTTATCAGTTCTCTTCAATCAGATTTTGTTTTAACTCATCATCTAATCTAGCTACAACAGTAGCACCTAGCTCCAAGACAGCTTTCATAGCTACAGCTAAATTAATAATGAAGTTGTCTGCTGAGGATAGTGCTTTCTAAAATTACTTTCAATTTAATAATTACAAATGTATCAGTGATGTGCTTGCATCATATGATCTTTATTCTATTTTTAATGAATGATACAAACTAAAACCAACAATAAAATATCTGTACAGAGCCCCAGTTACTTATTGTATACATAATTCATATGTACTTCAATCCCTGAAGCAAGAATTTTTACTCCACCACTACCTATACAGCAAGTCCTTCATAACTCCTTGTTCTTCACAGTTCTGAAAAATTGGCAAGCTGCTTTTTATGCTCCTTTCCCTCACTAAAACAAACTGACTCCCAGAATTTTGTGGAAGAGCTATAACTTTATTTTCTAGTCTGAAAACAATTAATAAAGTACGCAGCAATAAGTCTCAAATAATACAAGACAACTCGACTTTGGCAAAACATATACTTCATTTAGCTAGGAATGATCTTCCCTTTCAAAACTGTCCTAATTACACTCAGTAATACTACAGTTATTCTTGAGCTTTATTCTGAAGACTAACCCTAATGTCTGGGCCTCACTACTTTAGTTTCGAATTGCAGACACATTTTTATTTTAATACTAAAATTCTCATGGCCTCATGACTTTCAAGTTTGATGTGCATTCAAGAAGAAAACTGAATGGCAGAGATAAACCATTTTAAGAGTGACCTACAACAAATATTATGTCAAAATGATGACCATTTCTATATCAATTCCACCTCTTCTCCCCTCCCCAACTAATCCCTTCCCCATGAACCCCACTACTACCACGAAAAAAAAAAGGAAGAAAAAACTAACTCTCAGAATGCATAACCTCAACAGGGGAATTACTATCAATCAATTAGATTGGACAGCCATGATGTCTTTAGCCTATAGAAGGACACAAAAATGGGTTTAACTCATTGTCTGTCTTCTAAAAGATTAGAATCAGGAAGAGGTGATGAATTCACAGGAAACAATAATGAGCACTGAGAAAACTACAAGGGGAGAATCATAGAGAGTGGGATTTGAATTCAAATTTGAAATTTGGTTAGAACTTAAGACAAACCAGGAAGGAAAAAAAGCATTGCAGATAGATGCATCACCACGGGCCAGTTAACACTGAGCATTTACCACACAACAGGTAGCTCATTAAGCATTATAATGTCTCACATTAGGTAATATTAACTCTGTAAACTGGATACTTTTATTTCTCCCATTTTCCTGTGTAAACTGTAACTCAAAAAAAAAAAAAACACTGAAGCTCAAATAACTTGAATAATCCAGGTAGTCTTTGATAAAGTCAGTATTCAATTCTAAGCTATCTGAATCAAGAAGCCACTCTTAACTACTATACTCTAAATGACCAAAACATATATTCATGTTTTGAATGAACAGTGAGAGAACTAGCCCAACGACTGATGAAGATGCGTGGAGTAAAACTGGAAAATAGGTTCGACATATGAGTTACATTGTTGACTGCATTGGAAATAAAAAATCTTCAAATTTGAAACAAGGAGCCATGGAAGACTTGTGAGTGAGAGAGCAATACTGGAAGAAGACTTAAATTGGAGAGACATGTAGAAGTGAAGACTTTTTTGATGAATGTAAGGAATGCAAATTTCAGGTAACTGTATAGGAAACCTTGCTGTAGCAACAACCCCCAAATGTTAGAGATTTAGAAAAATGTTTTGTTTTTACAGATGTTACTTGCTCACTAAGAACATCTTTGAGTGAGTTACAGGTTTTCCTCTGTCTTCATCATTCTGCAATCCATGCTAAAAGAGTAGCCCCTGTACAAACATGCTATTATCACGGCAGAGGAAAAAAAGCGAGAGTTGGAGAAGACATGCAATGGCTCTTAAAGCATCTGTTCACGTACTATTATCCAAAGAAAACCACACAACCAAACCCTATGTTGATGGTGCAGGGGTGCATCCTTTACCACAGGAGGCCGCAAGGCACATGATAATAGCAAGGGTGTATAATCCTTTTACAGGAAAGAGGAGTGAGTCGTGGGAACAATAATGCAATCCACCAGAAAAAGCCTGTGCTCTTTATAGATGCTGTCACTATAAATTAAAGCAACAAACCGAAATGAGTAAACTTCATAGAAGGAGGGGAAATCTCTTGTTTTCCCCAGATAGAGGGTTCTGTCCTAAGAAAAACTGCTGTTTTATTTCCATATTTCCTTATGTAAAAGTCTTACGCTATATGATTTTATAATCTTGTGCTTAAAATTAGTCAAGGATTGAAATGAAAATCAAAGATTATATGAATTGATGGGGAGGATATGAATCATTTATACTCTTTTCATTGCAATCAAAGTGAAATTAAATTAGAAAAAAGTAAACACAGAAGGAACTCAGTTAACATGCTCTTGTTTGTTTGTTTTTTCCTATCCTAGATGGCATTATATTTAGCATGATTTTACCTGTGGCCTCTTAGTGGCTGCTGAACTAACAAACAATACTGGTCTTTTATTAAATATATGCGACACAAGTAAGTGATAGTTACAAAAAACCTAAGTAAGTTTTGATGCTGACGAGTCACTCCCAAACATGCAAATGATTAAATCAAATAAAAATGATGCAATGATATTCTTAGAATAAGTTATTTCTAGTGCTTTCATTGGAATTTTTTTTTAAACACAAAGCTGAAGTCTGAATCTTATCTTTATGCTGTCTGTTTGGTATTCCTGCTCAAGTTTCTTGTCCCTACTGGTCATTTATAGCTTTCAAGGTCTTGCCTAAAGGTCAGTCTCTGACCCAAAGTCTAGTTCTTTGACCTCTGTTACTTCCAGCTTACTTGGGTCTCAGATATAGCGTAGATACGTATCTTTGCAAATTATCCTTTCTTCTGAGCATAAAGTTTTCTGATACCAGAACATTCCCTTAAGGATTAATTTTGTCTGACATGCAAGAAAGTGGTCTCTTTCCTTTCTTGAAGTCCCATCAAATCTTTTATAGGAAAAGTCCAAGTTTTCCCAGAACACAATCTTGAAGGTCTAGGGAAGACAATCAATTAGGATGTTTGATAGATATTATTCAGTAAATATTTGTAGAATAATTAAATAGACAAATAAATGAACTGAATGATCATTTTAACTAACAGTTAAGACTTCATAGCAAAATTTCTAAACTTTTATTTAAAGCAATTAAATAAGAGTAATATACTTGATTCTCAATAAATAGTTAAATCTGGGCAAGGATGAAAAGTATGGTATAGCAAAACAGATGGCCAGCCACAATATCACTACTTATTTGCCCTCATAAAAAAAAAGTTTATAAACCATCAGGTGGGGGGGTGATAAACAAAGCTGAAAATCCTAACACTAGAAAGGGAAAGTTGTCTCATTCCTTTCTTCTAAAATCTCTTTTTCTAAATACTACAGAATGCTATTATTACAGATGTCATCAAGTTCTAAAAGGATTTTTTTCTGGTATTATAATGCTTTCCTACAGCTAATCATGCTTATAAAAGAACACTGAAAAGCCACAACATAACCACATTCACAGTATATTGTATTTGCTTTCTGAAGATCTTTACCTAAATTGACAATCAAAGTGTTGCTGTAAATTTTTAAGCCATCCTAAATATCTCATTTATATGCCAACTTCAACTGCTTATTCTAAGACTATTTTGACAAAGGAACTCCAATAGTCTTATGACCTGCACCTTACTGGTGAGATGCTAGAGTGCTGAGTTCAATCATAGAAACAAACGTTAAAGCACTAGAAATGTGAATAGAATTTCAACTCTTTATGCTGCAATTACTGCTCTAAGGAGATCAGTAAGTGCATTTCTCCTAGATTTGTGTAACTACACAACTATATAGTGTTTATCAACTCTGTTTTGCTACATTTGTAAAACCTATTTAAAATCTAAGCAATCTCAATCTTAAAAAATCATAAACTATTCAATCTTAAAATCCAATCATGAAATCATAAACCATCCAAGAAAGCATTCTGAAAAGTGGAAAATTGGTAAACATAAAACCTGTCATTATGATACTGAGTTTCTTTGCATAAGCATACAGGTGGAGCTAATCTTGATCTTACCCACAAATATAGGGTGTTCAAAGAATAAATTTTTAACAAAACATCGTAAACACAAGAAAGACTATTTCAAGTACAATGTGAAATTTTAGCAAAACAAATTTAAGAACAAACTTTCCAAACAAAATGAAACTTTATTTGTAGGAAATGAGATACAGGAAGCATATTTCTTAATGGAAAGTATGAAGTATAGATTATCTTGATTTAATTAAATCTTTCTATACAACCTGTGAATTTTTAATAATGTGCCTAAACTATTAGTTGTATCAGAAAAGACTAGAAGGAAATAAACATTGGACTATTAGTCATCTTTGTCACTCAATGGTAAGTCTGTTGTGAGTTTTTTCTTTTTAAATCATTTTCTATACTTTCCAGGTTTTCTTTGGTGAACATCTATTATTATTAATATGAGAAAGAACAATAAATCATTTCACAACATTAAAAGAACTAACTGACCCCTATGTATCAGGAAAGGGTTACAATGCTAGCAGAATTTATACATGCTATGTGGAAAGGCTCACATATCAGGTCATAATTTTTCTTCTACAGGGGTCACTGCTTGCTTCTAAGTCCTAGTGGTGACAGCGTGATAGGGATATTTTTTTCTTTGGCACAAAAGTATCTCACTTTTTTCCCTGAACTATTATAAAAATTATTACAAAAATGCCTTGGAAAATAAAATCAATGCTAATGTCTGAGTTCATCGTACTAACAGGTTTTTCATCAAGTACTACAAGTAATGCATTATATTGCTCCTCCCATAGCATCGTGAAGTAATTTCCATTATACTGCTTTTATAGTTAAAAGCAAAAATCTTTCATCCTCTAAGTATTGAATAGTACAATAAGCTGCTTATTCTCTCATCTGTTATTTATTTCTAATTTCAATTTAAAGATGGTTTGAAGTAAATTAAATGGGTCTATGAAATAAAATTTTCTCAAAGCTTAAGTTTGAAATGAGATGAGATTTTCAATTAAAATATTTGCATGCTAAATTGTGACAACTTTATATAATTGAAACAGGAAGAGGCACTTGAGGGCCATATCCTGAATTTGCCTACAAAAATAGAGACATTCAATGCATTAGAATAAATTTCAAGGTGTCACACAGTAACTGTTATATGAGCCTAAACATTGGAACAGTTTTTTCCCCTTCTATATTTTTGTTAGTCAATGACTTACGACAGAATATTATCATTCTTACAAAGGCATGATTTCAAATTACACTGAAGTACTGAATTATGCTTTAAAATCTGGGTTCTAGTCCTTCTGCTTTCCTTACAAATGAGACCCACTCACAACTGGACACCCCGAAATGTGGGATCATATTAAGCACTTACATCTATAGGTTCTTGGGGAAAAATATGCTAAATGGATTCATTTTTATCTTTCCTTTTCCTCCTCCCTTGATTATTTTATTAAATTGTTCACTATCCATTGCTCCTTCCTTTTTGGCTCCAAGAGGTAAAATTATGAATCTTGAAATTGTCTTATCTCTCTTTTGTTCCTAGAGAAGTAGTAATAAAAATTACTTCCCCAAGTTGCATATCTCCCTCTTCTCTGTGAGATTTGAACTGTATATGGTCCAATGTTTTATGTGGAAAATAGCCTATTTATAAATCATAAATGGTAAGGCCTTAGCATTAACTTTCAACTTTAATGGTTCATTTAAATATTTTAATAAAGTGTTTAGCTTATTATGACTTACAGATACTGCTACTGTGATAGATTTGGTGGCACATAGATGTTCTGAATTCTCAAGAAAGGTAAGTGTCCTTAAAATTTAGGGAAAAAGAAACAAAATCCTTTGTTTTAAAGATTGTTTACTATTCCCATTTCATTGAAGAGAAAGGAGGAAAAAAGTAGGAAAGGAAACGCATACTGTGTATGAAGGCATTGCAAATATATCTGAACTTTCCCATGTAAATGGACACTTTTGGCCTAACAAATTAAAAATAAAAGCAAAAAACAAAATAACTTCCTACTTTTTATTCTTTTTTCTCCTTTTTACCTTTCAGTGGTACAGTTTAAAATATTTTCTGGAATCATTCACCCAGCCCTAATTCTAATAGAAGGCTTTGGAGCAGTTTGTATCTAATAACAGCTCTGTGGAGGCCCTTGAAATTGTAATAAAGACCCATCAACCTATCAGAAGAACATGTAATTTTATGTTCATTACTTCTTAGTGCCCGACTGTAGAATTTGGATGGTTGCACCTCAATTAAAAGTTGAATTAAAGTTAATATCATTTAAATAAAAACTTCAATAAAAAGTTAAAATTCTATTCTTAATAGCATTAATACCCTTTAATGACCGCTATGGTCATTACCACCAGATAACTGCCCTCTTTGACCCCTTCTTCACTGAGAAACCTAGCAACACAGTCAATTATTCAGCATAATGAGCACTCTATGGGAGATTATTGTGAAACCAAGTATCTTGACTTTCCATTCTGTTATTTCCATTATTCAATAAATGTTGCATTTTTTCATTGCAAGCTTTTCTATTTCCAAAAAAGAAAGCTGCTCGGACTTCACAGTTACCCCTCTCTTTGCCCTGCAAAAGTTCATGCATATAATTGGCCAAAAAAAAAAAAAAACTTTAGATATAATTAAAATGGTGTAAATTAGGCAAATCTACTATTTGGGAGTAGTGACTACTGCTGTTAAAGATCTTAATCTATAACATCTGAGACAACCATAAAGAAGAAAAAACAAACCTGAAAAAGGACGTTAACCATGACTTTTGAGGTCTCTAATTACTTTGCATTTGATGTTAAAATTGTAAGTGTGAAAGACAAAAAGAAAAAAATCCAAATACATAAAGGAGAGACTTCACAAATCCTTTAAGAACTTCATTTCCTGTTTTCCGTTCCTGGAGACTGCCATTAATTGGGGATAGAGCCAAAAAAGAAAAGGAAAGGACATTAACCAAGTTTTCTGCTAAAATAATGTCCCAGTAGGCTCAGTTCCTACTGAGAACACTGAGAAATTCTTATTCTCTTATGTAAGTTATTTTAGGGGCATTGTTTAAGGTTAAAGAATTAACTCCTCATGATGCTCTAAAAGTTTATATCTTAATCATCAGATCAAATTGGCAGAAGAATTTCCAATTTTGTAGCAACTCAAACCCATAACCTGGAAAAGTAAAATAATACCAAATATTGTTTAATAATTAATTTTCTTACAAATCAAATTGGGCTACAAATTGAAGTTAAGCAATGATAATATATAAAATACCCTTACTTTGAAGCCCATTAATTTTGTTTCTCTGATTTTTATATTGAATTTTTACTACACTTGAAGATTATTAAAAGAATAAAGGCAAAATAACCTTGGATTCCTTTGATAACAGCTACAAGATAAATTAAGAATTTGATGATACTTTCAGATGTAAGCAAAAGAATTTATCAGGAATTTTTAAACTAAAAAAGCAGTTTTTGAGGAAATTATATAATCCCTTAAATTAAAATAAATGTAACTTTGAGATTATGTAATCTCCTTTCCTATAAGTCTTTCAGGTAAATTTAAATTTATATCCATGTTCATGAAGTTTTAACAAAAGCGAGATTTAATTGATAGTAGCCTAAGTTCTGTTGTTAAAAAGAAACAAAAAGTAAAAAGAAATAAAAAATATTATTCTTTTACCAACGAAGCAAGCTCTATTACATACTGTGTAAAATGTTGGTTAAAAAAAACTAAAAAATGTAAGGAGTATGGTTTCTGTCCTCAAGTTTGTAATTTAGTGAACAACATAGGGGTGAATGAAATATATGACAGAAGCAATAAGGAATTCAACAGATGTGATTAACTTCGTCTAAGATCTACTTAATTTGCACTGGATTTTGAAAAATAAACAGAGGTTAAACAGACAGTGGAGAAGAGCATCTCCCCAAGGGAACAGCAGTACAGGTACCAGCATGAGTATGAGGTTAGAGAAGTGTGGGGTAGTCCGGCTGGGCTGAGGTACACATCTTGCAAGAAAACTAAGGGTCAAACACTCTGGAAAAGTCATTTTGTTTCTAATCAAAGAATACTTTTCAACACCTTGTTAAGGAATATGAGTTTACCCATTGGCAAAGGTTTTGAGCTGGAGTTTGATGCGATCCAACATGTATTTTAGAAAGATGACAACAGAAGTAGAGGGAAATAAAATTGAAGCTGAGAATCAGAAGTCAATGACACTATTCATACTCAGCATTGTACACAGGAAAGACTACTGGTATGGGGGTAGGTACTGCCAACATTAACTATCAGTTTATGGCAAATAAATCAGGATAACCTTAGAAGGTCACTAATCTATAAAATAAAAATTATTCTCAACCCAGTGAGTCTATCTGTGGGAAATTAAGTTTCTAGGTAAGTCTGCAGCTCTTACCTAGAGACTGAAAACACAAGGCCTGACCCAAGTACAACCAGTAGATATGAAAAGGAGGATAGAGAAAAACAAGTGGTTATACCAAATACTACTGTTTTCACTGAGTGTAAATAAAAATACTCTTGACCCATGCTGGAAAAACAATCTAGACACATGGTTTGATATTATAATGGATTTCTCATTTAGTCCCTATAGATCTCTGTATAGATTAAACAAAAGCCAAGCCAAAGCAGTCACCAAAATAGTACCTGAAATGACCCCTAGAAGATCGGAATGTCATTCTTTCAACTTAAATGGTATTTAACTCATCTTCCCAGGAGATGCCAGAAGCAAGAAGAACAATGTTCTATATGCATGACTAGATGCAACCCTTAGGTCTGACCACAGGTGAGATTTCGTAGACTGAAAAGAAAAACTGTCAAGCACACATTTTTTACCATACTGAAAGAAAATAGAGCAAGAGGTTTTTTTTTTTATTTGTATAAAATATATTGTTCTTCCAGGCTGCAGTGAAATAGTTTCTATTTAATTGCACAAAAATCCTAAGAAGGTTACAACAGTGAAACATTAAAATTCTAAGGGCAACTAATAACATTAAAACTTTATAGCCCCAGATAGAATAATTTAGACAAAAACAACATGAACATATGTTTTGTGTAATAATAACAAACATTTATAGCTGTCAAGAGAGAAAAACACAGGTTTATGCACACCTTAATGGTGTGCATGGGTGAGCATGAGTATATTTAAAACATAATATATTACAAAAATGACAGCAGGCATGGCTCTTCTGGGTACTATGTTAAATCAATGAATAAATTACCAAAAGTGAGCTGTGGCTGTTTGGATGTGTAATTGAGCTTAACGTATGTAGTGTTATTTCAAAAGAAACTGTTCAAGGAGTTTGGAGCCCAATCCACTCTGCATCTATCCTAGGCAGTTTACAAATAGCAATAAATGAAACTGTTTCACAGTAGGAAGGAAGTTTAGTTATACACATTACTTAAATTGAGGAAAAGTTAATTTTAATATGCTTTGCAGAAACTGAAAACAAACTTATAATAATTTGTTTATGTTCACCAAACTGGAAATTGAAATGCTAATATTTAAATTTAAATTTATTTTAATTATTCACTATATGACTCACAAAATCACTAGAAGTTATCCATTTAACTTAAAACAAATACACGCACAAACCCTTCATAAATGTTTATTATTCTACTTGCTTTAATTACACCATTTGAATACCACACTTTTTCAAAAAATCATTGAGACCACAGAATATGAAATAAATTTTAAGCTTATTTGTGTCAACAAGTTAATGGCAATTGGTAATAACTGCTGTAGACAAAGCCATTAATGTGATTTTTCAAGGACAAAAGTAACTTCTCATAATTTTCTTTCTAATTATAAGGTTGTTTGTCTTACTTAGTACTCTACCACAGTTTTATGAAACAGGGAAAGAGGTGCATTTTCTTATTTTCCCTGCTTATTTTTAATGGTCTTTTCTCATATTTTTCTATTTTTTATAGAATCCTATGACCCTTTTATATGGGAAACTGAAATAAAATTTCATAAGAATTAAGTCCTGAATCTTTTTAATTACAAATCTTGCCAAGTAGCCAAAAGGATTACTCAACAGGTCTAATTTCTTTTGGGGAGACTGCAACTTTAAGCAATTTAAAGTGCAATGATGGGTTTAGGTAACAACCATGCTGACTCCTTATTTTTCATTTCTTTCCTGTTAATAGGGTCATTATATCATGGCAGATGCAGAATGCAGGAATGTCATATGTTATATGAAAAGGAGACTATTTTTCCTGAACAGGGTATTTTTAACTGTCCTATGAGTCCTGTGCTTTGTTTTCATTTACAGTCATATAATACAAGTATCTTCCAATGTTCTCTGCAATTGTGTGGTGCACTAGACTCATAAACTCAGACTTCTTTTTCATTTTTAACTAGATGAAAAGATTCTTACTAACACTGAAAATAAAAAAAAATAAGTTTGTAGTTATCAAGATCTTTTTATTTGAAGTAATACAATTAGGCCATTCCTCAGCATTTTAGTACCTTTTTATTCATGTTGTCACTGTTAATTCACATTTCCACTTTACTTCTCCAATTTTTCTCAAACCAACCAATTTACCGGTTCTGCAAAACGCTAATCCCTCAGGGTTTCCATGCTTTTATGAGCATCTGATGATGAACACAGTTGGAGAAGTCAGATACAGTCAGACAGTGGAGCCCACTTACTGCTCAGTGATTCTTAGATCAAGATATAGAAATGAGTAGGTCAGGAAATATTGCTTTACAAACTGGGAGTTTAAAGACCTAGCTATATATGCTAAACTAAGTAAAGTTATTTAGAAAAAGATTTTTTCCTTCACCTTCTTCATTACTTTTTGTATTGCTGAGACAAAACACCCAACACCCAAAGTTAAAGAGGAAAGGTTTATTTCAACTCACAGTCTGTAGAGGTTTCAGTCCATAATCACTAGGCTCCAAGGAAGGGTGACATAGCAGAAGGGCCTCACAGAGGACAAACAGTTCACAGCATGGCAGGCAGAAGGCAGGGAACAAGCAAGCAACAGCCAAAGCAGCAAGTAAGCAGCAACAAGCATGCCTTCCTTCTGTCCTTTAAAATTTCATCCAGGATACAAATCTATTGTTTCGTGCCACTCATGCCCAGGGTGGGACTTCCATGATCACATCCTTAATCCCAGTGTCACATCCTCAATCCACATTCACACACCCTAACCCATTGACCTTTGAAAATCCCCATCTATGACTGCATGAGGCTTTGGGGGGACATCTAGATATAAACCATAACATCCTTGGTTGAGTCTGCTTTGTGTCTGCAACATATGTCATGGACCTCTGTCTCTAGAGACTGACTCCACAGAGACATCACTGGTTGGTAAGCAGCAAGTGTCAAGTACTTTTTTTAAAAAGGAAAAAGAATAAAAACGATGATACAGAATTTCAAAACAAAATAATAGGAGATTAACAATGGTTAATATGTTGTGTATTGTTATCTTCAAAGTAGTTGCTCATATTACAAGATACAGGCATGAAACAATGACCAACGAAAGCACAAATCATTCTTTTTGATGAACTAATACAGACTAGTAGTTTAATGATTTATCTCGTGTATATATATAAAATCTGTGTATCTTGTGTGTGTGTATATACGTGTGTGTGTGTGTGTGTGTGTGTGTATATATATAAATAAAATCTTTTCCCTTCTTTTTTCTCCTTTCTCCCATCCCAGTTGTTCTTTCCTTTTGAACAGTTTCTTCCCCTTTCACTTTCACAATAGCTATTACACATTGTGGATCTTATGTACTCTTTCAGTTTTTTACACTAGGGAGACAATACGATATTTACACATGAGAGTCTAATTTATCTCACTTATGAGTACAGTCTCAAATTGCATCCATTTACCTATAAAAGCCTTGAGTTTATCCTTCAGCTTAAGTGTCAAGTATTTTGTAGAAAAAATTTTACTGAAACTTTTATGGACAAGGCTTTAAAATCCAGAAACCTTCTTTGACTACACTTATTTTAGATATCCCATTTTATTTTTCCTCATTTAAAGTAAGTACTACAGAATTAATGAGCTAGTAGCAGGAGAATGTAGGAAATGGAAAAGGATCAGCAGCTAAGTTAATGTTAAACCAATGACTAGTTGTCATGTTTCAGATGTTACCCTGCAAATACTAGGCCTAACAAGAGCAAATAATCAAAGTTCATGGTCAAAAAAGCTGTTTATTATAAACAGTTCTAAATTCTTGTTAATAAAGTGAGAATAATACTTTCAACAAGGTATCATTATAATAATTTATAATAACATTCAAATATTTCAACAGCTTAGATGCCATATCTTTTAAATCTCAAGATCCAGTAGTCACCTTGAGATATAATGCAAAAGCTTACAAAATATATAAAGATATCACATGTTAATCTGTGGTATCTATAAGACCAGTATTTTTGCACTGAAGAGACAATGCTGGGAATCAGGGTGGTATGCCTCAAAGTGGTTCTCTTCAGGTTCTACTCCTTTTTGTCCTTTTCATAATCTTTCCTTCTGCCTCCTGTTTTGGACTCAGGCTTTGCTTCACACTGTATCTATGGTTCTCATGTGCATATTTTCCCTGGATGCTGTGATTCACCTTCATTGTATGAACTGCTCAAAATCTCTCATTGTAACACAGACCATAGCCCCAGTTCCCTATTCAACACTGCTAAAATTAGGGAATCAGACTCACCCTGACAGTAACTAAAGAAGTACAGAATTTCTCTGGTCTTCTTAGCAATCATGTATGATTAATTAATCAACTCTGATATTTTAATATATATCAACTAATTTCTCCAACAACTCTGTAAGGGAGAGAAGTGGTATTATTATTTCTCATTTGCAGATGATGAGACAGGTAAAAAGAAGAGATCTGACTTTTGATCCCTGGGGTCAGCACATTCAATTGGCTTATAGACATATGGACTTATTCTAAGCTTTTAATTACCTAGTTCTGGAATTGAGTCTATTTGTCTCCATCATGAGTATAAAAGTCAGTTTTTCCCCAAGGAAAATAACTGCTAACATTAGTCTTGGAAATAAAAACATAATAAATTTGTTTTTTTCTTTAACCTACAGAGCATGTCAATCACTATAATAATACTACCGTATCATAATACATTTTATTACAGTTTTGTGAAATGTTAGTGAAACAAATCAATATATCTTTTATTTGTTATCAAAACTATTTAATAATATTTATAAAGTATTAAGTAACTAAAATGAAATAGCAACAATGAAAGTTGTGCAGTGGTTATACTGTTTCCTTCATCAACTTCTGGTATTTTTCATTAAATTTAACACAACTCTCAGACACATTTTTATTAAGGAATGATAATCTTAGACTATAGGAAACAAGAAATAAATGCAAAAAGTGATATACTTTATTTAAATTACATGCCCTCATTGGTATCCTCACTGGTAACTCAGTATTAAATGAAAATTAAGTATTTAAAAATTATGGTAATAGTGCAACTCCCTATGCTTATAATTAATTCAAAACTGGTAAACCCAGAATGTCAGTAAGCTAACCAAGTCATAAATAATGCTATTGAAAATGTCTTTAAAAATATAGGCATGGTGGTATAGTCCTGTAATCCCAGCACTCAGCAGGCTAAGACAGGAGAATAATGAGTTTGAGGCCAACCTAGGCTACACAGCAAGTTCAAGGCTGGCCTAGACTACATAGTGAGACCATGTTTCCAAAAAAAAGTCTTTAAAAGGCAAATTTCCAAGTATAGATATAGTAAGTTGCTTTTTCCTTTTTATCTGTGAAATAGAGACTTACAGGACATCATGCATTTAAAAAACTTACCAGTTTTATACAACTGGACTATATCCTAACATTTCAAATTTAATCAATGAATGAATTTAATTTTACATGCCCTCAGAAAATATGGACCAGAAGACAACTAGCCAGCCTTCCTGGTGAGTGGCGCTAACAGCATGGACTCCAGGAAGAAAAGGATCCATGCCTCCCAAGAACCTGTCATGTTGGGTCAGGGAGGATCCAACCAGAAGACAACTAGCCAACCTTCCTGGTGACTGGTGTAAGTGGCGCAGACTCCAGGAAAAGAAAGATGTGTGCCTCCTGTGTGCCTACCAGCGCACGGGCTGAAAATCAAGACATCATCTCCCCACCCCCCAACCCCCAACCCCCATAAGCAACCTGCTGGTTCAGAGGACCAGCTAAGTTGATAGCAACTAAGGTACATAAAGCAACTAAATGCTTGTATTGTTTGGTTGATTTTGCAGGCCTCAGGTCAGCAGTCTGAGCATCTCTTGGGAGGATGACAGTATGCAATGTAGCAAATATGGGGGATTCCCTTCTATCTTGCCTTTGAGGCCCAGTATTGTTCTCATTGTTTTGCTTTATTCTGATTAATTTTTTGTGCTTTATTTCATATTCTGTTTTGATTGGTTTTATTCTGTTATGGTTTTGGTTTGATTTTACTATACCTGATGGAATGGTCAACTATTGTGAAGATAACAAGATACACTATAGCAGCTATTGTTTTCCTAGTATCTTGCTTTGAAGTTCTGTACCAGTTCTACTGCTTTGTTTTGATTGACTTTGTTCTGTTATGTTTTGTTGGATTTTATTATCTTTAAAATAAAATTTAAAAAAAAAGAAAATATGGACCAGCTCTTAAAATCAATATGAATATTTAAAGGACTAAAACATCAGTATCTTAAGGATTTTGATTTGTTACAAATATTTTATTCATTCAACAAGCATTTTTATAATAGTTTCTGAGAGATATATTATGCTGAGCATTACAGTATACAGATCAATGAATAAGAACTAATTTTCTGCCTTCATACAGTATATATATATAGCTTGAGGACTATCTTTAATATATAGTACAAAAGAGACTGTGACATGTGGTATAATGGAGGTATAAATGTTATAGAAACACTGAAAAAAATTGAGAGTCATTTTTGCCATAGATAAGTGCTGGGCAATAAATAAGAACACTGAAATATAACATGATAATAGGCAGGCTTAGCCAGGCATGGTGGCACATGCCTGTAATCCAAGCACTCAGGAAGCTGAGGCAGGATGATCATTACAAGTTCGAGACCAGGTTGGGCTGCAAAGTCAAGTAAAGGTCACCCTGTACTGCATAGTGAGACCCAGTCTCAAAAAGACAAAAAAAATAGGCTTAAATAGGTATAGCTGCGCAAAGATATAGGGAGCTGAAAAAGAAGAGCATAGAATAAAGGACAAATTAAACAGTTTGCAAGACTAGAAGTACTCTAGTATATGTGGTTATACTAAAGGGAAGAGCTGGAAAGGAAAAAACTTTAAAAGTAGGCAATGGAAAACCACCAAAACATTCCGGGTAGGAGAGTTCTGGTACAAATGGAAAAGAGGCAGGAAAGGACCAAGAGAAAATTTAAATTTGGAGGCTAATTTTAGAACTATATCCCATTAAATTTGTGAGTTTTGTAGAAACTAAATAAAAAGGAAATTATAAAATATGATGAAGGTAGGAATTAACCAAGGTTGGTTAATTCTACTGTTCAGTGCTATAAAAAACCATCTTTACTCTCTGCCATCTTTGGCATATAAACATAGGTCCTCAGCCTAGCTCCATTCATAGTAACAAAACAGCTACAGCAGCTTCTTGTCCTTGTGAAACTATTCCATTTGAAAGGGAACTTTTTCTTTTTTTGTGTATCTCCTATAAAAATCAAAAATTTTCCCAAAGCCCAAATAGAGATTTCTCTTATATCTCACTATCCAAAAATGCATCAATTGGCTGTACCTACACCAGTTTTAACATGGCAAAGAGCCATAATGGTTGCCCGATGAAAACAGTAACCATGGTTCACTGCCTGGCAGAAGAATAGGATCCACTTTGCCTGAAAAACATCATATGAAAGGAGGTGGCTATGTAGACAAAAATAACTGGTTTAGTTTAGAAAACAGAGGGGGAAAGGCTACTGGTTAAGCATTCACAATGCTTGCTATATCAATAAATATTATTTGATGCTGTTATTGATGATTATATCATAAGTGCAACAAACCTAACTCATTTCCCTTTTATGAGAGGTGTGCTTTCATGTCCTAATATCTAGCTTTATAATTTATGGGAAGAAAGAAGTATTGATTGCCTTGGAAAAGTACACAAAACAAGAGTTTCTGTTTCAAGGCATTCATTGACAGAAGTCTGTTGTGAGAGAACGTCTGCTTAAAATGCAGAATTTCCAAAGAAATTCTATCTTCAAACAATTTTACCTGATTTCCCTTTTGTACATAAACCAATGGAGAACAGTTGTTAAGCTTTGTGTGTGTGTGCACGCACAACTGAGACTAAAATAATCTACAAATAATAATAGAAGATGCTATTTGTTAAAGGTCTGAAACCAGAATAAAACTGAAAACTACAACACAACTGGATAAAATACAAAAGTAAGTTACAAAGGAAGAAAACTGCTCAGAACATCAAATTTACCTTTTTTCAGTGATATATTTGTTCACATATTGTTCTCTTTGTCTGTGTTCTACAGTTAATAATTCTTAGATTTCAATCAAAAAAGGAGAAATTCCCAATGACTAGTTAATAGTAATAGCTACAAAATTCTCTATTAGGAAATGAGATAATTTTATTTCTAAAATGCAATAAAAATAATAACTGTACTATTCCCTGATAATTCTTTAATTTTTTTTTCTGGTACTGGGAATCAAACTCAGGATCTTGCACTTGCCAGGCAGGTGCTGTGCCACTGAGCTATATCCCTAGCCCCTCCATGATAATTGTGAAAAATAATTTTGTTTTATTTTTAGTCATATTAGTCTATGAGAAAGGAGAAAACATTGTGACATAGCTTCACTAAGGAGAATAACCAATGGAACCTGGAGAGCTGCTTTTTAAAATATATACAGCTCTTACAACAGTTTGTCCACAGGACAAAGAATGTGTGACCAAAAAAATGTGGATCAGTGTAAAAGCACTTGCTATGTGTATTACAGGTAAGGCTTTGAAATTTCTAAAGCATTGAGTACTAGGAAACATTCCAATATGCTGAGCCTCTTGGCATTACCCCACAGCAGTCACTATCATCTAGGGCTACTGAGCCTGCTTAGCATCAGTATCTTGAGTTTATATCATACTATTATTGATTTCCTTTCAGATAGAAAATAACAAAAGACTTTGGGGACAAGGGGCTGAAAAGGAGGAAAAAGCAGAGATGAAGAGTATTTCAAAACTTCTCATAATCAAAATATATAGCCCTCAAGTTATGGATGAACTCAAAAGGTTCCGATAAATGCTGCAGTTTTAAATACTACTGAAACTCACTAACTGCTTCCTGTTTTCATAGATAGACCAAAAATTCCTATTTTAAACGAATTGTTTTTACTGGGTTTGGCCAGATGAATCTATGAAGCGACATTCAGTGCCACTCCTCTTGTACCCCATCTGTATAAGGACAACCTGAATCTGTCTATATGAGTCTTCAAATGAAAGACAGCAGGCAAACAAATTAAACCAAGTTGGATTGGGAAAATATGTATTTGTGTTTACATGTGCTTTATAAAAACTGTGTTCCAGAGAAGCAACTCAGGTCATTTTACAAAAGAGAGCTCCCGAACCCTGTATTTCCTATAAAGGTATAGAAGAGTTATAAACTATATAGGTAAACTTCATTCATCATTTACCAGAAGGATGTGTATGTACACAAATTACAGTAGACCAAATATAATATGTCAGAGATTAGAGTCCACTGGACATTCAAATAGTGGCATGATTTAGTTCTACCTTTTAAATTTATGTCAATTTAGAGACCTTTACTTTCTCTAGTTCAATCTCACCTAATCTTGTTACAAAGCTTTAAAGCAAAGACTCCAAATTTCATTAACCAGTGTGCTGGTCAGCAACTAAGTCATATTATGCTTTTGCTTTTTTTTTTTTTTTTTCCCGGAGAAACCACTCAGAGGATATCCATTCAGCAAGCCAGCTTAAACAAAGACTTCAAAATACAACTTAGCAAGCTGTTATGGTTTAGATCTAAAATGTTCCTTCAAAGTCTCGTATGTTCAGAGGTAGGACTTCTGAATGGTAACTGGCTCATGGGGATACTATTCACTCTCATGTTTTCCACTACTGAGTTCCACTGATGAGTTCAGAGTAAAATGCTGTTAGTAGGTAGGGCCATCAGGTCACTGCAGGTGTGATCTAGATGGGTGCATTTTTGTCCAGGCTCTTCCCCACTCTCTCTCTTTGTTTCCTGGCTGTCATGGAGTGAGCAGTTGTCCTTCTAACCTGACCTTTCTACTTTGGAACCAGTCAACCATTGACTGCACCCACTGGAACTGTTAGCTAAATTAATCTCTTCTTTAAAATGAAGTTGTCAAGTATTTTGTCCCAGTGGTGGGAAAATGACTAGCATAAAACCTATTAAAACAACCAACTAAATTTGCCTTCAACTAGAGTTGCCTTAAGGAAGTTCACTGATAGTAATAATAAAATCACATTTTTTTCTTCTTTTTGTAATACAAAATGCTATTTATCTGGGAAAAAATTAGTGTAATGTCTCTTTTCAAGGTTCATTTCTATTTATAATGAAACCATGATGAAAAAAAAATGTGAGAGAAGTGTAGAAAAAGAAAGCAGGACAGATATTAAACTGGGATTATGCTATTATTTATGCAGCTTAGATAAAGTACCATGAAAGATACAAGTAGGGTTCCATTTTTAGCTATTAAAAAATAGCATATATCAACTAAATAAAATTAAATGGAAATTTTTAAGCTGATATAATGTGCAAAATGAGTAAAACAAAGAAATTTAGGATGCAGTTGCTACCCCAAGGAGTTTGTGGTCATGATGGAGTGTAATCACTATAAAAGTTAACAATAGGAGTTATAAATGAAATTCCAAAACAAAAATAGTGTCACAAGATTATATGTGATTAATTGGCAAATACATGGTACAAGCAGTAAATATAACACAGTTCAGAAGGGAGAGATGTTGCAGGAAATCTCTTTTAAGAGGGTAGGATTTTAATTCTAGTATACTTCCCAGCTCTTCCTCACCCTCAACCCTTCCACTATTCACATCATTTTTTTTATTTATTTTTTGTGTGTGTGTGTGTGTGTGTGGAACCGGGTATTGAACTCACAACCTTGCACCTGCCAGGCAGGCGCTTATGCCCCTGAGCTAAATCCCTGGCCCTAATTTTTTGAGACAGGGTCTCACTGTGCACTTCAGGCTGGTCTTGAACTCACTTTGTAGCCCAGGCTGGTCTCAAACTCACGACGATCCTCCTGCCTCAGCCTCCCGAGTGCTGGGATTAAAGGTGTGTGCCACCACGCACGGCTCCTCAAATCATTTCTCTACTGACTAATCACACTGTTTGATTTCATTCTAAATCTCTTGGCTCCCGTTCATCTTTACTGTTGGTTATCACCAACATTCCTTCTATTTTTACCTCATAGGATCCATATTCCCTCCTTGAAAATCTGAGCTCCACCTAATTCACTTGCTCTCTCTCATCTAAGTCATTGCACAGTGGTCCACCTTACCCATGGTAGATATGTTCCACGAGCCCAATGGATGCCTGAAACCACAGAGAGTACCACAGATAGTACCAAACCTTATATACTCTGCTTTTTCTATATACAGATAGATGCTCATTTATAAATTAAGACCAGAGCAAGATGAACAGCTAATAATAAAATAGAACAACTATAACATACTATAATAATAAAAGTTATATGGATATGATTTCTCAAAATATATTGTACTGGATGGGCAGGATGGCACACACCTGTAATACCAGCACTTGGAAGGCTGAGGCAGGAAGAGCATCGTGAGTTTGAGGCCAGACTGGGCTACAAAATGAGTTTAAAGCCAGCATGAACTGCATAGTGAAACCCTGTCTCAAAATATTACATATTCATTTTTCTTCCTGGGATGATCTGGGATGATAAAGAAAGGTCCTTATGACTTCACTTTGGTACCCCTAAATTGCCAGCATCACTACTCTCGTGCTTTGGGGTTATTATTAACTAAAACAAAGATACTTGAGCATAGGAACGATCCCAGTGGATCTGATAATTAAGATTGCTACTGTGTGACAAATGGGACAGTAACATATACACCCTGGATATAGTGGATGAAGTGATTAACTATGTCTCACCTGGGGCAAAGTGAGAGGGCCAGAGGGTTCATCAGGCTACTCAGAAAAGTAGACAATTTAAAACTTATAACTGTTATTTATAGAATTTTCCACTGAATAGTGACTGCTATTGACTACAAGTAAATGTAACCATTGAAAACAAAACTGTAGACACTAGGTTACTATTATTCATCTTGTTTGTCCTCCTTAAAACTGTCTCTTTAACTGTCTCTGTTTTACTAGTCCTATTCTTCTGCCTATAAACATGCTAAGTTCACCTTAACTCATGAAAAGTTCATTTGACCTATTTTGCTTCTATCCCCAGGTTACCAACATTTTGTACAGTAGCAGCTGGTAGTTTCTCTTTTGAACATGTACAATCTCACTTACTTACAACTTTTAGAATTGTATCCTTGCCCTCAGTTACCTTGGAATTCCTTGAGATTCTATCATACCTCTGCTTTATTCTCAATAGTCTCTTCTCAACAGCCAACTGCCAAGGCTACATTCGTTATTTCTATTTTGACTGCTAAGCCTACATCCTTAGTGATTGCTCCAAGCTTCCGACATATTTTCAACTGTGTGTTGTACATCATTATATTGATTACTTTTAGGCTTCTCCTACTCCTAAATCACTGTTCTCAAACTTATTTGTACTTTGGAATCACCAGCGAAAGTGATTTAAAAAAAAATCTATGCTCAGGTTATATATCCAGAATTCTTTCATTAAGCATTGAGGTCACTGTATTAAGCAGAGTTAATTATCTTCCTTTTCAGAACTGTTTCTTATTACAATATGTCCAACCTCAGTTAATGCTAACACTACCCTAACTGTTCATGTTCAATTCCTTTAAGTTATTGTTAACTCTTCCCTTATCCTTCTGACTCCTAGATAACAAATTCTATTATTCCTTCTTCCATAATTACACTTTTTTCTTTAAATTTTCTTTAAAACAGCTACTTTTAGTTATTGTACTGGATTCCTAATACTTTATTATTTCAATCCTTTCTCTTTCATCCTACCCTTACTATTTTCTATGGCCAAATTCAATCATTAAAAACACTCATGGTACACTAGTAAAACACAACACTTCAGCCTAATTTTCAAAGCTCTCCAGAATATGTAACTCAAAAGTTTTTCACATTTCATCCTCTATTAGGTCCTCATCCCTTCCCCTAATCACATGAGTACTATCCTCAAAAAGTCAAACTATTCACCATTCTAAATATCCACGTATTTTTCCTTTTCCATGGTCTCCATCATGGTATTTTTCTACCTAGAATGTTCTCCCTCCAAATCTTCCTTCTAAAAATTCAGCTGAACGTTAGAGATCTCTATAAACTTATCTTCCCTTAAGGGAAAAAACCTTCTTAGAGAGTCAATCAGATTGAAATAATGTTCTTTCCCCAAATTTGCGTATTTCCTTTATGCCTTATTGTATTTATCACACAGTGTACTTTAATTTGGGATTCCATACATTAGATGTAAAATATCTCCACCTTTAGAGAGTTAGCAAGGATGGATTCAGCATTCTATTTAGAGTTCTGTGATTTGTCATCACAGTATACTTAAACAGTCAATATTTATTAGTTTTAATGATGTGTAAAGAATAGTAAAGATACTAAAAATGGGAGAACCCATAAGAAAACCTAAGAGAAAAGAATGAAAAATACATTTGAGAGATGGTAGATAAACTAGAAGATACATAAAATAAAATGTTAACATGAATCTTGACTAATTGGGTAGAAAAAAGTGACAAGCGAATATGTCTGTCCTTTACCCTATCATGGGGTTTCTAAGAATATCTCGATAAACATGTCCATGTAATGTGTTTTGAACTTAAGGTTTTCATCAGTGAAGTGGTAAACTTTAGGAGTTAGGACTTCCAGCACTGATGGAACGAATGAATGAGAAAAGCAAGGTAAGGGCAGAAGGCTCAGCCTCATGGCCCCAGCAGAATACTTGGACCTGTGGACTGGTCCCTGGCCAACTCCACAACTGTGGATTCCACACCTTGGCTTAGCCACTGCCAACTTGGAATTGGTTATGTATTATTTCACCTCAACATGGGACAGGAGAAGTAGCAGCCAAACAACAGACCTGCCATTGGACAAAAGTCCAGAATAGGTGATTTAACATAGCTAACATAGCTAATGGAGGAGTCACGCCATAGAAGCTGAGGAAAGGTACCACTGAGAAGGAATGACCTGGAAGATTCAACATGGCTGAGCAGAGGAGGACCCATGTCAGAGAGATTCAGAGGACATCAACAAGAAACAGAGAGGGGAGAAGAATCTATCATAAAAAGAAAGAGACCTAAGAGATGGATTAACTAAACACAGTGTGATGATCATGTATGAATTCTATTTTAAAGATTCCAACCCGAAGAATACCATTTGTAGACCACTATAGGACATTTCACAAGGCAGTAGAACCACCTGGGGATTCAGAGAATGAATGGCAATTGGAACTTGCAAAGAAAATGCAGGCTATTGCTCCCAGAGTGGCGTTCCGCAGTAAACGGTTGGAATACTCCTAATTTCATGGATAATTTCATTCCAGTGGATCAATCTGCTGATTCCACTATCACACAGAGGGAGAGGGACAACAAGAGTTCCTAATCCAAGAATTCAGACTTAATCAGACTCTGCAAGAATCCCTGCAACCTGGTGGAAAGAAACCCTGAGTGTGAGTTAGCTGTACTATGGTAGTGGAAGATTCAGAGATGTGACCATTGAGACACTCTGGCAAAGAAGCTACATGTGAATCACATATACACTGTCTCACATGAATAATTAATCTGTGTTCTCATCAGATAACTTATAGGTTTGAGTTTTTGTTTATTTCTTGATTTATTTAGTAGTGTGGGATTAAGTTATGCTCTTTTGTATTTTTTGGTGTTTATTAGGCTTTTATGTTTGTGTATTTTTTCTTCCATTGGCTTTGATTTAGCAGTTGCCTAAGTTCTCTCCCTCATCTCAGCTCTCTACCTAAATTATTCACCTCAAACCCCCAAAGTAATACTATTACCATATTTCTTTATTCTTTTTCTAAATACATACACTCTTCATGCCAAGATTTTAATTTCTCATATTTAGCTCCCCCACTGTCACTCCTTTCTTCTCTAGTATTAACCCTCAATCTTCCCCAACCTGAGTCTTGAGTTTTCCCATAACTTCCCCAATCTATTGTCCTCTCTAGCATCAGGTTCTGACAACCACACAGCTACCCTCAATTACAAAGTAAATGTCCTTCCTCCTACATCTTGGACTTGCCCTGACAAATGTCTTCTAAAAACTCCCAATACTAACCCTTCAACTCAACTAAAAGTATTCCAATAAAATCAGACCCTACATCAAACTTCTCTTCTCTTCTGTCCCTATCTCCCCTATAAATCCCTCACTTAGTGTCTTATACTCCTCACCAGCCACCTTCCATTCGCTCCCTCCATTTCATCTAACTCATTGTAGAACAATCACAAATAATAAATGGTCCTAGTATCACACAGGATAGACAAAGGGGGAAGTATAATTGCAAGGACTATTATGTAGAAGTGTCGCATGATTGAATCTGTTGATGCTGTTATAATCAGAAGTAATTCTTTTCAGCAAAACATAAGAGTCAGAGTCCAGATCACTTAAAGTGAATAACAAAAGGAGTAAATACTTGCACTGGACATAGGAAGCTGAAAATTATTCAAAGACAGGCAATAGCCTACTAAAATACATAGACCACAAACCCTCCTTATTTTTCTAGTCCTAAGCCTATACAGTACACACCCAAAAAAAATAGGGGAAAGGACAGGGATATATAGATACATTCAAACAAAAACACAGATACACATACAAGCATAAGGAAGCAAGGCAGCAGAAGATCCCTGAGTATATCCAACTCTCCCAAGGCAGAGCAAGGGGTCACAAAGGGAAAAGAAAACAAATACCAGGTAGCAGAATTCTATGAAAAGTTCATCGAAGGCATGGAGAAAACAGATGAGTTCAAAGAGGAAATGAACCAAAAATTCACAACAATTTCACTCAATATGCCCACAGTGAATTTTGGGGAAATAGGATGAACTAATTTTTGGGAACCTGGATGAACTAATCAAAACAGTTCAAAATTTGAATAACAGATTCAACAGATACAAAATCTTTGAAAAAAAAGTTAGACAAAAATTCCTAAAATAAAAAACACTAAGAATTCAAAATTGTAGAAACGAAAATGTGAAGACAGAGTGTCTGATATTGAGGACAAAATAGTGAATTACGATTGTCAGAGACAATCCAGGTAAAAGGCTAGACATGAACCTAGACCGTAGTAAGACTCCTATTATGTGAACCGCATTAATAAAACCTTAAATGTCCACAAAAATGACTTGGGCAACCTGTAGAATTAATTCCTGTAAATGACAGCTGCATTTCTACTGCGATTCACTGAGTATATTACTCCTTTCATCTTGTCCTGTTTCTTCTTGTTCTTTTGTTTTCCTCCTTTGCTCTTTTCTTTCGCCTTAGTCTTCTTAGTGACTTAGCAAGAACTTGTCTCAAAATAAAAATGTTTTAAAACAGGCTTGGGGATGTAGTCAGTGTGAAGGCCCTGGGTTCAGTGCACAAGAAAGAAGAGAGAGAGAGACAGAGAAACAGAGAGAGAGACAGAGACAGACCAAAAGACACAGACACAAACAGCCAGTAGAGACAGAAAGATTCCTACATAAGTGGCCAATTTCCAAATAAATTTCCAAGAGAAAGAAGCAAGATGTGGATATTTTGATGTCTCTTGACTTCACTGGAAGAGATATGTTGGATGGGAGAACAGTTAAGCATTTGGAATATTTAGGATGTTGAGTCCAGGTGTGTGTGCATTTGAAAGGTGCCATTTTACAAGAAGTCCTAGGCAACTCAATAAACACAAGAGCCAGAGCAGAGTAATCCCTTTAGTAGGCAGCTCAACTGGCCCCCCTGCCAGAAACAACACATTCCAGGAAAAGTGCAAATTACACACTGAGGTAACTGTTTCACACTTTCAAAGAATTTAAAGCATACTTTAGAAGCAGTTATGAATCTTACCTTCTTTTTTGTACTTAAATACTTGTAGATTTAAAAATGTCGACCTGTACTATGTATCAAAAAAGCCACTCCAATGTGTTCATGTTATCTTTAAAATAGAAAGGCTGAGGTACAAAATGTGATTTCTGCTAATAAAAGATGGCTGCTCTCCACAGACAACTTAATTTCGTATCCAATGCCATGTATGTTTCCAACTTGAGATATTCTACAGTCAAAGATTAGAAACCCTTAGACAAAATAGCATAAAGTGAACTATCTACCTATCTCAATGACATTTCCCTGTGTAGATCAGGGACACCGAAGAACTTTACTGCCGTATACTTGCTGAGCCAGATGTTCTATCACCAAGGCTACTACCAGTGAAAGTACAGTGTGAAAAACATTATGACTGTTTATACATCATACAGACCAGGCCAGGGCTGACCACCTGCTGTCCTCTGACCTACTAGGTACTTTTTATTTTTATGGGTGGATTTAGCAATATGCAAACTTAACTGTCTCAAAGAGATTAGAGGAACTATTTTTTATTCAATTCTATCACAAATTTAGTAACCACGCTGATCTTCAAAGAAGTAACTCACTTTTGTTTCTGTCTTTCAAGAAACACTTTTGAAGAGAAGTTGCCCTTCTGGTTAAAAAAAAAAAAAAAAAGACTATTGAAAAACCCACAGTAGAAAAAAGCTCTCCCTAGGTACTGCAAATCAGGACTATGACTTATATAGTTCAGCAGGAAAAAAACTGCATCAAATACTAGCTTTTAGTAAGAATTCTGCATGAAAGAGGTAGATTTGGTAATGCATTTACTATTAATTTGCTTGCATTGAGAACACCATTCCATTTCAATCTGCTAACATCCTAATTAAGACAATCTGAATCCTAGGTGATCTATTATTCTAGATCTAAGATAGCTCAAACTGCCTTAGACAAGTTGTTACACTGTATGCTTACACTGAAATGATAAGCCCACTGAGCAGAAAAGCATGTCTTTTCTCATGTCTGATTCAATGTTGGGCAGAATCTATCAACACTTAATAAACAATAGCAAAGTCTTTGCCTACTGCCTTTCTCTCTATTACTTAATTTAATCTACTACTTAATTTAATCTTACAATACTTAACAATATCCATTCTGGACAACATATACCTGCATTTTTCTTTGAATAAAGAGGAGAGAAAAGTGTCTCAAATAGCTTTTTTTTAAAAAAAAAATGCATGTGTATACCTGTGCATATGGAACTAACAATATAGAAAGGCAATTCCTATTCATTACCTTAATGTAGTTTCTGAAGATCCTGTATTAAAAAATGCACTACATATATAAGCTCCTGATCCCAAACAGAAAAAAATGTAGAGACAATGCTTTGGCTCACCAATCCTTCAGGATCAAATTCTCTTGTAGGACTATTCTGGATCACATTCTTTTGTAGGATGACAACATCCAAGAGACACCATATGATACAGAGAAAATATCTTATAAAAGTACTCCTCAAATCAGCTTGTTTATGCCCCATTAGTTAAAGTTACCTATCATTTACCAGTATAAATTCTAGGTTAATACCTGGGCATCTTGTGAACAAGCATATGTTAATAGTATACTTGTCCTCACTTGACATCTAAAGAAAGGTTAAGTTGTCAGAGATATACCCAAGTCAATGGCCATGCAGATGTCTGTTCTCAGCCGATCTAAAAGTGTTACTTGTAGGTCTGAGCAAACATAGTTAAAAAATGTCTGTGAGCTTACTCTCCTGCCATTGTTAAACAGATATCATTGATGACCTTCAGAGTCTGATATCCATTTCCAAAGGATGATGACTTCAATCTAAGAATCTCAAAAGAGGGCAGATAAAATAGGCACAATCCTAGAGTTCAAAGCAGCTAACTTTCTGTCTCCTTTCACTAAGAAAATGAAGGTATTAGTTGGGACCCAAGATAGTCACCCTAAAAAAAAAAATAGATCAACCTTATAGTAACTGAAAGGTCTTCTGAATTTACAATAAAATCTTCAAATATTCTTTGTTCTGGAAATTTATCTGTTTCCTTAAAAAGGACAAAGGAACTGTTGTGGAATGCTTTCAGTGATGCAAAGTTTGATAAGTCATATGGGGAAATCCTGACCTCTACTCTAATACATCTGTAACGATGCATGCTTTAGAGGAGAAAAGCAAAGAAATAGAGGATAAGAATATTTTACAAGAGGTGATGTGAAAAATTTTAAAATGCTTTCTTATTTTCAGAATTTTTGTGTCTTCCCTTGAAAGGTCAAAAAAAGAATGTAGTCTTTGTTAGGCATTGGGTATTCAGTATGTTTTGAAATCCCTCCAGCTATACATCATTAAAAAAATTAACATAATGAAAGCCTAGTTTAAGGCTACAAACTTTTACCAATTTATCTTAAAATAAAATATATAATTGCAAGCATATTTTCAATTCTTAGATGTGAGTGCTGGAGCTCTATTGCTACAACTGGTGAATTCTGTTCTCTATTTCCATGTATAAAAGATCTCACAGTCCTGGGTAAACTCTTTTTTAAAAAATGAAATACAACAAATAAGATATGCTGCCAAGTCCTGGGGGAGAAGTTTCCCGAGTCTTTGAATTTCCTCCTATCCTCCTTCTTTACAAGATTTCTAAGACCAAGTCCTTTTCTGCAGTCTCTCAAACAAGGTAAAAAAGAAAAATATCCCCTAGATATATTCCTTAGATTTTCTATTATGCTTCTCAAGCTCCCAGTAGCTTCTGAAGTAAACTTAAAATGAATTCTGGAGGTTTTTTTTATTATGTTTTAATTTTAGTTCCTCTTTTAGGTCTAGATGAAGTAGATGATCATAACTGCTATGCTTAGAGATGCATTGCATGACACAATTTGAACATGACCTATGCAAGGTCACATCATGGAAAGAGAACAGACATGATAGATAAGAAGTAAGATCTAGCTTTTTTAGTCTTCAAGAACTTCAGTGCAACCTATTTAAGACTGGTGTTATTTAGTACAATATGGCAAGAAAAAATTTACCTTTTAAGCAGTATATATCTCTGGTCTGGATTGTGTCAATTATTGTTCAAATCACTAATTATTAAGAATCAGTCATACTGTAAGCCTCAGAGTAAACTGTGGCAAGTCAATTTAATCATTGTCTAGGATGAAGCCATGGGTTCCAGACATACTATCCCACCTTTTCACACTCTAGGCTTTTGCACATGTTATTCTCCCTGCCCATTATTTTTGCCTTAACAAATATCCTTTCCATACTTCATTTAAAACATCAACTCTCTCTCACAATACCCATAGAAAAAGTTAAGTTAATTCCCTCTCTGTGTACTCATCACTTTTAGTTTCTTTTAGTTTTATCAGATTTATTGGAATTATTTGTTTATTGTCTCCATTACAAAATTATGAAGGCTTTACCCTTACTTAGGATATACCAGCCTCTATTCTGAATACTCTAGGGACATCAACTCTTTTTTTAATCTGTATCACTACATTTTGAGGTTGATATTATCATTATGTATCTGTATTTTACAAATGAGGAACCTGAGACACAGAGAAGTTAAGTAATTTCCCCAAGGACACCCAGTTCCTCAGTCAGTCTTTGAATCAGGCAGTCTGACTTCAGACTCTGAGGCTCTCTATTTTCTATTTACCACAGGCACTAACAGGAGCAATTCTTAAATGTTAAACAAATAGAAAGAATGATCATCCTGATTTCTCCATAATTTACTAAGCTTAAAATGAGAAATATATTGTCTTTGTCTTAAATTGACTTCACATTCATTCTTGAGTGAATCAAGGGTATTTATTTGCCTATAGAAAATTCAGTCCAAACTGGGGAAGAGAGAGCAGTTGGGTGGTAGCTAACCTGGAGTTTTGCTGGCTCTGCCCTGTCAAAATCTCATTCTTTGATCCCACAAGGAATGTAATCATTATGTATCACAAATACCTACTAAGAAAAAATAAAATAAAATACAGTTAGATCTTTTACAAATGAGAAGAGGACCAAGAGATGGAGAGTAGGGGAGAAAAACGAAAGGGGATATAAAAGAATTAAGATGTATTGTGTGTATGTACCAACTCCTCACAATGAATGTGATCACTGTATGCTGCAAACATGTACTAATAAGAACAAATATTTTAAAAAATAGATTTATACGTCAAGTCTACTCAGTTCATTGTCACATATTCTACCTCTTAAGTCAATTTTTAATTATTGTATTTTATATACATTCTTTATTTTTCTGATTATAATAATTTCTCCTCATAGAGATTTAGAATATTCAAAAATATTTTAAAATCTGTAACTGTATAAATCTCTTCTAATTTTTAAATATCTCTTCTGAAACATTGTTTTTCAATGACTATGTACTCTTTCATTAGACTAAGACATAGCATAATTTAAACAGACCCAGTGTTAACTATTTTAACTGATCCCAGTTGTTTACTGTGATAAGTAACAGTGCAATAGACATTGTCTCATTGATGTTACATGTGTAGTCCCGTAGGAAAAGGTTTTATTTTATTTTATTTTGTTTTATTTTATTTATTTATTTATTTTTGGTACCGGGGATCAAACTCACAACCTCGTGCCTGCCAGGCAGGCGCTTACATCCCTGGCCCTATTTTTTGAAATAGGATCTCACTATACAGTTCAGGCTGGCCTTAAATTCACTTTGTAGCCCTGGTTGGTCTCAAACTCATAATGATACTCCTGCCTCAACCTCCGGAGTGCTGGGATTAAAGGCGTGCAGCACCACACCTGGCTAGGAAAAGGTTTTAGACCCCATTTTAATAGTTCTCTAGGATATGTTGGAATGCAGATTCTTGGACACCTCCTAAGAGATTCTGATAAGGATCTGAGGGGCTTACCTGCCCTATTTTTGAGAAATGTCAGCATTTCCTCTCCTGTGATAATACTTTCTCCTTCTCTGGGTTGAGTTATCTTTATTCCATCTAACTACTTCCCTATAGAAGAAGCTGATTTAAAAGTGTCTACTTCAAACTGGCCCTCTCAAATGGAGTTTGAAAACTTTTTCTCATCAAAATGGGACAAGTACAGTACCAGGTTTGAAGAGTTCTGAAGCTGACAAGTACTGAAGTATGACTGCAATTTTATGTTTGTTGTGATGATTAAATGAGAGAATAAAGAATTCACAAATGCTATAGAATAGTGTCTGACCTGTTAAATGCACCCAATTAGAGAATAGTTTATAAAGAGTAAGTACTCAATATCTGTTTGTTAAAAACGTAAAACAACTGAGTGTTCTTCTGATCACCACTTTCACCCAGCTAAAACCTTGAGTCAATCAACTTCTCCCTGTGGCCTTCCTAAAATAGCTCCATCTCTGCCCTGAGAAGTCTGCTGAATACACTCTCCATTTCACTCTATTAGTTGTGACTTTGATCCTTTCATCACATTGCTTCCTAAAATATGTGCTCACGTGCCAAGCCACTTGTGTTCCTTCCTTCAAGTATTTTCCTGAAATGTGAGCTACTCCTTGGAATCTTCTTCAAGTGGAACTGAGTTCATCATTCCATATTGTTTACAACAAGTAAGTTAAAGGTTGTTGTTTGAGGTTTCAAATCTGTAAATCACCTGAGCTTCTCACTAGCTGTATGAGCATCAGCACTGTAGGACTGATTTAGTTTATTCCTTTGCCTCCATTTAATAATCTGAGTCTAAGAAGGCAAAAAACTGCTTGTTGTGCACACTTACATTATACCAGTCCACATGAATGGCACATAAATATGATTTGATGACTTACTTATTTTTTCCATGCCAAGAATAGAAATTGTGAACTCTTAAAGCTGCTTCCCTCCATGTTATAATGTGTCGCAATGGTAAGACTATTATGAGACTGGTTTGTGCACTTACTTTCACAAAAGAATAGACACAAAAGTAAGGAGTTGCTAGGCATGGCAGTACACACCTATAATCCCAGCACTCTGGGAGATCAAGGCAGGATAATTCCAAATTCAAACACAGCCTGAGCTGTGCTTAGCAACTTAGTAGATCCTGTCTCACATTTTTAAGAAATCAAATAAAAAGGGCTGGGGATGTAGCTCAGTGCAAAAGCTGAGTTCAATCTCCAGTACAAAAAAAAAAAAAAAAAAAAAAAAAAAAAAAAAAAAAAAAAAAAAAAAAAAAAAAAAAAAAAAAAAAAAAAAAAAAAAAAAAAAAAAAGGAAAAACTACAGAAGAACAAAAAATTAAGAAAATTATCTTTCATAATTTTTCACATTGTAAATCCAAAGATACTTTCAGAACAGTAGCACTTTATATTAAAAGTTGTCTCATTTAAAGTTTGGTCGTATATGCCTTATGGGTTATTTTATAAATCTAAAATGGATGAACAAAATGTGTCAATACTCATTTTTAAAATACTTGTTGTATTCGATGCATGCACCATTATGGAGAACTTACACTCAGAGCGAAAAGATTTGTAGCAAAGCATATGACCTTCTTCCCACTACAATGACCATCCCCTAATTAGGCAATGCATCTGATAGTCATTAACAGGAATGAGATAATGAATCACTTTCTCTCTTCTTTGTTAATTTGCTGTAACCAAGCGGCTAATGGATGTCAGAGCTGAGTGATTGCACTGATTATAGTGATTTATAGTTGCAACAAAACAATTTAAAACCATTCTGATTATTCATGTTAAAGATGCTTTATGTTTTGTTTACTAAATGTTTTATGTCCCCCTTTCTCCCACCACTAAAGTACTGTCTCCCTCCTACCCTGCCACTTTTCATAAAAAAGACTTCTTCCTAAAAAACTTGAAAGTTGTAGGATTTTTTTTTTATTGTTTTAAGCCCAGCTATTTCATTTTGTTTATATATAGATGGATAGATAAAGTTTACCCTCTAGAAATGAAAAAGCCTTAGGGTGGAAAGAAAACTTCAGTGGTGCCTAGTTCAAAAGAAGACAGAAATAAGAGGAAATAAGGCAAACTTCAAGCTACTTACCTTGGGGCTTCCAGTCCCTTCCTCATCCTCCACAGACACATCAGTAGCCAGTATCTCGGCTTTGATGGTATCCAGAGCTCTGAGAATCCAGCTGTGTTGCCGTTTGATTTGCCTCTGCAGCTCCTTCCATTGACTTGCAATCATCTGCAGCATGTCCTTCAGTCCTTCTCCAAGAGGAAGGGGAAAGCACAAGTTGTGGACCTGACTGCATCTTTATTTATTTTATTAGTTATAAATTAGGTGAGTGTTTCAAATAATATACATATTTTTAAGTGACTTTACCATCACCTACCGCGTCAGCATTTGTTACTCAGAATAGAGACTGGCAATTCTTGATACAAAATATAAGGACACAACAACAGGATAACTACATACACACCTAGTTGGGAAATCGACATAGACTCAGTATACCGACTGAAAATAAATTACAATGTACAAAATTTATCAAAACTATACCTTCAGGTTTTAAATAAAGGGGCCTGTGTGTATCTCTGTAGAGACTTTATAATAATCAGAAAGATGTATGAAAATAAAGTTAATTCAATGAAAAACACATTAAATGGACCAGAATTAAGACAGCAGTTTTTAACACAACCAATTAATGCTATGCTTTTCCTATTTAGATACAGAAAGCTCAAAGAGTCAAACTATAACACATTTTGTCATATGGTATTCTATTACCAGAATAAGTATAACCAAATAATAAAAATTTTTATTTATAATCTGTTCCTTATAAGTAGGTTAATACTGGGATATGAATTGATTGGAGGCCAAAAATTCTGCTGTCACAAAGATCAGCAAAGAACATGTAAAACATTCGTGTGTGTAAGTTGGCAGGGAAATAATCAGATATCTCTACACTCCTGCCTTATATCTGAAATGATATCTATAGGTACTCTAATGCATATGCATTATAACCAAATGCACAATTGTCATTCATTATCTTAATGTTATTTCCAGAACACCTACATCAGAAAGCATGTCAATGTGAAGTTTTGGGGAATGTGATTTCAATTGAAACTCAGGTGAACAGCAAGCCCAAAATAAAATGAACAGACCATTTGGAGGCAGTATTTCATCTTATAAGTATCAGAGCATTGTGTGCAGTATATGAAACATTTATAAATCTTGAAGGTCAATCTGATAATGTAAATATTAATAATACATAAGGAAGTGAATATATGCAGTAATTTACAGCAATGCTTCTTCATTCTTAATAGTCTGGAGACATAAAGACTTGCAATATTTCAGGAGGATTTACCTGCTTTGTGGGATGCAATAAGCTCCAGAAGTTGATGCCCTTCCTCCTCCACAGCTTCCTTGAGAGCACAATGACTATCTACATTCAACTTAAAACTCTGCAAAGAAAAATATGAGACTCAAACCCTGATGAGGCAGTTATATATAAAACATCCATACAGAATTACTTGCTACTTTTTATCAAGAACCATACAGCCCAATTTACCCAATAGACAAACTAATTTGCAATACTAAAAGCTATTGATATTTGGGATCTGGGCTCAAAATGCTTCCATTAGATTAGCAGAGTGCATCTGTTTGGAAACAGCTGACAAATCTAGAAATTCATTAGGTTTTTATGAAAAGCCACATCCCGTAGGCTATATCAAGAGCAGCAGTGTTCTATAAAACACACTGAATTTCTACCAGCACATATGAGCTCTTTTCTTCATTTTTATAGAAATGTTAGTGATAGAACTATTTATGAAACCATAAAAGATTGGCAACAGAAAATATATTACCCTTATGTGTGCATATATAAATCTATTAATATAGTAAGGTTTGATTCAGCTGTCTCAGATATCACACAAACCATAGAATATAGAGGTGAATTTAGGTACTGTATTGAGTCATATGTGTTTCAGTGTTTGCTTTTTAAAAGTTTATTCCTTGAAATGAGTAACTGCTTTATAAATAAATATATCAGGTACATCAAGGGCATCATCTCCTATGACAGCCAGAAAACAAAAACTATTATCATAGTTGAAATCTAACCCAGAGTCAATTCTTTCAGGAAGCCTTTCCTATTGCCTTCTGCAGTTAATCCTTTTTTTCTGTTCCTTATATTTGCTTTTATTGTAGAATTCATTATACTGTATGCTGCTTTGTTTCCCTTTGGCTTACCAAATTGTAAGTACTGTACTTATAATTACCAGTTTCACATATATCTCTAACTCATATATCTTTCACATATATCACTTACAAGTTATTTGATAAATGCTTGCGAACATAGTTGACATCTGTTGAACTTGATGAATAACACTCTCTAAAGGAAAAGGTTGTTATTTAAAAAACACAGATGTTTTTCCAAAACGTTTTCCATCTCTGGAATGTTACAAGGAATTCCACCCACAGGAAGTCCAATAGAAAGTAATCATAGTGAGCAACATGTTGAATAGTCAGTATTTAGAATGAAAACTCATTCCTGACTTGAATAATTGGAATAAGTATAGATTTTAAAACACTGTATGCCAAATTTTGGCTTCTCCATGATAGAACTCCAAAATATTCGATATGTTTTGCTCTTATTAAACATTCTATAGAAGTTCAAAATGAGTCAGAGGTGGAATGTAAATTTAAATAAAGAACCATCAGTTGTGAATTCAAGTAGTCAGTTATTTATTCACTTAGAAATCACATACACTGCCTATTGTGTACACTGACTTGCGCTGTTCTAAAGCATGGCCACTGGCATCAAAGGGTAACTCTAGTACATATTACTAGACAACAAAGTGAAGCTTGAGTTATCTTGGATGCTGCATGATGAGTTTGGGATCTCCTTTTCATTATGAAGAGAAGGTGTCTGTTTAAAGTGCAGAAGATAGAAACAGAATGATCAAACTAACCTGGAAATGAAGGAGAGATGGACATGTATAACAGGCCTTAAAGTGTAAGGATAAGAATTATGGATAAAAAATATTTAATGATGAATCACTTTATCTGATTTTGTTATTAGATACAGTAACATTTTAGTCAAATATGACAGAGTAACAATATTAGATTTCTCTATGGGTTGTTGACCATTTCTTGTATCATACTTTCTACTACAGGTGTTTGGTTGAATAAAGCAAAATATGGTTATGCATGGGAAGCCTGAAGTTTCTAGTCAACATAAATAACAGCATCTATGGAAAATTAAGGTTTTTTTTATTTTATAATCAAAACATAGTTGCATTTATTTATCATTACCATAAAAATGCACATGTGTGTTTGGGGGAAAAGAAACAGAAAAAACAAAAACACTCAAGATCTATACAAGATCACCAAACTTTAGGGAAAAGCCTATCCTAGAAATGTCTTACAATGGTAAATTTAGCTTAGTGTTCCCTTTGATTTACTATTTACTTACAACAGACTTGAGTTGAATGGTTGGTGATCATGAGATACAGGTGCATCAGGGTATATCACAGAGACAAAACAAAACAAAACAAAAAACCAACCTAAGGACCTATAAGTAAGTTGGATAATTTGACATAATTGAAGCCAAAAGTATAGAATAGATGCAGCTGTAACTGGCTCTGCTTCAAAATGATGCGGAAGCATTTGACTAGGAAATTGGAAAAGATGAGGTATTCATTATTAGGAAAAAGATAATCTGATAAGCTTGATGCTATATAAAGAGAATCATTTAACATAACTATTACCTAAATGGTACAATATTGCTTGATTTTCAGGTGCACCCATTAACCATTAATAATATCTACTAAGAAATTCACAATGGGCCTCTGAGAAGGCATCCAAGCAGGCACATTAACAAAATTGTCAGTGAAATTTCTGGTTGCTAAAAGATTCTATAATAAGCTTTCCATATCCCACTCCCTCCCCGAAGTAGCTTTAGATGAAAGGATTTTCTTTTCTTTCTTAAACTTTATATTTGGACACATAGCCATTCTTGTGCTATTTCCTCCGTGATGTGTTACGCTGTACAGTCCCTCTGCACCATCCACACCACCCATGAGAATCAGGGGCACTTTCTGGAGACTGAATTTATGGTAATCATATTTCCACAGGTAGGTATCATGGTCCTATGTTACTGATTATGTGAGATTCCATAAATATGAGTAATCTCAGTCCTAGAGGACACAAAAGCAGTATGTAACTGAATGACTAGAAGAGAATAATCAGAAAAAATTTTCAAAATTCAGTGATTGAAACAAATACTGCATTATCCAAAAACCCGTCACACAGAGGTTAACCAATGGGCATTTGTATTACAGCTTCCAGTATAACCAGCGTGTATAAAACTGGATGCATTACTTCTTGGCAGGACCCGAATTCAGGTATACCTACCTTACTGATTGTACTTTGGTCATGATAAGACCTAACAAAACACATAAGATGATGCAGCTAATCCTTCTCCATTCATATTTCTGAATAGCCCAGTTTGATGGCAGTGTCATGATCATGTAGACATGAAATGAAACCAAAAAAATGTATACTTTCATGGAAACAAAACAATGAGAAAGACAAAGAGTGCTTCCTTGTGAAGGAACATTGGAATATATATGGATCTCTGGGTATAGAAACTGGAGAGAATAGCCATATCAAAAGGCTTGAATTTCAAAGTGGTCTTGTCTTAGCAGTATCACATTATGAACACAGACCTACGAAATCCCTCTATGGAAAACTTTTAGTATCTGCCAGGCCCACTGCATCATGAGTCTTGTGATGTTTGTGAGCAATCAGAGAAGATACAATGAGTTACTGTGTCAATCCTGATCTAATTTTACTTTTTAGAAGCATAAATTTTTACAATAAATATTTATTGAGTAATCTCTGCCAGGATTATATATATAAAAGTTAATAATGCACAACCCTGGTCTTCAAGCAGCTTGTGGTCTAGTCTGTTAGGTAAAAGAGATAAGCACAAGCAGTTTTGTAACACCCAGCACAGAATAAACAAAGAATTAGGATTTAGTGTATAATATAGAATGGTTAAGACTTAAGCTAACTGAATTGCAGTGTGCCTTACCTGATGAGATTTAAATTTTTTAATGAAAGCATTATGCCAGTCAAGCAAAAGTAAGGCTGTTGACTACATTCAAAACAAGTGTGATAAATGGTGGAAAGATGCTGGATGGACTCATGCTAGCATCCAGGCTCAGTAAAGCCTGTCAGGAAGCTTGTGAAGAATCAATTTATTTGTTCATGAGTCTGGAGACACCCTTGCAGCATGAAGCAGGGAACAATGAACTGCCCAATGTGGTTGGGACTGGGTGAAGCAGGGGAGACAGCAATAGTAGCTACACAGGACTTGACCCCAAGAACTATGAAGAAATCATGGAAAAATATGCCAGTGACATGAGAGTGGCTGGCGCAGATCTAAGATCTAGAAAAATCTTTCTGGCTGTTGCATATAGAGTTGATTTTAAAAGGGCAGACTGGATACAAGGAGACCATTTAGGAGGTAATACAGGCCAGATGTTTCTGCATGCTCATATTTTTTTTAATCAAAAAAAGATAGGCTTTTTCTTCTAAATGAATGGAAGAAGGAAAAATGGAGAAAATCTTCTGTCTTTTTAAGTTTTTCTCAGTGCGTGAGAGCACCATGTGCCAGCATTTAGTTCTTTGGCTGTTCTGATGATAAATACCAGAGGTTATTAGTCAGGAGTCTCCAAATGTGAAAGACATATTGAACTGATGAACTTTTACTCCCACTGTCATTTTAAAGAGATGGTATATATGCTGATGAATAAGACACTTGATGACACTTTTTCTTCACACAAAAGATTTTCACTACCCTAAGAAAGTGAAAATGTGCCTTTTTACAAGGGCAGGAGAAAGAACGTGTCTTCAGTCAGAAAAACCTGGGCTTGAAAAGTCACCTGCTATCTGCCTCAGGCCATCTCTGTTAGGGCTCCACTCTGAGCTGTTCCCAGCACAGTTCTACACTCTCAGAGGGGATCCTGGTGGGGAAGAAAGCCATGATCATCTGAGCAAAGCCTGACAGTTTCTCTTTTTCACTCTACAATGCCATCCACAAAAGATGGTCAGATGTACTGCTTCTCAAAATATAAAATACACCACCCAAATGCCATGTATACTAAGAACTGAAGATTTCTATGGGTAAATATTTAAGAATGTCCCAAAACTTTTGTCAGACACTATATAGCCACCAAAATGAACTTAAGGCAACCACATGGCAAATATGTAGAACATACTACAAGCAGAGATTTAATTTGTATTAATAACAAAATCACAGCTATGTAAATGGTCTCAGTACTTAGAAAATTCAGAATGTTAACATCATTTGTAAAATATATGACTTCCAGTCACCACAGTCTGACCTTATGGAGCAAGTTCTAAGTGCTTTAGTTTTCTGAAACATAAAATAGAATATATACAGTACTGTACAACTCCTAGGTTTTTGTGAGAGTTAGAAACTGCAAAGTACTGAAGTGCTATATGTCAAAGAACGGGCCTAAAAATTCATCATGAATTTTTAAATTCATTTGCTCTACTTCCCAAGTGTCCTAGGTAGTAGATGGTACTTTATAACATTTTCACTTTACAAGTGTCCCTTATTGCTGAAGCTCTCTAAATTCCCTACGAACAAATATTGTACCAAGTCTCTTTTGCTTTTGTGTCTCTATTCAATACAGGCCCACTCATAAAGGACACCTAAAACATAAATGCTGCTATCTGAGACATGGAATATGGAAGACCATGCCCAGACCAAGTCAATGAAATGGATCTTCCTTTTCTCAAGTGTGTACCATTTCAACCTTCTGGCCTTCTACCTCCTTTATCTGTAACACAAGCATTTGGACTCAATTTTCCAGCTCAGTACTTTTTTATCTTCTTTAATCCAGGGAGTTTACAATAGGCAACTTGACAGAATTTTTATTTATTTTAAACCAGAGACTTTTCAAAGAAGGAAGAATTCCAAAGGCCATCCAACCACTCATCTACCCCAGGGCAGCTTTGTCTCTCAACCTTCCCAGGCAGATGTGTCTCTTCTATTTTTAACTATCTCCAGGGAAGCATCTTCTAACTTTTCACCCTAAATCCACAACATTTCTTCTCAGGAATTTAGGAGCTTTATGAAGAGCAGGATGAGCTTCCTCCTTCTTCATATGCTTTTGCCAAGTCTTCTCTCCAGCGCACGCATTGGAAATCAGAAGTATTGTGAGAATATGCCGGCAAAATTCACATGTCCAGTCAATCACCAAGCCTGCCAATTTATTTCTCTCTTCTTACCTCTCCACATTGACCAATAGTGCCTGCACCTCATGCCTTCATCATCATCTCTTGTTAGCTTGACTGTGCTGTGGTCTTTCTCAAAACTACACTTATCCCTTACTTGTGTGCCTGTAATGATGCAGGCAGTACCTGGGGCTTACCAGATATAACTATCAACAAAATGAACATGGTTCCTACCCTCACAGAACTTAAAACCTGCTAAGTGCAGTGTGTTTGGGGCGTAAATAAAAGACAGCAGTCAATTGCATCAAGCAAGCTATGACATGGTGTGGGAAGGTGCTGGTGATAAGCAAGGGCTCTAGAGCTGGACAGAGCTGAGTTCAAATTCTGACTCATTAACCACTTATTGTGTCACCTTGGCCAACCTCTTTGTATTTAGTATTTTTATGTGCAAAAACAGGGAAAATGTTAGTGTTTCCTTCATGGAGTTGTTCTGAAGACAAAATGCTTCATGCATATAGAACAAAACGTGGCACACAATCACAGCATGATGATGATCTGTTACTAAACAGCTCTGGCTAAGATCCTCCACTTCTTAAGACCCTTCAGTGGTTTGCTAAGGCTACAGAATAAGCACCCCAGGCTCCTAGCGTGCTCTGCAGGGCCCTCTGAGATCTGGCCCAGTCAGTTTTACAGGTTCCATACCTGCCTTGACATGTATCTGAACTACCTAAAGTTTCCATGTCATACTCCAAAATTCTGCCCTTGTTGCACCTCAGCCTGTTAAGCCCTTCCCCTAGCAAAGCCTGGCCCTTTCATTAAAATTTATCTCGCATGACATCCTCTCTAGCAAGATTTCCCTGACCATCTTTCACTCTACCAGTTTTCCCTCTCTTGACATCCATAGTACCTCTACGGTGCTCAAACCCATACCTGTTGTGTTAAAACTGTTGATAGAATCTACTCTCAAGAAACTCAAGTACTCCTGCCTGGAAACCAGTGCCATGTGCCGGTTGTTGCTGGAGTGGTGTCAGGCACACCCAAGCCTCTCTCTGTGAGTCTACACCATTCGCAGACTTCAAGAGGCAGGGAGATATCCAGGCCTCGCCAGGAAGCGACCCAGGTCAGGAAACTATATCATTTTCATTGTTTTGCTGGGTTGGGTTTTATTCCCTTTTGTTTTGTTTGATTATGTTTAATCTGATGACATGAGCAGCTATTTGAAAGATAAGACATATTATGGTAGCCATCTTGAATTTACTAGTGGCTTGTTTTGAAGTCCTTTATTGCATTCACTGTTTTGGTTTTATTGTTTCTATTCTATTCTGTTCTGCTAGATTTTTATTATGTCCAAAAGTATCTGCAGCTATTTTGAAGACAACAAAAGGCATTATGGTAACTATTGTTGGTTTTGTAAGGTTTTGAAGTCCTGTATCACTTATGCTGGGTTTTTTTTTAATTGGTTTTATTTTGTTTTATTTTCCTTGGTTTTACCCTCTTTAAAATAAATAAATAAATAGAAAGAAACTCAAGTATCATAAGAAGATATACAGTTTCTTGAGAATAGAATCATGTTTTCAGTCACTTTTCTATCTTTAGTGCCTAGGATAGTGCCTGGCATATAGCACACAACTAGCAAATGTTCAGGGTAACAAGTACAAGGGAATTTGTACCCAAAACCTTGCATGAAGATTTCAACCAGCCTATAGCATTTTGGGAGCTATTGATGCAATTACTTTTCACTTGCAAGTGGTTGATAAATGTCCCCAAATTTTACTCAGTGAACACCATGTAAATGAGCTGTCATGTTCCTTTGCTTACGAAATTACTTGCCAATTACACTTTGATGATCCCAGTGTAATTGCCATGTAAACTGTACCCTGGCTGAGATAGCCTAAATCATCAATTTAACTTTACCCTCTCATCATATGGTACTTACCACATAATTAAATAAATGGTCAGCCACTATCACAATTGCATATTTCCCAAGAAAATGAAGTGGCTACATTTGTCATTGATTTATCAGTTATGACAATCTACAACACACCTCCAGGTATAATATGAGAAGGAAAATTAAAATAAACTCTCTACATTTGATAAAGAAGTTCTAGGTTTTTCATCAAAAAGACAAGCATTGTAAAACTTTTGTTTTCCTTTAAAAAAAAGAGAGAGAATGTAACGATGATACTAAGATATAAAGATAAAATTCCTCATTATCGCAGAAAGAAAACTTTTTCAAAAGTTCAGATAATAAAAATTATTCTAAGAATTTGAAAGTGAATTTAGCTCTTCAAGCAATTTAAAATGTCTTTCAAGCAGTTGCATTTCCTTGTGAAAAGTAGATGCATCTTACCAATGTTGACATTCTTTTCTAATAGGCTGGCTAATAGCATATGGAAGAATTAGATAGATGAGAAAGATCCTGAATGCTGACACTGGCTCTGAGTAAAGGAATTTTCATTTGCTCCTCTGGATTCTGCCTCCATACCTGACACAGGTAATCACACTGACTTCTCAGCATGGTCATATTAGGCCGAATGGATTCTAAAACAGAAGTTCTGTCTAAAGGGACCATTTGACTTCCAGAACATATTGCTCAGAGGCCTTGATTGAAAAGGAGGTCAGTGCTGGCCCAAATATCTCTCTACCCCCTGGGGTGGAATAATTGATGTGTAGCAGCCCCTCCAGATGCAGAGTCACCAGAGTGATGGATGGATATAAGTATATTATTCACACGTACATCTGCTAATATACAGGCCCTCTGCAAACACCAGGATTTAAGAATATTATGTGGATTTAGGACAATCCCTGAAGGACTCTAGTTCCATTAAAAATTTGTTTGGCAGCCTAGGGCAGAACTATTCTAACTCCCACATGCTTTATGCATTTGAAAGGGGGAACCAAATCACTTTAAAAATAAATTTAATAAATTTTGTAATGTCAAGTCATTAACATCCTGTCTAGTCATGTAAGTCATCATATTTTGAAACAGTAACATTAACTTGTGGATTTTTTTAACCCTTTTGATATCTTAGTTATCATTTTTATTGTCTGTAGCTTTTTCCCAAAGGAGATAAATTACACTCCCCCAACAAAAGAAAATATTCCTATTTTTTTCTGTATATAAGCATTTTTCTTGTGACAGTTATACTAGACAATGCCCAGGAAGCCTGGTGATCAGAGTCTACTTTGGTTTGTAAATTGTGAAGAAAATAATTTAACTTGCAGGTATAATCAGTTATTGTTTGATGATTTTAATGTTAATTAGAATATTCTGTCTGAAATGCTTGTAACATTGCTTTTACAAATATTCATTCATTTAACAGATACTTTTAGTATCTAGTATGCACCCAGAAGCCTAAGTGTTGGAGGAGATACCAAAGAGACACCAAGTGTCCCTCAAGTAGTGACAGCCACAAGAAAAGAGTTGAGAGGTGGGTGGGGAGTTTCAATTTCTCTAAAGAGAATGCATGAGCTTCTCACACCATATGTTCTCAGTGATCCAAGATACATAATAAGTAAACTCTCCAAAATAAATAAAAGCATCCTCATATACAGCATATTTATTTGATCTTCAAAACAATCCTAAGTAGATATAACAGGTATTTTTCTGGCAAATATAAAGATTTGAAACTTTTGTTATTTATGCCTAAAAAATTGTTTCAAGATTGCAAAATCCCACATAACATAGCAGATAAGTAAGATCTATGTAGAGGGTACACAGGGTGAAAGATAGGTCACTGTACCTCAGTCAGTATGACTCTCATATTGATATACAGTGTTTCTGGCCTGTGCATGAACCCTGTAGTGCAAGATCTATCTGAACTTTTTCTTCAGTGCTTAGTAAGCCATTGTCCTAAATAGAAAGTGCTTAATAAATGCGCATTTCATTGGTATTCTAGCTTAAAAAGAACCTGCCATTATTTAAAAAATAAGTAAAAAATAGAAGTTATAGATCAGTAAAATGTCTGGACACCAAGAATTTTTAAAACAATGAGAACTGCTGGGTATTACAGCCCAAGTGTCCTTAAATTGAATCAGGCAGAAAGTACATTTCCCAGGTACTGTAAGCAGTGCAGGAATTTTTTTAACTAAAAAGGAAGACAGCATTATTTGTCTCTTAGATGCACAGAATTAGTCACATGCGCAAGGGAATATGGTACAGGATCGTCACGTGTCCAAATTAAGCCTCCTACCACACCCGCTCTCCTCTCCCTCCATCTTATCCTCCTCCCCTCACATCAACCTCAAAATGCCTGCATGCTATAAATTCCTAAAAGACTCTTCTATCTCCTCCAGCCACCAAAGCAAATAACTGAAGGCTGGGAATTGAGTATTTCAATTTCCCAAAGGAAGTACTGTTGCTGTTCTCCACTAAACTCTTAGCCACTTCCCTTAAGCTGATGAGAATGAAGGGGGCCAAGCAAATGGAACTTCAAAGCTCTTGTGAGGCCACCAACTCTGCTTACAGAGGCTGAACGTGGCGGCAGGCAGGTGAGCAAACTCACATAGCTCTGGCTTTTGAAATCTGACTGAATGCCTCCCATTAGCTGAGCAGTGCGGCCTGTAGCAGCTTCTGGTCTGGTGATAGCCAACTTGCTCAGGCCATGCCTGCCTATCATCTTGGCAGAGAAAGGCAGGCAGAAGAGAAGGGTACCAGGAAGTGGAAAAAAGAAAACTCTGTCATCTTTTAACTTCAAGCAGTGAAAAGTGAAGAAAAGGTAGAGCAGTAGGGAGAAGAGCAAGCAAAAGAAAAACTGAAGTATTTTGGGAAATGCTCTTGTATGGTTAAAAACTCTATGAGAATTATATTGTTTTTCTTATGTTTTAAACGGAAATCGTTTAATCTGAAATATAATACAAGATCTAAATACATATGAAAATATGTGCAAATATCTTGCTGAAAATTTTGCTATCTAGACACGGTACTGGTTACATCCAATCTGTTTTTATAAGTACTGCTTAAGGTAATGAGATAATCAGGAAAACGGTTCAAACCCAGGTACCAGGAAATTTTATTTTGGTGTTCATGTGCCACCTGGTGTCAGCTAACTGAAATTGCAGGTACTAATTCTAAAATGAACAAGTTCAAATTCATCTTTCCCTATTAACAGGGACTCAAAACTCACACACATATAACATGGATCCCACTCATTTTTTAGTACCTAGAATGACAAGTGTCCTTAGCGTATGACAGACTCTCATTACATAAAGTCCCTGAGTTGTTGCTGTTGGCAGACCATAATGGGACTAGGAAGATACCCTCACTTTGTGTGAAAATAATCTCAATGTTCATAAAGAGTTATTTGAAAAAGCATAATTAAGTAGGCAGCTTCAGTGTCCATCAACATGGGAATGAATTAAATAAACTGGCACATCTACACAATAAAATATTAAGGAGCTGCTAAAATGTGAAGATCTTCATATATTTATGTAAGAATATTTGAGATATTTTTAGATAAAAACAGTAAGTCATTAAGCAGTATGTACAATGTGAATTTAAAAATCCTTAAAATGTATGCATTTTACATAAAAAGGTTCAAAGCGACATAAAACAAACTGTTTACACTAGTTGCCCATGGGAGGATAAATCTTTTTACTTTTAATTTTATGCTCTTTTATATGGTTTGATTTTTTTTCTGGTGAGTATAATTCAGTGTTCATAACTAGAGTCCTGTAATGTCACCAGTTGTGTAAAAGACAAACTGTGCTCTACCTTTGGCACATGCCTTTGTACTCGCTGCATTTATGACATATGACCCTTTTTTCTATGTGAATATTATTTTTAATATTCATATTACCTGATTTCACATACCCCTAGAGTAGCTGTGGAGCCTCAGTCCCACTCCATATCCAGAGGAGCTCTCAGAAATTCCATACTCTTTGCTACATTCAAGTCTTGCCCAGAGTTCTGTCAGCTGTAGGACCATGGGCCTTAGTAGCCTTGTAGGAGACCAGGGCAGAGGAAAGAGATGGTGGGCATGAGACTTCTGACTAGACAAGAGTGAGATTTAAAAAGAGACCTGCTGATGTGCCTTTCCAACATGCCTTCTCTTTCTCTATTCTTAGCTTCTATCACCTAACCCTGACCCACATGTCTGTCATATCTCTCATTGCTCAAAGGTCTTTAATCCACTTACTCAACTGCAGCCTCCTTGATCTTAAGCTTGTCCTTCCATGTGTAAGCAAGCAAACTCGCTAGAACACATTGATCTTTCCAGGACTAGAATCCAAATGTGCCTTTGCCAAGAATAAGAACTATTACATGCTTATCAGACTGGTTTTCTAGGTCTGTCTAACTAACCCTTGATTCCTCAAACTGTTGAGATATCCGGGTTCCTTTTGGAATAGAATCTCTAAAATAGCTCCTTTTAAAAGTATTTGCTATCCACATACAGATAAAGGAATACTTCCCTTAATATTTACAAAACTTCTGTACATCTGGAAGCAAAAGACCAATGACCCAGTAGAAGATAGGCTAAGAATATGAGCAGATAATTCACAAAAAAGAAATACAAATAACTCCTAAAAATATGCAGTCATACTCAACCTTACTGCAAGAAATACACACTGCACTAGAACAAGATGTCACTTGCAGCCATCACAGAGACAAAGTTTAACAAACGTAATAATATACTATGATAGCAAGAAAACTCACCAATATGCATTTTCACAAATCATTTTGTATAAAATGGAACAATCTCTATCAGACAGTTTGGCAATACCTGAAATGTTTAAATGTGCATAATCTTCTAACTAGAAATTTCGTATGTGAGGTTTTCTAAGAATATACTATGCAAGATGACTGATTTCTAAGTATAATCACTGAGGCACCATTTATAATAGAAAAAGACTATAAGCAGCCTAAATTTCCAGCATAAAAGATTGGTATAATAAATTATTCCATATTTATAAAGAGATGACTTACAGCCAGGATGAAATAGTTTTATATTTGCTAATTTTGAATTATTACTAATATAAACTGAGGGAACAAAATAATCTACTTGTATAGATTTGTTTTTAAATACTTAGTATAGCTGAAATAACATGAAGAAATAAGGAATAGTGGTTGTTTCAAGGAACTGGACAATGACAGGAGACTTCCTTTTGATTTTTACTGTTTTACTGCATTCTTTTTTAATTTTCTGTTGTATTCATATAAATCCAGCAAAAAACAGCACTTTAAAAATGATAACCATTTGTCTGTACCAGTATATCCAATACTAAACTCAAATTCATTTTCCATTATCCATTTAATTATTCTCTCAAGCAAACTCATCCTGAACCTCATCCAGTTAACCTATGCCAGGCTGCTCCTACTTCCATGGGATTTATGGATAATTTGTGTCACTCCCCTGTTTTAAAACCAAACCCAACCTTCAAGGAGTCCTCATTGCCTCCAGCAAAAAGTATGATATTAAGAAGTCTTTCAGTCTACTTTACCACCAGCCCCAACCTATAGAACTCCAACCTAGTCTCAGCCACACCAGATGGCCCACCATACCTCCCTTATCTTACCTATAAAATTTCTTTCCAGTTCTATCTTTCCATCTGTATCCAGAAAAATTGTCTAAATCCTTTGAGGTTTGCATCAAATTAACGTTTGAATCTTTTTTATCTCTCAGAAGAATCAATAAAATTTTTCTCTGTACTCTTAAAAGTACTTCATTTCTTGTATAAAAAGTTTACTGATCAGAGTTATATGAGTCATTAATGTATAAATGACTACATATAATCTATGGTTATAACCTTTAGATTGAAAATCCCTGAAATACACAAAAAAGTTCATTTAACACGTATTGTTAGTACCTAAATCACGACCTGGCACTCACAGGTACTTGATATATATGAACTTGAACTTACTGTCACCATTTTTCCCATGTTTCTCATTTATCAAATGAAATTAACAATGTTGGTCCCCCAAAGACTATTTTTATGCTGTTAGTTAATGTTTGTCCAAAATAACATGGTGCTGCCTATGCAAATTTGCTTCCCAAGTTTAAGACAGAGCTTTTTGATTAGTTCTTTTTCATAAATCTTACACAGTTGACTGGAATTAGTTTAGACTTCATTTTCTCCCACTGGATATCCTGATTGATTATAGATAAAGAAATTTCTGATTTGTTATCAGGGGATTGATTGCATATGATGTGGTCCCCATTTGGTGAGTTAGATATGCATAAAATGACTTGGTGAATAACAAGTTATCACTTTGGGAAAAGTGAGTATGAAATGGAAGCCCTAGAGGGAAAAACTGCTTGACTACTCTGCTGTTTTACTCTTAAGCACTGCAACTTTGAAGATCCTATAAATTCTCTTAAAGAAAAAAAAATAGTTTTCCAGGAAATACTCAGGATAGTTATTCATTATATTCCACATATCATGTTTCTTCTCAAGTATAGTCATTTAAAAGCTTATGAAGGGAAATAGCTTAAATGTCCACCAACCTGTGAATGCATGAACAAACTAGTACATCCATACAAAGGAATATTACTCAGCAATAAAAAAGAAACAAACAACTGAGCCATGCAGCAACCTGATATATCTCAAAATAAGTATGGTAAGTTAAAGTAACCAAATCCAAACCAATCCCCAAAACAGTATACACTGTTTGGTTCAATTTATGTAACACTATAGGAAGTACAAACTGATCTAATTGCCTTATAAGGTAGATCAGTGGTTGCTTGGTGATTGAGAAAATGATGGGGAAGGGCAAGGAGAATTATGGAGTGTCATTTAGGGGCAATTAAGATGATCATTATGTTGAATTTGCTGATAATTTCATGGGCATATATTTGTAAAACTGTCAAAACCTATAGAATTGTATACTTTAAGATACGCAATTTGTTGCATGCCAATTATACTGCAATAAAGCTCTTTAAAAAAAACAGGTGGCAGGAAAAGGGCAGAGGTGAGAGAATAGATAGAGAAAAGGGAATTTTCCAAAAATGTATCTACACAATGTCATTTTAAAAGTAGTTTTCAAAGAATGGGAATGTTCATTACTTACAAAATACCCTTCCAAAATGACATTTTCCTGAAAATGTCATTTTCTAGGAAGATAAGAATTGTATTTTTGAAAGGAGCAGCCAGGTTGCAAGCAGATGATTAATTATCATGGAAAATCATTGATGTATCATTGCAATTTCACAGCATTTCTTACAGTTAAAATAAAGCTCCTTCATATCTTTCATAAAGGTATTGTAAAGCATTAATTGATTTGTGTTGGTAAAAACCCTTGGTTACCATCATGAAAAATAATTGAATTAAGCATAAAATAGAAATGTACAACTTTTTTATTGTTCTAAATGTTCATTTTGTTACAGTAAATACTGGAGTGTGCCAAATATTTTAACTCATTATACCAGGGGAGAATTTCATTCAAAGTCTTGCTCCTTTTTTTTTATTTAATATTAGATTATAGAATCTATAAATATCTGTAAATAAACTTGTATAGCTATGTCTACTACTGTATAGCCTTGCAAATATGACTTGCTCACTTATTAGGCAACAGCAATGATTTAGGGAGGGTGAACTAAGGAATATAAATCCCTAAGTATAATAATATATTTTGTTTTATAGGAAAGAGGAATGTTCTGCCTTCTTTTGAGAAAAAATTTCATATTAAATCAGAATGACAGTAAAGAAATATAATAAAAATATAAATGACAATATTTGTCCGGAATACAGTGTACATATTCATAGAAAGACTCAGAATTTGAAGGATGGTTGAGCCACAGACTGTGTCTAAAGTAACAGACACAACATGCAGTGTAACAGTAACTCTTAATGACTGTCCTTAAATATCACTCAGTAGCAATCCATGCACACTAGGTCTCTAGTGACTGTAAGATATTATTATTCATTATTTTAAAAGTGAAATTTGAGATTGTGATTTAATATCCAGATAATAGATCTGGATATCATAATTTCTCACTATTTGAAGTAAAAAAGATGTTCCAATATCATCTCTATTACAACTAACATAATAGGAAATAACCATGGAGGAAATTCATCCAAAAAAGTGTTAATCACTGGGCAGAAACATGCTATTTTTAAAGAAAAATATCTTAAGGACACTTTTCAACAGACCTCAACACTGCAGATCCACAGCAAAGTAGGTAATGAGTACCATGTTTTAGATGAGAATGTCATGATGAGGCAGGTATGGATGCCTACAATTCATATAACTATCTGTGAAAAGCTCTATGATTCCACATGGTTACATAGAATACAGTAATCACTAGGCCCCATGTGGTATTATAAATTCATTTCTTTGGGTGCGTGAGCTGCATTTGAAGTACACAGTAGATACATCTGGTTAGTGGCACCTGTGTGGACAATGCAAAATAGAACATTCCCTCCTCGCAGAAGATTCTGTGGATAGATTGGACTAGAATGAGGTAGAGGCCAACAGAAGAATGCCAAGTAAAGATCTCTGGGATAATGGAGTTGAGAATAGGAACTTGCATTGCTTACAAAAGGGCATCTTACTCAACTCCCAAAGGAATTTGGCTCATATTCTCTTAGCCTAGATTTCAACAAATAATCTAAAGTGCCCTTTATGCCCCCATGCCCTCTGAGACCTCAAAAACTAAGTGTGTGTTTTCCATAAAATATTAAATCAAGAAGATTAAGACAGCACACTTAATGTGAAATAAAGTTCATATACTCCTGTTTAAACACAGATTAGAATTTCTGTCAGAACAATGCCAGTGAAAAGTTGACATTCTAATTAATACAATTTACATTATAAAGCACTGAATATCTTTATCTTGCTATTATGAAATGCCCTCTTTTAAAAAAAAGTGAAACTCTACTCAACAGGGAATTGAGTACTGAGGGCAATATTTTAAAATCCATATACAAGAGAGGTGGTTAGGGTCAATGACATTTTTACACACCATCAACTCTAGTCTAAAAAAGGGAAGCTAAACTCATCCTCTGTTTTGCCACTCTTTATCATTCACAAAGCCATTTGCCTGTAGCAGTAGCATTTTGAGGCTATTTTTCTTGCAATGATATAAATCATACTGTAAAACACAACACAAAAAAACTAAAACATTGTCTTTCTCTCACTCTCCCCTCTTTTTTGCTTTTCCAAGTCCTTCTCTTCCGACTCCCTTTTAAGATCACAGAGCTCCACATGTAAGCTCCCATACATGTAGAACTATGACACAATATTTACTTGATCCAAATTCTGAGTATGTAAAAGGGGCAGAAAATCAAGCCCACAGTTGGGTACCCAAGGATTCATGTTCATTGCCTTTGTCAATTTTATGCTATCAGTGAAAGGAATAAAGATGAGATGCTCAAAGCTTGAATTTTCATTTCCTATGACAACGTGCTTTTTCTTCATGCTTTATCACACTCTGCTCCCTGGTTTCCACCCCTTTATAATTGATATCGGCCATTTGAAGCATTCAGTAAAACCCTCATGAGGTTCATCAAATGTCCCTCAGTCTATAATTCTTGCTTTTAACATACTCAGAAGCATATTCATCCAAGTGTTTTCCACTTCCCCTCCATAGGTTTCTCTGTGCACAGGGACGGGTGTAATGACAGTTGTATTAATTATCCGCTGAAAAATCCACATAGCAGCAAAAATAATGGAAATCATCATTTTAAATATTTTATTAAAATAACCCAGTGTAGAACAGATAAAGAAGACCCTCTTGATAATGAGAGGCTCATTAATTTTACAAGAATTCTGGAAAGCTTAGAATGGTCATCAAAATTGTCTCTTTAATTCATTTTTATAAAAAAAAAAACTTTGTTACTAGACAGTAAGGGTTGAGCAAAATTTTCTAAGGTGTTTTTGAATATTTACATGCCTTTCTCAGAAAAGCTTTGAAAAATCAGTTTGAAATGGGGAGAATTTAGCTTTTATACTATTAATTGAGATGCCTGCAAATTTTCAGCTTTTGTAGTTTGCTCTATTAAAAACTTGGTTTCATTAGCATATAATGACTTTTGATAACTAAAATTGATATTTTACATAGACAAGCAGCACATTAAAATCCTCCAATTACGGACAGTAAGCACAACACAATCTTGCCTACCAAGTGTGTCTCCAGGTAGAGTTTAAGGCTGTCTGTCTCTGCTTTGGGGGGAGTCCAATTTTCAGTGGTTTCCATGGCTTCATTTAACCATTGAATGAATTCATCCAGCTTGTTTACAAATCCCTAGTGAGAGAAAAGAAAAGGCGGGAAAAGGATAAGAAAGGCATATTATTTGGTTATATTTTAAATCAATCTCTAAAATTCCAGACTTCACCCATGATGAAACCAATACCACTGTGTTCCCATCTTATGGTGAGGAAATTTCCACTATTCTTAGTCCTGATATCCACCCAAACAGGAAATTATCCTCTCGATGTTTTCCTATGAGCACTTTTTAAAAGAATTTGGATTAGGGTGTCACTGCATGGATAACCTCAAAATCAAAGCATTTCTGGCATCTGACAAGTACCCCATTGCCAAAAATGCCAGGTCAAACCTTCTAGGAATATTCATTGGCTTTGGAGGAATAAAAGCAGCTCTATGAAGATTCTATATTTTACTCAGAAGCCTTTGGAATTGAGTTACCTTAGTTAAAACAGAAATATATCCTTAAATCACTTAACTGTTAAAAGGCACCTGGATGAGTTCTATTGACAACCCAAATGTCTGTGGCTGAGCCCTAGTTCTAGGAAGAAAGGAAGGGTAGAAAAGTGGCACCAATGAACAAATGTAAACACCTGACTCTGGGGATATGTGGACATAAAGAAATATTTTTGCCTAGGAAGCAGAAATCACAATAATCTTGCAAGTTTTCAAATAGTGGTTATAAAATTTTATTGCCCATTTTAAAGTACACATCTGTGGAAATGAAAAATATTTTGAAAAAATGAAAGCCCAGCTAACAAAACTAAGGGAAAGAATGCGACTGGGATCTTGCTTTCCATGTCTAAGTACACAGCACCACCTGGAGGTCAAAAGGAGCAAAGCATGGTTCCGCACATTTACTTAGAGGGCTTGACATATTTCCCTATGAAATTTAAACTATCCTTCAGATTTGACGTTTGATTAGTTTTGATTAACGTTTTCAATGCCTAAGCATATCTTAAGACCAAAGTAAGAATAGGTGAAAATTCATTTTATCATACTTCTCAGAAAATAGGTTTTGTTTTTAGGCATCCTACCATATAATTATTTAAAGACCGTATCTTTAATTCAAGTAATTGATTTGCCACAAAAGAATTATCAGAAAAAGAATGGGATCTAGGAGAGTAGTAAAGATAAAGGCAGAAAAATGACACTTAGAAACATATGCTGTCTAGTGAAGGGATAGAGCAGAGAGATGTGTGCACAACTCGTGGTCAGATCAGGCTGTGCCTCGCATGTTCTGCATCTTGTCACCTTGCATGGAGCTCTTTCGCCACAGACAGTGGTGTATCATGTTTCCTATATTCATAAATGCTTCCAAAAGCTTTCCCTGTCAAAATATCCTACTGCATCATTTCTCAGAGGACAGTCACACCCAAAATACACATCACAACTAGATTTCACGAATTCATGATTTTCCACTTAGTCCCAATGCCTGATACTCTCATAATGAAAATTTTATGAAAAATTAAGAGAACTTTTGCTGACCAGATGGACCTATAGAAATACTGTTTATTTTTCTATGGAAGTTTATCAGGAAAGCACAGTCTAGGTGGTTGATCATTGTAAGATAAAAATAGTATTTCATAATATTTATATTCTTAGCCAAAGAGTATTAAACAATGTATGTCAGATTTCCTAACAGAAACATGACTACACACTTAGCTGAAATTTGTGAAATGTAGATTCGATGGGATCTGGATGAATTCTCTGAATCATATCTCTGTCTAGTCCAGCTAAACAGCAAAAATAAGGCTGTTTAATATCAGGGAAGTAGAAGTTCTTTCAAGGCTTCTTTCTGGATTTCTTCTGAATTATATCTCATCTTCTCCACTATTTTCCAAATGCTTTTCTTGCCAACAGTGAGTTTCATGAATCACAATAGAAATTTGACAAATTCAGCACTACAAACTTGTAGTTTAAAATAATCCTAAGTACTTCATTCTCTCAGGGAGATTTTAGTTTTTATTTCCCTTTTTGGTCCTGTGTACAGCTTTAACACCTGGCAAGATTCTCTTTCTTAGAAAGACCAAGAAATCAAATAATAGAAAACAGACTAAAACCAGTCAAAACATTGTTTTGCTCTGATCTGCTTTGTTCTGTTTGGTTTAGTTTGGTTTGGTTTCATTCTCTTTAAAATAAAAAAAGAAAGAAAGACCAAGCAAGTACCACCTAGTAAATAGACCCTGTGAATATACTGAAGGATTCATATTTAGACCCATATAACAAATGTCTGCTGATCATTTTCAGAAGCTCCACCAGAACTTTGGTGGTGTGAATGAAGGAAAATGAGGAGGATATAAAAAACTGAAAAAGTAGGTAAGATTCAAAATGTACAATAGATATTGTGAAAGTGAAGGGGACAAAACTGTTCAAAAGGAAAGAACTGGAATGGGGGAAAGGAGAAAAGAAAGAAGATATATATATATATATACACACAGATATACAGATATAGATAGATAGATAGATATGATAGATAATTATACAACTAATTTCTATTAGTTCATCAAAAGGAACAAAAAGAAAGGAGTGAAAAGATTATATATATGTGATAGATGACTATACTACCAATCTCTATTAGTTCATCAAAAAGAACAAAAAGAATGGTTTGTGCTTTCATTGTTTGATCGTTTTTATGCCTATATCTTGTAATCTGAGCAGCTACTTTGAAGATAACAATACACAATATATTAACCATTATTAATCTTCAATTATTTTGTTTTGAAACTCTGTATCATCCTTTTTATTCTTTTTTCATTTTAAAATAAAAAATAACATGGAGAAAATACAAAATAAACTGTTTATTTTGAAGCACAGGTCAAATTCTGGTACAAATATAGATCATATATTTCACTTAATATATTATCTCCTAAGTGACTACTATGTGTAAAGCACACTGTTGGACATTATTAGGAATACTGGGATACATATCACTGTGGCAAAAATTTTAACAGAACATAAAGCATGTCTAAACATTGGCCTACAGAAATCAAGTAATTTTAATTATTAAAAAAGTTTTACAATAAATAAAAAGTAGGCACACTCTCCTGGATTTTGGAAAAACATATATATATTAGAATTCTGTTTGGATCCAATTCGTTACTATTCTTAGTACAGATCTATCTGGGTGTGTTTTTCTAGTATTCAAAGTTCGTGCTTGCTTACCTGGAGGATCAAAGGTTATAACAATCAGATTTTCTTTATGATACAACCCAGTGCTACCACTGCACTACATAAAAAGCACATTTTACGCATATTCAACTCACTAGCACAAACTGAATAATAAACCTTTGAAAGGCCACATTCTAGTCTTCGTTATGCAAAACTTCTATTAATGTATCTGCTCAGTGTCTTTCCTACCACTTTCTAATACCAGTTTCTTTGTCCCTTTCTGCCCCTTCTTCCATTGCCACTCTGCCTCTCTGTCAAACTGTCCGGGGCTATAATTATTACTTAATTGCTTCCTTTTGTGAGGATTTCTTGCCACCCTCATATTTGATATAGGCTTTGAGTCTATAAACTCTTGATCGGGGACAAGTCAGGATTTAATCCTCAGAATAAATGTGTCATCAAACTTGTGAGAAAATGGAACTATGGTTGGCCCTGCTATCACCACTTGTTAGCACACCTCTCACTTCCAAATCATTTGTATTTAAAATTCCATCACGGGGTGTTTTTTAAAAAATAACTTTTAAACTTCCTCAAGCATCAACCTCTTTAAAGACGAAGAAGCAGAGTGAACAGGCACATAAACATACACTTACTGATTTGTAAAAATTAAGTTGTCACAGCCCTCAGCTGGGTAATATACATTTGAAGGTTTTATTCAGAGGGGAAATTTACAAGCCTTTCAAATAGCTACACTCTCATGATAGATTATAAGAATATTCATTATTTCATTTATTTTCCTACCTCTTTCTCTCCCACAAGAAGTTTTATTATTTAAATATAAGCTATTGGGGTAACTACCTTTGTCCTCTGACAAAACTTTCATTCACAATAAAAAGGAGGGGCTTCCTTGCACCAGATAAAGGGAACAGGAAGCAGTCATAGAGTGAAACACAAAATATGGTCCCTGTCTTATGGACTCAAAAGTCTAGGACACATTTTTTTCTTTTTTCTTTTCCTTACTTTTTCTTTCCTTCTATCTTTTCTTTCTTTCTTCATTTTCCTTCCTTCCCTCCTTTTTTTTTTTTTTTTTTTTTTTTTTTTTTTTGAGATTACTGTCTCAGCCTCCTGAGTGCTGGAATTATTGGCATTCACCACATGCCTGGCTGCTGTTGAATATTGTAAAGCATTAAAATGTATGTATCTCTTTCTTAAGATTCTAGTATAAAAGATTCAGTGAATATGTCATCCAGATAATAGTTTAAATGATAACTACCCCTTGTATATAGCACTCACTATGTGTGAAGACTTATCCGTATTTGACATATAATAAATCATTTAAGTTTCATAAAGATCCATGAAATGAGTACTATTGTCACTGTCCTTTTACAGATGAGAAAAGTGGGGCCCAAGAGATAAAAAGAATTGCTCAATGCCCTGCGGTGGCACAGGAACATAGAATCTAACACAGCCTCACTGGCACCGCATGAAGTCATGAAAGACCTGCTGATCCAACAGCTTGTCTGTGTCCCTGGCAGAAATTAGAAGTTGAAAAGTATTTAAATTAAGATTAATTGTGGAGATAATGGAATGGTATATTAAAAGAAGAAAAGAAAAATGAAAACAACACTTAGTGAATCAATATGGATAATGTTAAGAGAATAGTTGATACTGCCAAACAAAACAATTTGATTCCAGGAGTGAGCTAAATGTGTTACTTAATGCCTTTAAACTTCCATTTCTTCATCTCTAAGATAGAGGTAGTAAAATTCATCTTGGAATCATATGAACACTATGAGAAAAAATATATTTTAAGTCCTAATATAAAATAGAGACTTGATAAATGATTTTTAAAATCATTTCTAATCAATAAGCTCCAATTTGATTTTTTAATCTCATTCACTCAAAAATATTTGATTATTCTTTACATTTGTAACACTGCACTCTGTGCTTCAGGGGAGTCAAATGGAAAAAGTCCAAACACAGACACAACTCAAGTAGCGGCAGCAACTGCTCTGGGCATTCAGAGGGTGCCATGGCTTCTGCTTCACATCATCACTGAGGCAGTAAAGAGGAGGCAGCATCTGAACCTAGACATCAGCAAGGATGTCACTTTTCCTCTAGTTTACCAGTGGATCTGGAGGTGATTATATTGCTATGCTAATAGCCACAAGTTCAAGAAAAATCTCACTTATTAATTTGTCAACAGTCTTTGGAGCAAGTCTTTTAGATTAGCAATGGGGCTACCAATGAGTAATACCTAAAGGACATCACAACCCTCTTCACCACCATAAAGCTTGGTTTAGACACTGAAAACCAGTATATTAGAATTACATTTAGAAGCAAAATTGTACATTGTGGTTTGGTATGTATATTTACAAACATATAGATTTTAAGCCTACATTTTTGCACATAATTCTGATAATGTGGAGTTTCTATATGAAAAGTCGAATTTACATTTTTGGACAATATCATTTATAGGTAATTTACCTTTTCCCAACTACCTAGCTATATATGTACTTAATATGCCACAGAGATCCACAGGCACCAGATAAAATGCTAGGACGTTAAGTAGTGCTCTGTACTCTATCACCTTACTTGTCTACCTTTCTGCCTACAAAATCCAACCCGGAAGAGAACAGGCGACTTGTTCTTTTAGAATAATCACTGAAGAAAAAGTACAGTGGTTTCAGGCAGTGTTAACTCTCATGTCACAAAAAACTCAAATATTGAAAAGCCTTATGAAATATTTAGTTTTCTTTTCTAAATGTTGGCTGGGATGTCTTTAGAATATAAATATATTCCCGGTGATACTGTCCTAGAATGAAAGTAGAAGGCTATAAGTAGGAAATACAGAGAAAAAAAGCACAGAATAGCATTATTTTTATGCTGCAAAAGGGTTTCTTTTGACAAATCTAGAGTTTTTTAGTTCATTGCTTCCTATTGGTTTATAGAAGATAATTATTAATGATTTAAATGCAAAACAAGATGAAAATTCACATCATCAACATCTAAGAAAAATAGATATGAACAAAATAATTGGGAATAAACTGGGAGTAATAATAAACTATTATTAATATTGTTAATTGAGCACTTATTGTGTGCTAGACACTTATATAATCCTTATAACAATCTTATGATATAAAACTTCCTCTTTCCATTTTATAGGCAAAGAAGCTAGGGATGCTTCCAGGTATTCAGGAGCAAATCTTTGTTAACTTCCTCCAGGTGAAACCTTAAACTCAAGCAACCTAGCTGGGCGTGGTGGCGCACGCCTTTAATCCCAGCACTCGGGAGGCTGAGGTAGGCGGAGCGTTGTGAGTTCGAGGCCAGCTTGAGCTACAATGCGAGCACAAGGCCGGCCTGAGCTACATAGTGCGACCCTGCCTCAAAAAAACCAGGGCCGGGAGTTTGGCTCAGTGCCTTAAGCGCCTGCCCAGGCAAGTGCAAGGCTATGAGTTCAATCCCCGGTGCCGCAAAAAAAAAAAAAAAAAAAAAAAAAAACCTCAAGCAACCTAATCCTAGAGGGAATGTTGTAAAGCAGATCAGATCATCTACATATGTCACCAAGTCCCAAAGACCAGGTTGCTCATAACTTCAAATTAATGATTAGGATGATCTAATGATTTTATTATAGGTTTTATACCCTAGTATTATAAACATCAATACTTAATATTTGGATGCTATCTGTGAACTAGTCTTCTAATAACATATTAAGTTAATGAATCTCCATAAATGTCCCCATTGTGCAGATAAAACAACTAAGGCACCGAGGAACTATGTAATTTATTCAAGATCATAAAACTATGAAACAAGTCAGTAATTTTATTCCAGTTAAGCTTGGCGTACTACATAATACCCTCTGTAACCAGACTTACTTTAATTAGATACACAGAGAGAGAAAACAAAGGACAATAACATCCTGTGCTGTCCATTCTTTTTTTTTTTTTTTTTTTTTTTTTTTTAATTGGCACCTGGGATCAAACTTACAACCCCACTCCTGCCAGGCAGGCACATAAGCCACTGAGTTAAACTCCAGGCCCTGTTTTTTTGGCACTATGTAGTTCGGGCAGGCCTTGCTCACATTGTAGCTGGAGCCACCCTGAACTCACAACGCTCTTCCTACCTCAGCCTCCTGAGTGCTGGGATTAAAGGCGTGCGCCACCACGCCCAGCTACCTCTGTTGTCCATTCTTATTTCCCAAGCACCTGTGAGAATTTAAGCCCCTAGTCACACATCTCAGCAACTTCTATCAAAGCTTTGTTTCAGATCATTCTTCCTACAGGTTGTGCTTTCTCTTTCCTGTTCTCTTTTATTTTCTTTCTTTCTTGGCTACTGTTTCTCTTTTGCTTTTTTCTTCCCTTCCCCATACTCTTAGTTCCTCTCTCTCTCCTAGTTCTCTACTTATCTCCTCTTTTTCCCTGTCCTCTGTTTTTCTCCCCCTTTCTCTGCCCACTATCTTTTCTCTATAGCTCAATGTCTTCCTCACCTTTGGGGGATCATCAATCACTTTTAATAACATTTTCCAACATGTCCATAAAGTTTTAATAAAAAGGGTTGTCTCCTTGACACTGAAGGGCAAAGCTGAAAATATTATACTCCTATGTTTAGATTAGCTTTAAATGCTTTCCTGATTAGTAAGACCTCCTTGCAAATCAAATATATCTGAAGCATGAATGCATATGGCTAGATGGGAATGTTTGTAGAATACTAAGGTATTCAAGGGACTAAATGTGAGTGTTGAGTTGTTATTTATCTAAATATTCTAAATTTTCTCTACAGATAATATGATTCTTTAGTAACAACAAAGTTATTCTTAGAAAAAATTCAAATTCCATGTGCAGAGAGTATTATACTGAATGAGCAAGAAAATGATACAGTCCACTTTCTACCAAAGAACTGCAGAGCAAGAGTCAGGACAGGGTAATAATTCAGCCAGTGTACTATCATTAGAGGCAAGAAGACAGAAAATAGTATCACTTAAATCCATCTGCAGGAAAAGAGAAAGGGAGAAATGAGATAAATTCCCGTAGAAATTACAAGTACAGATCAAGTCTTTCTAAGGCTCTGAGAATGTGTCTACTTCAAAACTCCTTCTCTATTTTACAAGTGAGGAAAATGAGGTCCAAAAAGTTTATGTCCTTGACTGAACACACACAACCAGTAGTTAGTTCAGACAGAAGAATTTAAGAGTTGTGCTCTTGTGCATCAGACTCTAATAATTTATTTTTATGTTTTCATACTCATCCCTTAGACAAGATTTCTAGAGTTCAGGAAAAAAAGGCAGGGGACAGAGCTAGAGTTTTTAAGAATAATATAATTTCAAAGTATTATTGGTTTATCAATTGGGTGTACTATCTAGATTGAGTAGCATTAGGCCAGCTGAGGTAAGTATTTAACTGCCTTTTTTTTGTTTAAACTCCATGTGTGTGCATATATATGTACACATGTGGACTAGGACTTTTATTCAAAAATACTTCTTGAAACTTTACTATGAATCAGAAAATGTATTGGGGTCTGGGAGTCACCTATCAATGACCCATATTCTTCTCTTAAAGAGTTCAGAGTACAGTAAACACACAGATAATCTAAATCAATAGTTCTCAAATTTTAATCTCAAGATTCTTTTAGATTATTAACAATTATTGAAGGCTCAAAGAACTTTTGCTTTCTTTGCATTATACATATCAATATTCATTTTGGAATTTAAAAATGTTATTTTTAAGTGACAGTAATCTTTTATGTGTTAACAAAAATAGTATATTATTATGAAAAATAACTATGTTTTCAAAAGCAGTGAAAAGAATGTCCTTTAGCTATATGTAAATCTTGTGAATGTGTTAAGAGAGGAGAGCTACATTCCCATTTATGCTTCTGCATTTAATCTATTACATTACATCATGTAGCCTCTGGAAAATTTCACTGTACACAGAATGAGAGTGAGGAAGAAAATGTGTTAGCATTAATATGAAAATACCTTTAACCTGTGGATCCCCTAAAAGGGTCTTGGGGACCTCTTACAGTGCTGGGACCACACTCAGAGAACCTTTGACATAGATTGTCCCAAGTGTTCAGAAGCCATTTAATTCAGTCTTGGGGCAGCAAAGGGGGCTTCTTGGAGGAAATTACAACTAACCTGATCCCTCGCAGATAAGTCTAATGGACTCAGAAAAAGAACCAAGAGGACCGGGAGGAGCAGAGAACATTCCTGGCAAATAAAGCTCAGGAGAGGACAGCTCTTTTTGAGTTAAGTAGCTGAGCATGGCTAATGTTCTGGAGACAAATAGGGAAACAAAGAGAAATGAGGTTGTAGAGTCTGACCAGGAGTTTGCTCTGGAGGATGGATTTCATGTGCAGTTTGCTCTGGATTTTGCATTTCATTCTAAGGACAACTGGTGATCCCTGAAGTTTGGAAGCAAAGGAGTGAGAGTAAGTATTAGAGGCTTTTCCAAAAGGGCAAAATGCTTCACATACTATACTGTAAAGACCCTCTAGCTAAAAATTGCTATACAGTTATTATTTATAAGCTCATAATTATAAATAAATATTATAAATATGTATAAACACAGATAAGTACATATATTTATCAGGTTGTTATATGACAGCATTACAAGTCAAAATGATGTTTGTATTTGTCTAACTACACATTCACAGTATGAATTCCCCCACATAAACTTCCTAAGACATCAGAGAAGTACATGAACTAAAATTATTATGCCAATTAAAGGAGAATTATTTTAATACAATATAAGAACAATCTGTCACCGGACATGGTGGCACATGCTTACAATTCCAGCACTCTGAGAGGCAGATACAGAAGGAGCATCACAAGTTCAGGCCCAATCTGGGCAACATAGCAACTTAGCGAGACCCTGTCTCAAAATAAAAAATAAAAAAGGGTGTGAGGATGTAGCTCAGTGCAAAAACCTTGTATTCGATCCCCAGAACTGAAGAAAAAAAAAGTGATCTGTCAAGGCAGGATACTTGGGGTCTCATAAAGAGGAGGATGTGGAGGGATAGGGTAGCCTTCATCAGTCCCCAGAAAAGGGAGGAGTGGCTTTAACCATTGTGGGTGAAGATTGTGTAGAAAGCTGGCTTCCTAATGACCAAAGTGGCTGAATGTGGGAGAAGAAAATGGGATTTGATCCCAAACTGCCAGAGTTATCTATATATATGCTGCTAAGTTTTGATGCTTCCTATCCCGCTAGTAACTGCCATCATCACCATCTTCCTCTCCCGCTAGTAACCGCCGTCACCACCACTAGAGAAAACATTTATTGATTACTAAACCCCAGATACTATTTTGAACTCTTTACACATTTTAACACATTTAATCCCTACCACTTTGTGTGATAGACATGCCTTGTAATTTTATTTTATAGAGGACGGAACTGAAATACAGAGAAGTCAAGTCACTTACTCATTATAACACAGGTTGTCGGTATAACCCAAGTGCATAAGCTATGACTCGGTCTAGGTAACAAGGCTCCAGAGCCCACATTTTTAGTCACCATGTTTTACAACTATCCAATACCAAGGTTCCCTCACTCATTAATAGATACATTGCTCGAGAGATCTCTTCCCAAAAAAGTATAATTTTTCTTTTGCCATAAAGTTCCACCTACTACTTTTCTGAATAATCATCTTTTGGTGCCTTAAGCCAAGTTTTTCTTATAGTTTATTCCAACCATATTCCCTAGGTATAAGAGGATGTCAGGGAAAGAACTGGGTGCAGTATAATTCTTCATGGGTTCTACATCTCATTAATAAGACCCTGGTCAATAATCTCTTTAGAATAGCATACACCAAACAACATAAAATTTAGGATGTAGTGAGGATAAGACAAGGAAAATAGCTTTACTGAACTTTTATTTTGGAAGTTGAGATAGTCTTTGCTATGCCATAGAAAATAAAGAAATCCAAAACACACTATTTTTGTTAAACTTGTCATCTTTATTTTGGGTCTCAGGAAGGAAGAAAAAGTAGAGTACTAGACTGCCAATTATGACATACATCACTCTGTCCTTCCACCCCTTCTCTCAACACACACACGCACACACACACACACACACAATCCTTCTCAAGCAAATAGGGATGAATAGTCTCCAGCAAAAATAAAAATATTAAACATGGCCCAATATGATGAATGGCCTTCACACAGGACCTACACTTTTGGAATGATATTTTCTATGTTGTCTGAACAGAGTACAAGCAAAAATGCTGATGGGTATCACAATGCGAAGTCTGCCAAGATTCCCAATCTGCTTCATTTAGTTGATCTTATTTGCATAAATTTCAACTAATCCATATCAAATTTTTACTGAATTATTCACTTGTTTACTGTCACCATTTGCCCTAGTTTCTTGGCATCCTATAAACATTATCCAGGCCCCAGATTCTTCTAGGATGTCTGGTTCTTGTCATATTACAGTGCTAGGAATGCAGCATGAATAGCTTCATACCTCCAGGCCCATTAATGTCACAGTCCCACATTCACTTACTATTAGAATCTTCTAAGAAGAATTCATCCAGATTCCAATAGAACATAAAACTAGCCATGTTGAAATGATATATTCCAATGAATAGTTTCAGAAAAATCTCTGCTTCTCTTAGTTATTGCTCAGTCAGTCTTGCATAGAATTTCAGAACTAAGGAGTATTTCTAGGTCAGTCAATTCAGTTTCTTTATTGATGTTTATTTTGAAAAACTGAAGTTTGAAAGACTAAGTTTACAATGCTATTTGGAGATAGAATTAAGATTCTCATTCTAGTTCTTTTTAATGTAATTGATGCTAATTCCCTAGGTTCATAGAGAAAGTCATAATGATGATAAGACTTATATTTATGCAGCCTTGAATATATAATCAGCTTTTATTCTTGGTAATTTCATATAATAATTGGCACAATGGGATAACAATCATAATTAATATCTCATTTTAAGACCACAAGGTTTATATAGTAAACTTTATGTGATTTATTCAAGTTTTCATAATTAAAATGTAAGGTTGTGAATTAAGCCCCAAATTCTTGCCCTCAATTCCTATGTTCCTAGGTAAACTAATAACTTTTCTACATCTCCTCTTTCCTCAGTGGGAAAGTGGGAACAAGATATGTCTGCATCAAGAAGGGATTTGTTTTGAGAATTCAATGTGTGAAGTATTAATTGAATGTATTCCTTAGCACCTTGCCTGACACTGCACACAGCCAATAAATGTCAAAGTTTCGTTTTATTTTTTAAATTGTTACCTTTCAAAAGCATCCTCTTAGCAATACAAAGTTATTGCTTTAGGCTTAACGATAAATAGTAATGCCTAAGAACTACCTTAGCTGAATTTAAAAATCCAAAACTGAGTTTACTCCTCTTTTAGTTTTCATCATTATAGAAATATTTGCTATCAAATGCAATTAGGTACTCTCATCATAGTGGCACAACAAGATGTTATTGCATCATAGCCCTTTCATACCAAGTAAAGCACAAAGAACTTGATATTTTCATTTTGATGGTTAAAACTCTAAACAAAAGGGCGGATCACTTTCTCTAGGTATTTCGGAGGCCACTGACCAGATGCAGTGACTGGATGAAGCCTCATGGTGGTGGTAAATCATCGCTGATAAAACCTTTGAGATGGGAAGGCTCTGCAGACACTAAACTGATGCTGGATTGAAACATTCTTAGAGCATCAACCAGGAAGAAACTTGCTAAGGATTCCTGTAGTTATTCTTAGCCAAAATTAATTTTGCATGCTCAAAAATCTATTAGTAAGTGTTCATTCATAATGGCAATGCAACAAATAAAATATACTTTTTACTATCCTTAAAAAGAATTTTGTATTCTCATCTTTAACAATGTTATGCAGATTTAGAATTCTCAACTTGGATTTGGGCCACAGTTTTTACATATAATGTAACATTTATCTTTCCCCCGTTCATCTACTGTGTATCTTCATTTCATGTGTCCCTTGGAGCAATTTGTTAAAGTACTTGTATCTCCCAGCCTGCAAATTTCAGCTTGAAATCTCAGTTCTTTAGATATCCCTGTTCCTTTGCTCTCTTAATTAAAAACAGACACATATTTTTATCAATTTGCCCCTTATAACATCTTTCACTTCTGTCCCTTTCTTCAATCTGCTTCGAAAACCACAGTTCAGACCCCTTTACCACATGTTTAATTTATTGCAATATCTTCTGAAATTAGCCTGAGAGGACTAGCTCCTAACCTTGACTGCACATTACAATCCCTTGAAGAGTTTTTAAAATGCCCAACCTCTGAGATTCTCATTACTGATTTTGGGGTGGACCTAGATACTGGACTTTTTTTTTTTTTTTTTTTTTTTTTTTTTTGCGGCACCAGGGATCAAACTCACAGCCTCGCGCCTGCCAGGCAGGCGCTTAAACTGCTGAGCCAAACTCCTGGCCTGATACTGGACGTTTTTTAAAGCTCTCCAGTGATTTTGATGCACAACCACAGTCGTGGATCACTGTGCTTACAAGTGTATCCAGCATACCACAGCCACATTAACCTTCTTATACTACCAGTTCTGTGGGACAAAAAATCTTGAGTCATTTCCCATCAAAATTGCAAATTAGTAGCTTGAAGTCCAAGTCTATCTCATGACAGTGTTCTGTTTGGTTTGTTTAAAAACTATTTAGACCAAATGTTTAAAAATTGAGGGATGTCACAGAAAACACAGATTTCCTACTTCTTTCTTAAAAATTGTAAGATCTGCCACAGAAGCCCCATATTTCCATGTAACCATCATCTGAAGCTCAGTAGTAGCTGCCCTTCAGACCTGTCATGTATCTTCCATTTGATTCCATCCATCACTCCCTATTTACATTGGCTGTATGACTCATTTTTATCACCTGCCTGGCCTTTTAGAGTCATTTTAGTTTGTAATCCTGGTCTAGAGAATGAAGTTCAAACACAATGATACATTCACTTACTCATTCCCTTACATACTCATTTATTGGTGGATACATTAGACAGATACATTGGTACCTCGGCTCACAAACTTAATTCATTCCATGATTGTGGTCGCAAACCGAATTGAATGAAAACCAAATCAAATTCACTGGCTAGGTTCAATGTTGCCCTAATGTGGAAATTTGATTTGGTTCTCATTCAATTCAGTTTGTGACCAGAATCATGGAAAGAATTAAGTTTGAACCAAGGTACCACTGTAATTGCTTTGTGGCTTTCCTACGCAAACACTGGGAATTTAAAGTCCCACATATTCTGATCATATTACAACTTTATATTTTCCTTTCTTTTAACAAACTTTAGTCTAACCAGCAGTTAGTTTAAGAGACAGTCTTCTCCCAATATGTATAGCCTGGAGGCTCATTTCAAAAACTCCTTTGCAGTTAGGTGATGCCATGTGACAAAGTCTGAGCCAATGGGATGTGAACAAAAGTGATATGAGAAATTCCAAGTCACATCCATAAGAATAAAGCTAACTACTCACTTCACTCTTCTTGTGAGTTGCATTATAGACATGGTATTAGAAAGCACCAGGAACAAGAAATCTGGATCTCTAGGTGACTTCTATCTCCTCTGGACTGTTTGACTCTTGTTAAGTGAGAGAGAAAGAAACTTCTATTTTATTGCATTTTGGGGATCTCTTTGTTTATGCCAGCTTAGTCTATACCCCAAAACATCAATAATCTTCTATTACGATTTCCCATATATACCTGGAATAGCCTTGTTTGAGACTTCATCTATGCGAAAAATTCTTTCTTCATCACTATTATGTAAATTCTACTCACCACTCAAGGCCCAGCTCAACTATTCCTTGCTCTGCAAGGCTTGGTCTAGCTATACTTGTTTTCTTTATTCTGCTTTCCTATATGACTTTCCACATGGCAGTTAAAAATATTGCATTATATAATAAGAACAGAGCCTGGAAATATTTTGCTATATCTTCTTCAAGGTTTAAGTTCAGGATCTAAAACAAAATTTCATATCATGCACAATAAAAATAAAAAATAGTAATTAGAGTTCCTATAGAATTACACCATTATGCCTCTTCTTGAATGATCATCTGCACTGTTAACTTATGTTCAATCTATGATCCTCTAAGACTCTTGAATTTCCTGGTTTTAATTACAAAGTTGAGTATCCCCAATTTCTTAAGAACTTTGCTTTTCCTTGATATTTAAATTAAACTTTAGCCTTTTATCTAGTATCTAAACAGTTACTTGACTTTCTGGATAGATATTTCTCACACTGAGAAATGCACAAAAGATCAAGTTTTCAAATTTAAGCAGTGAATAGGACCCAACTCATATTGCTTTCATATTAGGAATATGATAATTTCTAGAACAGTAGAGGCAGAAAAGAAGAAGATACTCTCAGAGAAAACAGGTGCCAGAAAGTGAAAAGAAAGTACAAAAAAAAGAATAAAGAAAAAGGAATGGAAGAGAATGTGTAAAGAGAATACAGAGATGAGAAGACTAGCAACTTTAAAGGACAGAAGTCCGAATAAGAGAACGGCATTACAAAACACAATACCAGGGAAGAAAAGTAGAATCACTTCATAATGTTTCCTGTCTGATGCTCCTAAGATATCATTATCAACATCCCCAAACAAACTGCCACTTCACTAACACAAAGGAAAATGAGCTGTAGTTGTTATTAAAGAAACATCAAGGCAAAGAAGAACTAATACAGTGAAATTTTGACTGCAAAATACTAACAGGGTGAATAAAGAAAGACACAACTGTGTTCCAAATCGGATTTCTCAAATCAAATAAACAATGTCCAGAAAGGACTTTCAAAATGAGTGATCCCAGTATTTTTTTAAAGATTACTTATTTCTAGCCTGGAAGCCAAGTCCTATCCTACAAGAAGGGGTAGCGTGAGATCCTGAAAAGATGAGGTAGTCATAATCAATATTGAGATGAACTAAAAAAGAACACAAATATCCAAAACTATAAGACTCCTAGAATAAAATGGGAAAATTGATAATATTGGACTTGGCAATAATTTCTTGAAATGGTACCAATAATTTCTTGAAATGGCATCAAAAGCACAAAGAACAAAAACAAAAAATAGACAAATGGGCCTACATTAAACTTAAAAGCCTTTGTGCATCAAAGAACACAATCAAATGTCTATCTGCAGATAAACGGGAAGACAATAAACAAAATGTGGTATATACATATAATGGAGTACTATTTGGCATTAAAAATAAAATAAATTCTACCACATACCACAATAAGAATGAAACTTGAGGACACTATGTTAAGTGAAATGAGCCAGTCACCAGTCACAAAACAATAAATACAGAATGTTTTCACATATATGAGGTATTTAGAATTATCAAAAAGATAAAAGTACAATGGTAGTTACAAAAGACTGGAGAGGAAGAAAGCTGTTGTTTGGTAGCATAGAGTTTCAAATTTGCAAGATGAAAAAGTTTGCAGATGTGTTTCACAACCATGTGAGTGTATTTAATGCTAGCGAACTGTATTCCTAAAATATTGAAGATGGTAAATTGTATGTTACATATTTTTTAGCCATAATAAATGAACAAGAAAGGAAAGGAAGCGAAAAGAAAAACAACAGTTCCACTGCAATTGCTACTATCAGGGAGGTGGTATTGATGTGTCAATGTACAACTAGATGAAGGCTGAAAGACAGAGTACATCATGTCTGGGCTCATTTTACTGTGGAAAATGAAATATGAAAAATCAGTTCCAAGTCTGTTCCACATGAAATCTCTTCTGCATTCACATAACATTGGACTGATCACTTGTCAGCTTCGTCTTCTGACAAGGAGAAAGCATTCGGCTAAGTATCTGCTAGACGGAATCCAAAATAACTTATATGCAATGATATCCCCAAGTGGCAGCAAGTAACTTTGTAAAATTGTGTTATAGATGTCTCTAGAACAAAATGCAACAACACTGAGTCATTGGGCTATAGTGGAGATGCTAGAATCCAGCATTTGAAGCCATTTATACCTCTGTGGAAAGATGGGCTTAACTATGTCATGCATCCATCAGTGTGGTTTTAGTGATTCTACCCTAGTGCAGTCATTTTTCTAAAACAGGTTTTGAGCATTTCATTTGAGCAGGAAGCCTGTGATGTGAGAAGCGGATCTTGCACTGTATCTCAAAGGACTTTATCTTATGGAATGCCTCACAGAGGTGGCATCACCTAGCACTGTACTCTGCCAGACATCCTGGGAATCACACAACCGTTACCCTGACATCAATAATTTCCTACTTTGGATGTGGGACTACTTACCAGGCAGTTCGTTTTTATTCATGTCATGAAGCAAAAGCCACACTGTTCACTTACTAAGCTAGTAGTAGTTTGTGACTTTGTAAACAGATTTTAGCTGCACATATGATTATTGTCTATATTCTCTGGCATTTGAATATATCTCAAGAAGAAAACCAAATCACCTCTGGCATCTCAGTTAGAATCCCAGTCCTTAACATTTAGCAGCAATGTGACCTGGGCAAGTCATTTGTATTCAAACCTCAGATTCTTCATCTGTAAAATGGGACTGATAACAGATTTCCCATCAGATTTTATATAAAATTAAATGAGAGAGTTTATTTCAAAGCCTGTTTCATAATAAATACTAATAAGAAATTGTTTTCCTCCTTTTTCCCTTAATCAAGAATAGGAATTATTGAATTTTGCTCTGTAAACAGTCAGACAGGAAATATTTTAGTCATTGAGTGCCCCATAATTCCTGTTGCAACTACTCAAGTCTGCCTTTGTAGGGCAAAAACATCCACAGACAGTAAGCCTGGCTATGTTCCAATATAACATTATTTTAAAATGCAGATATTAGACTAGATTTAGCCAATAGCTGGTTATAGTTTGCTAAACTCTGCTACTAATACCATATATGTCCAGATATCCTGCTAAGTTAATTTTTTACCATTCTGTTAGTTTCCATCAGCTTCAGATATGTCCTTCCCTTCTCTTTCCTTGTTGTTTTTATTCTATTTGTTCAAAATATCAGAACAAATGATTCTGGTTCAGTGGTAGTACTCACTTTTTTTTCCACATTTAATTTTATGTTTTGAGAAGTTCCCGCAGAGGGTGAGTGTTTAGACCGAGTCATTCAATTAACTTTTGCACAATAGAGGTTCTAGGTAAATCAGCCAGATTTAAGCAGTCCCTTCAACCCTCAGACAGAGATGAGAAAAGGGCCCATCCCTCGGACATTCAGAGATTACAACAGCACTTTCATTTGTGAAGAAAATGTTGCACCTTGTTTCCTAGTTTTATATTGCTTAATAAATATGTTTACATTTGCATGTGCATGTGTAATAACCATCTTATTAAATGCTTCTTTCTCTTTCATTTACTGAACACTGGAGTAGGTAATTAAGAGATGTCTACCAGATCAGTAAAGCATATTTCTGGGTGTGTCTGGTTGGGCTGCTGCGACTGTGACCATGGGCGTAATATTGATCCTCTCTGGTGCTGTTGCCCTGCTGTGCTTTCTGGTTGCAGTGAACTAAGCAGTTATCTTCTACCACAAACTTCTGCCAGAACATTTCTTTCTTGGAGCCAGCTGACTGCAGACTGAACAATCTCAAATTGTGAGCCAAATAAATCTCTCCCTTTTCAAGTTGTGCATGTTGGGTGTTTGATTCTAGGGACAACAAAGCTGACTAATACACTCTCTGTCTCTTCTTTATCCCACAAATTGGCCTCTTCTTGTTCCTGACTCATAATTGGGTTATGACTTGATTCTCGGTCATCACTCCTCTTCTTTTCTCTATATATCCTATTCTCTTAAGGAATTCATATATTTTCAAGTCTTTATATAGTGGGAAGAATAAAGCAGAGGAAGGTTTAAAGCCTGGATCTCTAATTTATGAGCTGTGCAGCATAGGAAAAGTTATTTCATGGCTCCAAACTAGATTTCCTCCATTCTAAAATGGAAATTCATTCATTTTTTCAGTAGTCTTTACTGAGCACTAACTACATACCAGGCACTGTTCCAGACACATGAGATTCATCAGCAAACCTAGCAGATAAATATTTCTGCCCTTAGAAAGCTCCTAGTCTAGCAGTGGGAGCTAGACTAAAATTAAAAACACATATACAAGAAAATCATATAAAATAATAGATTGTGATAAAAGTTGTAAAAAAGAAAAAGATCACAGTATATGTTTTAAAAGATGGTCAGGTTAGAGTAGGTTTCTCTGAGAAAGTAATTTTTGAGAGCAAAAATTTAAAACAGGTGAAGGAATTAAAAAACAGGTAATCTGATGGAGAAAATGCAGGCAGGGAAACTGACAAATGTCCTAAGGGCCAAAACATGCCCAGCATTTTCTAGGAACAAAAAGAGGCCAGTGTGAATGGAGGAAAATGGGCATAGGGGAGAACAGCAGGAATTAATGTCAGAGAGAAAATTAGACCAGCCCACCTCGGACCTCTGAATGCACTGGTAGCAAGACTACGGTATTCACAAGTGGTACATACTGATCACTTCCTATGGAGAGGCATGGGAACATTTAGTCAAGATGGGCTCTAGAGAAGACTGCATGGTCTCTCTTGACCTGTCTCCTTATCCATGAAATAGGGATAATACTGGCACTGTTGTGAGTACTGGATACATAAATACTTGATATATATTGATTATTAATAATTTATTATTATTTTCTATTTAACTCTTGCCTCTTTCTATGAACTCATTTTTTTTCCTCCTGGTTATTCTGTCTTAATGCACTATACTTTCATCTATTTTTAGCATAATGCTAGACTTAGGAGAGTATTTAGCAATGAGCAGGTGTAAAAAACTAGGATTCAACTATATTCTCTATCAAATCTGGATAATTCCTAAACACTTTGCTTTTCCCTTGTCTTACAGTTTCCCAGTAAGGAAGATACTGTCATCTCTTTCAGAGAGGCAACAGCATGCAACAAAAGACAACTGGACTACGAATCAAAAGACATGGGTTTGTGCTTCAGCTTTCCAAGCAAAGAGGTCTGTATCGGTCTGTCTATCTACCTATCTAGCCAAATACTTTAGCTTGGGAAAAATAATTTAACTTAGTGAGCCTGTGTTTCCATCAATAAAAAGAGAAATTAATCTGGCATGACCTGCTCTCTGCACATCGCAGCTTTGAAGATCAAGGTTAAAAACATATCTGGAAAAAATGCATCGTTACATATAGTAAAGTGCTATACAAATGATACAAGGCATGGTTATTTGTATTTCATTGAATAAAAAACTTAATAACAATTAAATTAATTAGACCCATTTCAAGTAGAGTTGTGGAGAATGAACTATTATTACTGACTGAGAGTTAATCTTTTTGGTTATGTTGCCTCAACTTATGGAGCTCAAAACAGAATTCTGATGTCAATTCTCAAGGAGTTTATCACATCTAACAATTCACTAACAGCAAATATTTACCCAAAATGTCAGTTCCCCATTCCAAAGTCCATGGGTGCAGCTTGGTATGTAAAGATAGCGTGGTTATAAGCAAGAAGTCTAACAGAGGTGGGAAAGAAAAAACTAAGATTCCCAATAAAATTTCAAATGTCTAGTCTATTTCAACAGGAAGTTACCAAAGATGTGGAAGCTACTATGAGGTCAGACAAATGGCTCAGAAAGCACTGAAGGCAATTGAAATACTCCATTCATGTATTCCTGAAGTACTCGTGGCTATTGTTCTATTTTATTTTGTGTTACATCTAGGACATTCACCAAACATTGGGATCCCTATTAAGTTTGAGCAGTATCAACAGATAATTCTAAACTAGACGGGGAACTCATCAAACTAATTAACTGAAAAGGGCATTTCCTAGTGATGCACATAATATCACAATGCTGTGATAACTATGCTCTTTCATTTCTTTCTTTAAGGAATCAGTTAGGTTTATCAAAAATAGTAACACATTTGATAATGGGTGAAGAGGAGTTGACCTTTTCCCAGGATTACTTCCAAAAGTCAAATAAGACCACCTTACCATTCAAGGTAAAACCACCTTACCTCTATTTTTTCCCATATGGCTTCATAGTTGTCTTGGTGCTGAATATCTTGCATTAATTTCTGAATTAAAGCTGATTTTGTGGCAGAATGACTCTCATTCTTCTCAGAGGATGAAGTTCTCCCTGATTTCTCATCAATGCATTTTTTCATGACAGAGTGAGGCATACACAATTCCTCATCAGAAAGAATGTCACTCAGGGGCCCAGATTCAATGCTTTCCCCCAGGGAAGAGGCTATGTCACTGGATGAGCTTGGAGACACTCTGCCTAGCCTTGTGTGCTTTTTCTTGACATGGTACAATGGATAGATCTCAGAATCTGAATTCATTTCAGACAGTTCCCAGTCATCAATATTTTGAATACTTTCACCTCTGGGTTTCTGAGGTAAAAGCTTTGTTAGATTTTCCAATTTCAAAGCTAACACTTCTGTCTGCTTAAGGTGAGAAGGCAGTGCTAAGTATTCGTCAGAGCCATACCAGGCCTCCACAACCTGGCCATTCTTGGTGATGTGACTTGGGGATGAAGAATGACCTTTTTTGCTTTTGTGTTTTTCAAGTAGGGGTATTGGAGACATGATGTTGTCTGAGTCAACAGAGGATTCACTACTTTGAGTAAAAGGTGGTGAACTGGATGTTTCTGACTGCACTGGCAATTTGGCATTCCAACTTCTCTGATTATACGGCTCGACTGAGGACGTAGAAGCAGAATCTGTTTCTTGCCCCTCTGTGGCCTTGGAAGTAGAAGAAGGCATTCCATTCAACACTACTGTTTTTGTGTTTTCAGTTTGCTTGCCTGAACCGGTTCCCCGTTTAGGGGTTCTGCATGGAGGCACCTCTTCTGAGGTCTTGTGTGGCTTAAGTCGAGGTTTCTCTTTATGGCAGTCATTAAGCCTTCCCAGACTAGAAGAGATTTCTTTAATGTGACTTTTGATTATGTTTTCAAGATTCCCAACCCCCACCTTGTGCAAACACTCATAGGACTGGCTGGCAGCAGAAGGGCCATTGGGGTAGGAAGACTGTAATATCAAGCAAAGCTTAGATCGGTCAGGAGGGTCTACCAATGAAGGGGTGCTTCTGCTCATCTCAGGTTTAAGATCAACCATCTGCTTCTTGCCTTCATTGCCTTTCAGATCATTCTTAAATGTTTCCTCTTTAAGGAAAAGCCCTCTTTTTGGTAACGTGGGCTGTGTGGGAGAGTCCTCATTATAATTAAAACAATCTCTGATGGATCTCTTGGGGGTTACATTTTCACAAGGAACAGGTTGTTGGCTCCTTGTACCAAGATGTGGATAAGAATTGGATTCTTGCTTCACAGTCTCAGAAGAGGGATGAACAGTATGTGTCACAGCTTCCCCTGAAGATGACATTCCTGATGTTAAACCTGCCTGCTCTTCGACTGTAGAAACATTGTTTTCCTCATATGTACCTTTGTCCTCTGCTGAGAGAGATACTTGCGATGCCTCTTCACTGACTATTTCACTGCAGTTGGAAGGGATGGGATCAGCAGCCACTGTAAGTAACCCGACACTTCGGATAAGCTCAGGGAACTCCTTCTCCATTTCACTATAGTTCCAAGAGTCAAAGGGTTGGGTTTTGACCTGGCTAGAGGTCATGTCACTCAGGCCTCCAAGCAAATCTTCACTTGGACTATAGTCAGACAGTTCAAATGCAGTAATTCCACAATCCAGAGACAAGTAATTTTGTGAGCATTTGATGGTTAACTGTCCTGAGTCATCCACTTCTGTTAGAGAATCAAGCCGGCCCTGAAACAGACAATGGCAATGGTATCAGTAAATACAACATCAGTTAATCTCAGTTGCTGTTCAAATGAAGTTTCAGTAGAGGTCAGAATGAAGGTTAGAAAAGCAACAGTCTCAATTGCTTCTGTTTTGACATACAGAAAAACATATTGATCTATTATCATACAGTTTTATATACAGTAGCCTGTTCTTAAACATTTAAAGATTTTTCTTTAACCTGGAACACAGAACCTTAATAGAAATAGTCACCCTTAAAACCACAATACCTGTTCTTATCCTAATTTCCTGTGTTAAAAAGTGCATTAATCCTTCACTCAGACTTTCTGAAGTAAAACATAAGTAATAAAATTTCCGAGAACAAAGTAATTAAAGAATAAAATCTCCATGAAGGACTGTTTATTGTTTTTGTTTTTGTTTTGCTATTCCTTCAGTACCTATCACTGTGGCTAGATCACTATAGATGCTCAATAAATTAAGTGAATAGTTAGTTGTACTAAGCCAATCATGTTAAGTGTATATTTACAAATCACAGGAAGGTGAACTACTGAATTTGCAAATACATAACAGAAATAGTTCAACACCAGTTTCTGTTTTCCCCCACACTTTCAAGTACACAGAAGTACTTTTGCAGAAAGTTAACAAATGTTAAAACTTTATTATCTGGACCCATCTTCTCCTTCCACCTCCCTACTAATGTATATTAAATAAGTGCCCACCTCCCTATTATTTATAATTCTAAATAGGCTTGTTTGATTTGAAACTTGGTTATTCTTAAAAAAAATTTAGATATTTTTATATCTATTGTAAGTAGATATTTTAATTTCTTGCTCTTCAATTTTGTGATAAAGGTTTTTGTTCCATTGTTAAATATAATTTCTTAGCCGGGTGTGGTGGCGCACACCTTTAATCCCAGCACTCGGGAGGCTGAGGTAGGCGGAGCGTTGTGAGTTCGAGGCCGGCTTGGGCTACAACGCGAGCGTAAGGCCGGCCTGAGCTACATAGTGCGACCCTGCCTCAAAAAAAAAAAAAAAAAAAAAAAAAAAACCAGGGCCGGGAGTTTGGCTCAGTGCCTTAAACGCCTGCCCTGGCAGGCGAGAGGTTGTGAGTTCAATCCCCGATGCCGCAAAAAAAAATATATATATATATATAATTTCTTTCGTTTTTGCACAGTACTACAGATTGAACCTAGGACCTTATGCATGATAAGTAAGGGCTCTGTCACTGAGCTACACCCCAAACCCTCTAACATACTTTCTGATATTACAGCAAACAGGAAGATTTTTGATTGATGATATGGGGTAAAATACTACTGTGCTTACTAGGTTAAAGGACAGTCTAGTCTAATCTAGCCTGTAAGAAATGAAGGAATTAAAAAAATTTAAAAATAAAGAAATGAAGGAAAGAAATATAAAAACAAAAATGTTTTTATGGCCTCCAGATCCCCATTTTGCTGAAGAAAAATGATATCTAGCTTACTGACATCAGGTCCCATATGGTTGCTGGACCATGTTCCTTTCAACCAGATTATCCAAAGACCTATTCTCACCATAATCTTACATGGGGCTTTGTTCATTTGTTTGTTTTAAGAATGTTCTCTACTTTTAGACTTTTACCTCACCTTTATCTCCCACTCATCTCACTCTTACTCCAGAACATTCAGAAAATCCAGATAATAATGATAAGAAGCCTCTTTTAACTTCTGCAATCCTCAGTTTCCTCATCCATAAATGGGGATGGCTCATTCTTATTACTGCTTTTTCATTTAATCCTTACAACTTTCTTCTGGAATCTGTACTACCATACTTTTTTTTTAACAAGAGGAGCCTGAGCCAAAAGAAGGTACACAAGTAGTCCATGACTTCATGACCATGGGCTAATCTAGGCCTTGGACCAAAGCTGTCTGACCCAAAGCCCAAGTCTTGAACACTGGATATTATTTTTAACTGACATATCCCTTCCTCCGATTTGTTTTCCTTACTGCCACCGGGGTAACTTTCACAAATCACAAATTTAATGCTACCACTTCTCTGCTTAAAATTCTTTACTAGCTTCGTCTTACTGTTAGGTTAAAAAAAAAAATTCAAATGCTTCCAAGGTCAGTTGTGAAAAATCATTTCTCATTCTACTTTCTTCTCCACGGCTGCATCCAACCACAGTATCGTCCTTCTGGTTTCTGAATATAACATGTTGACTCTCACCTCATGGACTGCACATACTACTTTTTATTTTAAAATAACCCTACCTATGCCCTTTAAAGATTTGACTCTTCCTTTCTCCCTGCAATTTTAGCTCAGCTTTTCACTTTTTCAAGATTCTAGACTCTCAACTAAAGTTAAACTCTTTTATTGTAAGCTCTCCAATCTATGCTCTTTTCCCTATAAGCATGTATCTCAATACAAATAAATACTGTTTATTATCTGACTAATTTGCTCCTCCCATTGTTTGTAAACACTATGAGAGCATAAATCATATAGAAGATGGTTGACTGACCAAGGTACTGGCAGCTTTTAGCACACAAATCTGTGGAGACTAAACATCAAAATCTTATCTGTTGAATGAATGGTGACTTTTCGAAATATCTCTCTTTGCCTTCATGTAGTTTCCTCCTCTGATTAGATACTTTTAGTTAACTCCAATTATTAAAAGCCTAAGCTTAAGAGTTTAATTCTGAGTCTAGCACTAATTAACTATAGACCTATAGTTTCTCTCATCTGTAAAAAAGAAAATGGTAAGCCATGTCTTAAGAATATTTAGAGGCTAAAGGAAACAGTATATGTAAGACACAAGTCTGGTACATGGATGAATGATCAGTGAATGTTCACTCATTATTTATTATGTATTACTGTATCATTATTTTTAGTAACAGTATATAAAAGAGGAAAACTTCATCAAGAGGAAAGTTATCTCTAATGTTAAATTTTGCCAAAGTAAGAAATCAGTATTAACTGATAATCTCAACAAAAGTTGTGTTTATACCTGAAATCTTTAAAAACACAAAATCAGAAGCCAAAAACACCAAGGAATGAGTCAGCCAAACAAACAGTTATACTTGGTGCAATTTTAAGATACTAACAGTGAGATTCCTAATTTAAAAGCAGCCTGCATTATTAAAAATTCTGTTAATTTGGCTTTTCATTACTTAGAAGTTACTCTTTTATATAGGTAACATTACAAATGAAAATAATATTATAAATTATAAATTCCAAAGCTATACTATAAGACCTATTTAAATTATCAACTGGTTGACTCTACCTAGCCAGGAGCAAGGCCCCAGCATCATATGCTGAGGGCATGCCCTGCCTAGCCCCACACTCCAGAGGCTCTGAACTCCTCACAGCCACATGCAAGGTCCCAGTGGTGCCACACTCTGGGGTATGCTCTGCCTAGCTGCCTGGATCCTGGAGATTCTGAACTCCACCCAGTCAGGCAGAAGGTTCCAGCACCACACTCTGGGAGTGAGTCTTCTCTAGCTGCACAGGGGATCTGAGCTCTGCCCAGCCCAGCGACCCAGCACAATCCATCAGGGAAAGGCTCGGCCAGCCTCACAAGACACAGAGGTACTGAGGCCAGCCCATCCCAGAGCCCCAGGGCCACTCATCAGGGAGCAAGCAGCATAGCTGCAGGGCCTTGGAGAATTTGAGCTGTGCCCACCAGAGCACAAGGCCCCAGCTCCATAGTTCAGAGATGTGGCCAAGTAGGAGGTCCTGGAGGTTGTGAACTCTACCTAACCAGGAGCAAGGCCCCAGCACCATGGGAGTGCATCACTGCTAGCCACCTGGGTTACAGAGGTTCTGAACTCTATACACCCAGGTTCTAGGCCCCAGGCACAAGCTCCAGGGGTGTGCCCCTGGTTGGTACAGGGAGGATGCAAGCTTTGTCTGGCACAGCATCCCAGAGCAACCCAACAAAGTACATCAGGGGAACACATGGCTAGCCTCCCAGGACACAGAGCACAAGGATCCAGGGCCATAGTTTGGGGTTGTGCCCCAACCAGCCATGGGGATATTGGAGAACTGAAGCTCTACCAAGCACAGTGTTCCAGTACAATCCATTGGGAGGCTGCCTGGCCAGTCACACAGGTCCCAGAGGAAAATGATAAAACGAAAGAGCAAGATGCAGTCTCAGTCTTCCAGCCCACTGAGAACAAACCCAAGAGACACTGAAATGGAAGACACTGAGAATCACACAACTGAATTTTCTGAAATGATAGCAACTGAAGTACAGAAACAACTCCATGAAGCTATAGAGGAAATCAGCAATCATTATGAAAGAAATGCTGTGTGTATCTAAAGAAGATCAAGATAAAAAAATAGAAGAACATAAGAAAATGATGAAAACATTGAATAAACAAAATAAGACACAAATAGAATGCATGAAACAGATTCAAAGGGAAATTCAGGAAATTAAAAATTCCATTGAAAGTTGGCAAAACTGCTTGAATGAAGCTGAAGACAGACTCTCAGACCTTGAGGACAGCATGGAAGTTTATGACCATGAAAGAAAAAATCTCTTAAAAATAACAAGGAACCAGGAAGCAATTCAAAAACTGCAAGATGATGCCAAGGGAAACAATGTAAGATTGATAGGCATCAACAAAAAAGCAGGAATCAATACAAATGACCCACGAAGACTATTTGCAGAAATAACAGCAGAAAATTTTCCAAACATGGGAAGAGAATCTGATATACACAAAAATGAGGCATACAGAACGCAAAATAACCATAACCAAAATAAATTTTCACCAAGACATATAACAATGAGGATATCAGAAATTTAGCACAAGAACAAAATACTAAAAGCTGTCAGAGAAAAGAAACAGATCACCTATGAAGAGAAGCCTATCAGAATCATGGCATACATCTCAACACAAACCTTCAAGTCAAAAAGAGCTTGGAGTGAAGTATTTCAGATCCTGAAAGAAAACAACTTTCAACCCAGATTGATGTATCCTGCAAAACTATCTTTAAAAATTGATGGAGAAATAAGATACTTCCATGACCAAGAACAACTGAAATTTGTATGGCCACCAAACCAACACTAAACAGAGTACTAAAAGACACTCTAGAAAGAGACAAAGATAACTACAATCTTAAGAACAACAGCAAAAGGAAACCACTAAGCAGGGCAAACAATTAAAGAGAGAACATAGAAAACCAACAAAAGAAAGATAACATGACAGTACATGTCACTTATATCAATCAATGTAAATGGTCTCAACTCACCAATAAAAGAAAACAGACTGGCAGAGTGAGTTAAGAAACAAAATCCAACAATGTGCTGTGTACAAGAAACACGTTTAACTCAAAAGGAAATTCACAGATTAAAAATCAAAGGCTGGAAAACAATACTCCATGCAACAGGAACCCAGAAAAAAGCAGGGGTAGCTATTTTGTTTGCAGACAATGTGAACTTCAAACCAAGAATGATCAAAAGATACAAAGAAGGTCACTACATACTTGTTAGGGGAAAACTTCAAGAGGAAGGGGTTATGATCATAAATATATATGTATGAAATATGGGAGCATCCAACTATGTAAGACATCTTAATAGACATGAAAAACCAGATAAGTAATAACACAGTTATAATGGGGGACCTTAACACTCCATTGTCAAAAAGAGACAGATCAACCAAACAAAAAATCAGCAAAGAAATAACAGAACTAAATCAAACTTATGAACAAATGGACCTAGTAGATGTGTACAGGATGCTCCACCCAACAACATCAGAATATACATTCTTCTCAGCTGCACATGGGTCATTCTTTAAAACAGATCATATACTAGTCCGCAGAACATGCTTAAGTAAATACAAAGGAATTGAAATAATTTCCATGCATATTATTTGACCATAGCGCAACAAAATTGGAAATGAATGACAAAAAACCCCACAAGAACCCCATAAACACATAGAAATTAAATAATACTCTCCTAAACAATCAATGGGTCATAGAAGAAATTAAAGAATAAATTAAACAATATTTATAATCAAATAAAAATGCAAATACAAATTGCCGGAACCTGTGGGACACAATGAAAGGAGTCCTCAGAAAGAAATGTATAGCACTAAACTCCCACATCAGAAAAATGGAAATAACACATTTAAACAACCTAATGATGCACCTCAAACTTCTAGAAAAAGAAGAACAAGTCAATCCCAAAGCCCAAAGAAGGGAGGAAATTATTAAGATCAGAGCAGAGATTCATGCAATTGAAACTAAGGAAACAATACAAAGAATTAATCAGTCGAAGAGTTGGTTCTTTGAAAGAATAAATAAAATTAATAAACCCCTAGCCAACCTTATCAAAAAGAGGAAAGAAAAAACTCAAATCCATGCAATAAGAAATGAAAAGGGTGAAATCGCTACAGACCCTGTGGGAATACAGAAGATCATCAACACCTGCTTCAAAAACCTTTACACCCATAGGTTCAACAACACAGAAGAAATGGACAGATTCCTAGAAACCTATGAATTACCAAAGCAGAATGAAGAAGATGTGAAACTGCTGAATAACCCAATTTCAGCTAATGAAATTGAAAATGTAATTAAAACCTTACCAACAAAGAAAAGCCCAAGTCCTGATGGATTCACTGCTGAATTCTATAAGAAATTTAGGGAAGACTTAAGGCCAACACTCCTCAAACTCTTCAATGAAATTGAAAGGGAAGTGAGTCTCCCTAACTCATTCCTGGAAGCAAGTATTACCCTAATACCAAAACCAGAGAAAGACCCAACCAAAAAAGAAAATTACAGGCCAATCTCCCTAATGAACATCGATGTAAAAATTCTCAATAAAATATTGGCAAATAGAATACAGCAAGTTATCAGGAAGATTATACACCACGATCAAGTGTGATTCATCCCAGGAATGCAGGGATGGTTCAACATATGCAAATCAATAAATGTAATACAGTATATCAACAGGGCCAAGGACAAGAATCACATGATCATCTCAATAGATATAGAAAAAGTTTTTGACAAAATCCAACACTCATTCATGATAAAAACCCCACAGAAAATCAGAAGAGATGGTCTCTACCTCAACTTAATAAAACCCATATATCATAAACCAAGAGCCAACATCTTACTCAATGAAGAAAAACTGAAAACTTTCAACTTAAAATCAGGAAAAAGACGAGGATGTCCATTATTACCAGTCCTATTCAATATAGTTCTGGAAACACTAACCAGAGAAATTAGACAAGAGAGAAAAATAAAAGGAATAAGGATAGGAAAGGAAGAAGTAAAATTCTCATTATTTGCAGATGCTAAAATACTCTACATAGAAGATCCCCAAAAATCCATTGAAAAACTTCTAGATGTAATAACCAAATTCAGTAATGTTCCTGGATACAAGGTGAACACTCAAAAATCAACAGCATACCTGTACACAAACAATAAACACACTGAGAGAGAAATAAGGGAAACCACACCCTTCACTATAGCATCCAAAAAACTGAAATACTTAGGAATCAATCTAACAAAGGAAGTAAAAGATCTATACAGTGAAAACTACATTACTCTGAAAAAGGAAATCGAAGAGGATTTCAGGAAATGGAAAGATATTCCCTGTTCATGGATAGGAAGAACAAACATCGTGAAAATGGCCATTCTCCCAAAATTGTTATAGAGATTTAATGCAATCTCAATCAAAATACCACTTGCATACCTCACAGAGCTAGAGAAATCATCCCTAAAATTCATCCGGAAACAGAAGAGACCTAGAATAGCACACGCAATTCTGGGCAACAAAGGTAAGGAAGGAGGCATCACAATCCCCAACTTGAAACTATATTACAAAGATACTGTGATAAAATCAGCATGGTACTGGAATCAAACAGACCTGAAGATCAATGGAATAGATTAGAAGATACAGCCACAACTACAAACACACATAGCCACCTCTTCTTTGACAAAGGGGCCAAACATGTACATTGGAAGAAAGACAGCCTCTTTAACAAATGGTGCTGGAAACACTGGCTTTCTATATGCCATAAACTTAAACTAGATCCATGTTTATCACCATGCACTAAAATAAAGTCAAAATGGATCAAAGATCTGAATATTAAAATAGAGACACTAAATTTGCTGGAAGACAAAGTAGGTGGAAATCTTGAAGACATAGGTGTAGGCCGAGAGTTCATGAACAAAAGTCAAACTGCATGGGAAACACTTCCCAGAATCAACAAGTGGGATCTTGTCTTATTAAAATGTTTTTGCATGTCAAAGGAAATCTCCAACAGAGTCAAAAGAAAACCCATGAATTGGGAAAATATCTTAGCCAACTGTTCCTCAGACAAAGGACTTCTATCTAAAACATATAAAGAATTTTTAAAAATCAGGCCCCTAAAATTCAAGGACCCAATCCAAAAATGGGCATCTGAGATGGGTACACACTTCTCAGAGGAAAAAATACAAATGGCAAATAGATGTATAAAAAAATGTTCAACATCAATGGTCATTTGGGAAATGCAAATTAAAACAACACTGAGATTCCATCTCACTCCAGAAAGAATGGCCAAGGTCAAAAAATCAACCAACAACAAATGCTGGAGGGGCTGTGGATAAAAAGGAACTCTTCTCCACTGTTGGTGGGAGTGTAGACTGGTACAACCACGGTGGAAATCAGTGTGGAGATTCCTCAAGAAGCTAGGATTAGAGATCCCATTCAACCCAGCTATCCCACTTCTGGGCATTTTCCCAGAAGAACTGAAAACATCATACCACAGTGATATCTGTGTACCCATGTTTATAGCCACCCAATTTATAATAGCCAGATCTTGGAAACAACCCAAGTGCCCATCAATCAAAGAATGGATAAAAAAGATGTGCTGTTTTTATGCAATGAAACACTACTCAGCTATCAAGAAAGATTGCATCAAAACTTTTATAAGTAAATGGATGCAACTTGAGACCATATTCATAAATGAAATAAATCAAACTCACATGTGTGAATACCATATTGTTTCCCTAGTGTAAGAAACTAAAAAAGTATATACAATCCAAAATGTACAATAAATACTGTGTAAGGGTAAGAACCTGCTCAAAGAGCAAAAGTAATTGGGATAGGGGAAAGGAGGAAAGAAGGAAGGGAAAAGGAAAAAGACATAAATTGTATATATGTATACATAAGATAGCTAATATGACTATGCTACTAAATGTATTAGTTATTTGAAAAGAACAGTTCATATTCATATGTTTAGATCAATTTTACATGTCTGTATCTGTTAATGTAAACAACCATGTTGAAGGTAACAATATGCAATATTGCAACCATTGTCAAATTCTTATCATCTTGTTTTGTAAACCTATAATGTTATTGTATTGGATTTGTTGTTGTTTTGTCTTTATTTTCTGTGTCTTTTTTCCCTTTAATAAAAAAAATTATCAACCGATTGAAATTTGCAACATTGTTTTCTAGTTTTTTTCAGTTACTGTTTTGCAATACTTACATGATATTAAAGAAGCAGTAACGTGTTTCCATGATGAGTAGAGAAAAATATATTTTTAAGAGTTGAGGTAACAAACCCTTGAAAGTATCAACCACCTACCTTTCCATTAAAAGGGAACACTATGGCCCTAGGAGTATACTTAGTCCCCATTTAGGTGGTAAAATAGTATGCTAAGACCAGGGGTACTACCCTGAATAATAGGTACTCAACTTTAAAATGCCAGATTCTATAATTACAGTTACTCAGGGACTTGAGGTAGGAAGACTGCAAAATCTGAGGTCAGCCTGGGCAACTTAGTGAAACTCTGGTTTAAAATAAAATTAGAAAGGGCCAAGAAGTCACATAGTGGTGAAGCACTTACCTAACAAGTGCAAGGCCCTGATTTCAATCCCTAGTATCACAAAATAACAATAACAATGATAATAATAATAATAAAGTTAGATGAATATATTGCATATACATATAACATGAATATACGGATACATCTAAAAAATAGAGTATGAATGGCTTTTTCTAAATTTTCATCATTTAGAAAAAAAATACCATATTCAAAAGCACTTAATGTTTCAAAAGCACCCCTTTCTGATTCTGTTCCTAGGCAGGTCAACTATCTAAGTTGAGAAATTTTCACTCAAGGATAACTATTTTTTATTCATAGTTCATTTTTTTAATTTGGAAAAAAAAACTTCCCTGAAGGAAAAAAGATTTAAAAAGGATACAACAGTCCTTCATCATATGGAGAGAATTTTAAGAAAAGAAAATTCTCTAAAGTTTCCCACGGCAGATGAATAAAGAATTGTATTATTTAAAATATTGGTTAGTAATACTAATATTTTTAACTCCATTGCCCTCTTCTAGACCATTTTCCCAGATAGTTTTCTGATACTTATAACCAGAGATGAGTGATATTTATTATATTTTAATTCCTAATATAAATTCACAGACCTCTTACCAGAAGGTCACAAATCCCTAGAGTCCTCAGACTAGATGAACTAGACTAGACTCAGATTCCTTCCTGTTCTACCATGTTAGAATCCTGTAATTCTGAATGAATTCCAGAAAGTGGCAGTGGACTGAGAAGAACAAGCACAATGGATGGGTAAATGTAAGGCAAAGAATTTTTCTGATGGACAAGAGGAAAAATTACACAAAATTTTTTCAGTTTTTTTATTTATACATATTAATCTCTTTTTTTTTTTTTTTTTTTTTTTTTGGCACTGGGGATTGAACTCACAACCTCGCGCCTGTCAGACAGGCACTTAAGTCACTGAGCCAAACTCCCAGCCCTGGTTTTTTGAGGCAGGGTCGCACTGTGTAGCTCAGTCCAGCCTTGCACTCGCGTTGTAACCCACCCCGGCCTTGAACTCACAACACTCCGCCTACCTCAGCCTCCCAAGTGTTGGGATTAAAGGCATGCGCCACCATGCCCGGCTATATTAATCATTCTTAAAAGTTTCCATTTTATAAGGAAAAATTTTTTGTGAATCAACCTTTAAATTATATGATTAATTCTCAGGCCACCCATCTAGAGTGATATCTCCCATTTACACACCTAAAACAGTTACTGTATTAAAATTAATGCAACCTCTCAGACATTTATACAAAGCAATACAAACTAGGTGCTGTAGAAGATACAGAGACTAATATAATCTGGAGCCACACAATTCAAACGTATTTATCCTATAATTATTCTACTGCTGCATCACCTCCCCATTGCCACAGTAACAAGAAGAAGTAACTAAAACCAGACTGTCACAAAGTTATAGGAGAGCAAAGTAGAGTTTGAGTATCAAAGACTTGTAGGTCCAGCAGGGAATTTGTCACAGTAAGAGCTTTCCTAATTCAGCCTCCCAGAGTGCTGGAATACAGTCTACTTTTAGAAATTATTCATCAAGAAAAACAATAACTGTAAGTTAGTCGTATAATATTCTAATGTTCATTTAGTTCACTGCATTCAAAATTATTTTTCTAAAGTATGAATCTAATCATGGCAAACACTTGAACAAAACTTCTTTTGTGCTTGAAATAAGGTCCGACTCTCTTAATATGGTTTTAAAATTTTTTTATTTTCACAGTCTGATCTCTGCTTACCTATTAGCCTGAATTCTGCTTGTTCACTCAGGTTTTTCATCCAGTCCTAACCTACCTCTGAACCTGTCATTTTCTCTTACTTTTGAGCCTTTGATTATGCCATTCTCTGTGTGTAGAACATTTTCTTCTCTTATCCACCTGCCTAGTGTCACCTCTCCTTCAGGCATCAGGTATCACACTTCTGGAATTCCTATGTGGGTTGTATGTGCCTTCTTCTGCCCTCTAGTTGCATCTTTTCAACTCACCACAATTTGAATTTACTGTCTGTTCACTTGTGTCCTTTGGCCACTACTTGAAAACAATGACTATGTGTTGATTAACACTATATTCTTAACACCTAGTGCTTGTATATAGGAAGTGTTCAATAAATAGGCATGAAATATTTGAAGGGGCAAGAGGAAATGAGGTTAGCAGTAACAACTATAGATAGAATCTGTGCAAATCATCAAGTGTGAGTTAATTGATGACTCATTCATGCTAAAAGTACCCTTTTGTCACTATACCTAGATTCAAAGTCCTGGTCAGGGACCGCATATTTACCTATGAAGAATTTCTGTCTTACATTTCTAAATTGAAAATATCCTCAAATGTTGTAATTTAACTTCAAAGAAAACACTCACCTCCTTTGTCTCTTCAGAGAAAGCTTGCAGAATGTCAGTCTGCCTGGTGTAGTTGCCATTAGCATCCTGCAGTCCTTGGAGAATGCGCTCTCTCAGAACTAACACAGAGACTCGAAGCTGGTGCCAGAGGAGCTGCACCGCGTGGATGTCCACAATCACATTGACAGAGTAAGACAGCAGTTTGAGGGAGAACTCTGTTTCAAGGAGGGCATGGATTTGCTCAACATGGTCAGAAATATCTTCACAAATGTCCTGCAGTAAAGCAAAGTAAAATATGTAAGGACTATTTTACCTTATCTTAGAGGTAAAGAGCAGAGGAGAAAAAAAGCTATTCTTTTACCTTATACCAATAATCAGGGTCAACAGTAGCACATATTGAATACCTGACATTTGTTTCTGTTCAGTTACATATTTATAGGCCATATTTTTGTGTACTGGCATTCTATACATGCAGGTAAGTTTATCATTTCCTAAACTAGAAAAGTCTCACTATTCTTCCAGATATCTAAATGGAAAGTTTTACCAAGGGAAGAGGTTCACCTCAGCCATGCACTACTATCTATCTGCTTGGCATCTGCTTGGGAACCAACAGCTGTGGTATTTGCTAGTGGTGAGCTATACAGCACACAATACTTTGGGATAAAAAAAAATCATTTAGATATTTAGCACGAAGAAAGATAGGCTAGAATGTGTGCTTCATAGACACTCCCAGCTGCTTCCAGTGAGGTCTGAGGTTTTCAGCATAAGAGGCAGTTATCACTCTCCCACCAGGACACAATGTTAATACATAAATTCACACTAGATATCTAAATTTCCAACCCACCTTTTGCAAGTAGAATTTGTTTTAAGGAGCAAAGTCCTAGAAATTTTAATGACAAAAGAAACAAAATCTGGGGGGTTTCAGTTTTTTATTTGTTTGTTTGCTTTGGTTTGGTTTTTGTAAATATCAATCCCTTTATTCATTATTCAGTCAAGCATTCACAATCTCACCTCTCAGGGACAATTGTATTGCTTTATTACATTACCATTCAGTTTTGGTTAAGGCCCAGACATTTTAAACAAAACATTATTGAATCATAGTTCCAATCTCCTTTACACGCATTAGTACACAGATGTTTGTCTGACATGTCATTTGTTCTTACGAGTTTCCAAATTTCCATTGTGCTGTCAGAGGTCAGAAGCATGAAATAAGTGGCATCAGTGGCAGTATTTACTTGGGCAATTAAAGAGGCCATTAGGTATCAAAATGATGGAGGAATCAGCTAAAAGTGGTCAGCTTCTCATTTTTAGTTGTGCATCAGTGATTTTTTTTTTAAATGGGGCTTTTAGTTATGATTTTTGTTAAGGCTAAAATTTCAAGATAGCATTTGAGTTCTGAGCCCTATCATCAGTGTCAAAACAGTCTTTCTATGTTGGAAACCTGATTTCATGTAATTCCATTACATATTTTTCAAAGAAAAGCTTTTAAAACTCCTTTACATTACACTGAAGAATACATCCAGTTTGCATTTTTCTCTTTCCATACTAAGCATACCATTATTTTAAGTAATTCACAATGATAAACCAACTAACACCCTGGACTCAAATTTCCTTTATTCCACAATTCCTAGGACTTTCAGATCGTAGCTCTACCCTTTACATCCATTTATATAATCCTATCGGAAGATCTTTTAAGTCACCAACCTGTCTGTCCTAACTTTTTTACTCCTGTCTCCTACTTCAGGTGCTATTCTGCCTTACTCATTTCACTAGCCCCTTTTTGTCATATACCATTCTCCAAGTACAACATCTATGATGCTCATCTTAGTCTCCTGGCAATGTTTCAGCTTCCTCACATTCTTGATTTCATAACTTGGATTTGTTAACCCCTGTCTTTTGGGTGTCACTCTGATCCTCAGATGCAAAATACATTATCTAGGGGAGAAAAAGGCCTGGGCAATCTCTATACCACCTGTTTAGAATCTCTGCATAGGCATCTCTCAGCTACTCCACTTTCATTTTTTATGTACTCTTGGCACCATAAAGATCAGGCCAAAATACATGTGATCTGTCCCTCTTATGCATGATTTTGCTCTTTCATAGTGATACAGAAATGTAGTCAGAGCCAGGTCATGGATCAAGATTGCCAAGCAACTATCCAGGGAAAATAATTGTTAGGGATGCTAAATAATCATCAGTCCCATTTAATTCAACTGCTCACATAAGTAGGAAAGGAAAAGAAAAGCAAATGGTCCCAGTCCCACAGCAGCAGATGAACCTTGAGGGGGGAAAAGCATTCTCCCCACAAGTGACCTCCCTATGTTGAATATTTTGGCAATGTACACATGCAGTCCCTGCTAATTCTGAAAGTAAATAATACACAGCATGTTACAACTTTCTGGAGTCTATTGATTTATTTAATTTTTTATATGCCCCCTACTCTGCTACCAGTTGTCCAGTTTGACAAAAACCACATGAACACACAAACTGTAGAATAAAGGTTGCAGGTATTATTGTGTGTATATGCATATGTGTGTGTCCCTTTCCCAAATACAGATTTTACACTGAACATCTGATGAGATTTATTTAGAGAAGACAACTGGGCAATTCAGAGTTATATATTTTTAATAATAGAAAATCTATTTGCCCCTCTTCATAATGTTGAACAAATATTTACAGAATAATTAGTTTGAGGTTCCTGATGCTTAACCTCTTAACAATTACCATTTGTTGAATATTTATATGAAAGAAGCTGAAGATTATGGACTTTTGTTTATGCTTATTCACTCAGATAACCAAATATTATCTGTTTTAAAAACAATTTTCTGAATGGCTGCCTCTCAGCAGGAACTTTTTGGAATTAAAAGGCTCTAAGAGATCTAAGGTATTGGAGTACCAGCAGGCACTTGATTAACAAGGTGAAGTAGAAGCAGGGGGTTGGGCAAGTTAGGCCAGCCTAACTGATGCATGTAAGGAATGACTGATGTTCAGACTCATTGCATATGTGACTTGAACATATAGAATCTGGAAACTAGACCTCAGCTTACATAGTTAACTGCTCAGTGAGTAGCAGATTTGCAAAAACTGTAGTGCTCCTCAATGGAAACTAAGTAGTAATTTAAGAAGACAATCATTTTTTTAGGAATATAAGAAGAAGCAATCCCTTCATAATTGGAGAATGTCTACCTATATATCTTATCAACCTACTTATCTGTCTGTCTACCTTACATACCTATACATAAAATGTTTCTCCTCATCTTCTTACTGAAATTGCTAACAGCAGATAAAAATCTTTTATTCCGTAACTTGCAATTTTAAAACACTTAAAAAGACAATGACTGGCTGGGCGTGGTGGCGCATGCCTTTAATCCCAGCACTCGGGAGGCTGAGGTAGGAGGAGCATTGTGAGTTCGAGGCTGGCTTGGGCTACAACATGAGCGCAAGGCCGACCTGAGCTACATAGTGTGACCCTGCCTCAAAAAACCAGGGCTGGGAGTTTGGCTCAGTGGCTTAAGTGCCTGCCCTGGCAGGCGTGAGGTTGTGAGTTCAAACCCCAGTACCGCAAAAAAAAAAAAAAAAAAAAGACAATGACTGGTTATATCGATACAAAGCTGATGCAGAGAGTAAAATTTAAACCCAAAAAATGTCAATGTTTGATTTCAAATTCTATCCTATTTTGAGATGAAAGAATGATAAAAGGAAGAAAACTGAGTAAGTCCAAAAGAGATATAAAGATACTAAAGATTATATGAGTGATAGCCAAGGAACCTTACCTGCCAACAGTGGAAGAGAAAGTTAGGTTCACCATTTCACCTTCCAAAAGCCAGTTATTTTGAAAGCTTACCTTTTTTAGACTAAATGTGAAATTATTCCATTTTTCCTATTCACATCTACTTCTTTCTTATGTTCCCACCAGTTTTAGCCCCACGTTCCAATGTTGTCTTAGCCAGACCTCTGTATGCCTTCTCCAATTCCCAAGTAGGCCTCACTTGGGACAATGGGACCATGGAAAGATCCAGTTGTCCAGACTTCTCAGTCTCAAGACTTCAGATTTAGACTCTTTCCTTATCTTTTAGACTCAGCCCTATTTTTTGTAAGCCATATCTAGGAACAAAGAATTGAAGGACTTTGTGGATTCAAAATTAGAAGAAAGAAAGGTAGAACAAAGAGAGGGGGTCAAAGATACCAAGGAAAACTTTGTTAACCTTCACAACCTTGCCGGAAGTTGGCCTCTTATCTTAAACCATTATGGACAAATGAAAGTCTAACTTCTTATGAATATTATTAGATCATAGTATGCTCTTTCATATAATTTCTGAAGATTTTATCATTAACAGAAGATAATTTCATTCCCAGAGGATTTGTTTATTTCTGTATGTGAATTAGGTCTAAATAGTGGGCTGTTTTCCTAGGTTCACTTTACATAATTAGTGGTTACCAATGATTTGGTCATCATTTTCATCAGTTTACTATTGCTGACAAAGCACCAGAGATAAGTAATTTATAAGGAGTAAAGATTTACTTTGGCTCATAGTTTCAGAGGTTTCAGTCCATGGTCACTTAACCCGTTGGTTTGGGCCTGTGGCAGCACATTATATCATGGTAGCAGGAGCAGGCTGTAGTTTATATCTATATGTACAATATGCAGTAACTTTAAAACACAAACTGTTGATCCATACAACAATTTGGGTAAATCTCAAAGAATTATATGCGAAAGAAGCCAGTCTCAAATGGTTATGCATGTACAATTCTATTTATATGACATTCTCAAGAGACAAACCTATAGTAATAAAGACTCACTACATAGCACCTGCCAAGTGGTGGAAAGGGCATGACTATGACTAATAACACAAGAAAGGTTTTTATTTTTTTTAAAGGGGGTAAAACTGTTCTCTATTTTGGTAGTGGAAGTGATGATACAAATCTACATGTGAGATAAAATTTGTAGAAGTATACATAAAAAATCAATTTTGCTACAACATAATTTATATAAATAATAAGAGTTCATAACCTCAGTTTGGTCCAGTGCCCATTCCTGTAACCCTGACATTCAAGAGGCTGAGGCAGGAGGATCATGAGTTCAAGGCCAACATGTGCTACAAAGCAAGTTCAAGAATGTCCTGGACTACATAGTAAAACTCTCTAAAAAATAAACAGACACCATAAAAGAAAGAAAAAAGAAAAGAAAAGAAAAGAAAAAAATAGAGCTAAAGGTTCACAGTCTCAATAAAATGCATATAGAAATTCATTCTGAAGGTGTTTCATCATGACAGTGCTCACGGAATGCTGGGGAGACTCAGCAAAGTCAGCAGGTACAGGTTACGGGTCATAAAAGGAAACCCAGATGAAGGAAAACAATTTGAAGGAGGTCAACAGTTGAAATCCAATAAATGAGAGTGTTTAGAATAAGAAGTAGGGTAGCTTCTAGATTCTGGCAGATTTCAGTCCAGGTTTGGCCAAAATGCCACCCTGAGGAACATTCAAATTCTTCTGAGAGAAGAAGTTGAGGGTAGTAGCTACTAATAGGCACCCGGTCTAACTGCCACCACCCAGTGTACATCAGGCATAGCTGGGACATGGGTACAGTCAGAGAACTCTTTACCAGAGACAGCCTCTCTGCAGCAAAGCACCAAAGGATGGTGCTGGCTAGAGAAATGCTCAGAAGGTACTGGCTGGGATAGCAACATGAGCCCAAGGGACAGACAGCAGCAAAGTCATGGTCCTGGTCAGGAATCCAGAGCTAGGCACTATGGGATCTATGAGACAGTGAGAAACATAGGGGCTGTGACCCGTGAGCTCAGGGTAGATAAAAGACTCTATCTGGGGCAGCACCATTATACTTGGCACACAGCATGCTTGTACTGTATCTTTTTCCTACTAAGACCCAAAGGCTACAGAAGTCAGTGCAGGCAGGCACTCTCCTGCTAACCCCCAGAAGTCTTTAAATTCAGCACAGTGAAGTTTCTCCTACCAAGGTTCAATACATCTAAATTCTTGGGCTAGAGTCACTGACTGCTACATAATAAGGGCTTGCAATCAGTGAGGCTAGGTACTCTGAAACAGTGCCCACAGAAGCCATGTCCTACAAGTCCCCCAGAAACCAATAAACTACGGGGTCAGATTTTAAAAAACAAAAACAAATTTAAAAAGCAAACAAACAAAAACACACAAGCAGGAGTATTTCTGAGATCCAAATGTAATAGGAGTTAAAAAAAAGAAGTCAACATATAGGCACACAGCAGTGTGGGATATGTGTACTAGCTTCTGTGTAAGGTTGCAGCTAGAAAAAGGCTCGGCAGAACAAAGACAGAGCTGTAAAGAGAGGACACTGGAGTCCCAGAGAAGTGAACAAGTGGTAGCAAATAGGAAGGGTTTGAGGCAGAAACTCCACTGGGAGTTGGATGTTGCCCCCTACCAGAGACAAGGGTGCCACAGACCTATCAGCACCTGAGATCACTAGAGGCTCCCAAGTACTACTCCCCAATGACGAAAGAATAGACAAGCTAAGTTCAAACATTCACCCTAATGAAAAAAAACAGGGCAATTGTTTATGCTCTTCTTTCTTCTGTTTTATTCTATTTTTTTCTTGTTAGTTTTTCTGATTGCTAAACCTTTGTATACGTGTGTATGTATGGATTTAGCTATATATATAAGTCTTCTGCCATTGTTTGAATAATTTTAGATATTGTTCAGTCACATTTGCCAACATTGTGGCTGTGTCTTAGCGTTATCTAACCTTGCTTAACTGTCAGTTCAACAGTTGGATATAATCTCCCTATCCCTACTTTCACCTTCCATTGGCAATCTCATCCTAACCCTGCCTTTCTTCTATCTCTTGACTCCATCTCCTTATGGTCCTTTTATTCCCTTTCCTTACTTTTTCGTACATAGACTACTAAGATTAAACTAAATACTATAGTACCTTATCATCTCACATTAGGTTCCCCCACATTAAGGGTTGCTTCACAGAGTTTATAAAATCAATTTCTCTGTTAGCTCATTAATTGGACTCAATCTCCCTGTACCCTCTCTCACTGCCTAGATCCCTTCCCCATCCTCTTTCCTTACTTCCTCTTTCACTCCCTCTCAAAACTTCTTCCCTCCTCTTTTCTCTCTCATATATAAATACTGTTAAAATTTCTCCTATTTTTTTTCTGTTTTAGAAAATATGTGAAGGGCATATGTCATGAGCAACTGTGTACAAATATTAGATACAGTTTATTTTTCTACTGTGTCCTACATTGACCTGTAAGATTCTACTTCACCACGTTCCTCACTAAGTTCTTCTTCCACTGGGTTTCTGTTAATTTATTAACTGGAAACAATCTCCATAAAGATTCCTTTACTTTCTATTTAAAAATTTCTCCATTTTATCCTTTTGTTCTGCCCCTACACAGATCCTCTCAACCTTTCTCTCCCTCCCCTTTTCTTTCTCATACAAAAATAACATAAGTATTTCTGAGACCCAGGGATACGAATTGAAAAGGAAAAATCAAACATCTTAACTATCTTTATTTGCAGAGGTTATGATCCTTTACATAGAAATAAAAAAGAAAAGAACTTCCATAAGAAGACTACTAGAGCTAATAAATACAACAAAGTGGCAGGTTACAAAATCAACACTTAAAGCTCAATAGCATTCCTGTACCCCAATAATGAAACTACCAAGAAAAAAATCCCATTCACAATAGCCTCAAAAAAACAAGAAAGAAAAAGGAAAGGAAAGGAAAGGAAAGGAGAAAGGAAAGAAAGAAAAAGAAAGAAACAAAGAAAGAAAGAAAGAAAGAAAGAAAGAAAGAAAGAAAGAAAGAAAGAAAGAAAGAAAGAAGCAAGCTAATCAGAGAGGTGAAAAATTTCTATATAATGGAAACTACGGAACTCTGAAAAAAGATTGAGAGAGTACATTTAAAAAATGCAATGACATACCCTATTAGAGATAGGTAGAATTGTATCATTAAAATGACCATGTTGGTAAAAACTATATATAAGGAGTGATCAGTATATACGATGATTGAAGGGAGGATAGGAGAATGGGCAAAAAAAGAATCAAGCTGTGTCACGTACAGGTACAAATTTCCTATGATGAATGTGATCATTATATACCTAAAATGTACTAATAAACTTAATTATATATATTTATATATGGTGAATTTTTATATTTTAAATTTTTATTATAGTAAATGACACATTGCTATTTTTTATTAAGTTTATTGGCACACTTTAGGTATACATAATGGTCATATTCATCATAGGGAATTGAGGAATAGGGAAAAAAGAATCAAAACATATCATGTACAGACACACTGTTATTAATCCCCTCAAAATAGACCCCCTCACTTTGAACATACTTATCCATCATTCTGGCCACATTCTGATGCAGTTCTTTGAGTCCTCTTTACTGAGTGACTTAATAAGGTATGATCAAAAAATACGGTAAATGTTTCTGGGAAGTGTTTCTGCTGAGTGACATTCAATGGAAGGGTAGGCTTGTAAAAACATCACAGTGTGTCCTCACCCACCTTATTCACTGATGTGGCACTGTGGGACTTCTAGCCATTTGCTAAAGTCAAAATGGCCATGAAAGTTGTTGTAGTCAGGGTTTGTAAGGGAATATATTTAATACAGGACACATAAGAAATTATTTTATAATATTCACTCAAAAAGTCAAATGCAGAAGAGTACAAGAGATCTCTCTAAGCACTAGAGACCCAAAGAATCTATCTGAGGACCTGACCCCATGGCAATGCCCTGCACAAGTCCAGCTGAAGACCTAGAGCCCACAGCAAGGTCTGCCACGAGTTCAGCTGGAGGCCAAGGGCTCAGGACAATGCAAGCCTGTATCAAGGATCTGCATTGAGAAGAGCCAAAGGCCCGTTGTGGAAGTTAGAAAGTCTGTTCCTGTGGGGTAAAAGATCTGTGTCACCAGACTGAGATCTGTACTGGACCCAGGAAGCAACACTCAAGGTAAGGACCAGAACTCCCCCAAAGAGAACCACAGTCATCTGCAGTGAAAGCAAGGATCTGAGCTCCTCTGACAATGAGAACAGTTGAATTCACATCAGGAAAACCAGAGTGACAAGCTTCTCAAGAGAATCAACAGCACACCATCTTCCCTTCAGTTCTCCTCTAATGCTGTTGGCAACAATCTTCACATAGGCCTTCCAATGTCACGCCAAAAATACCAAATTGCCAACCTTCAGGGCTCCATGTCCTTCTAGAGAGAAAATGTACACTGCTAGCAACTTCCTTACCCATATACTGGAGCAACAGTTGGCACCCAAGTCTCACAGATTCAGTCCTCACACTTCTCTTTACTTCTTGTTTTCTCACATATAATCCTTCAAAGAGAAAACAAAGCAAAGTCCACTTAACCTACAACCTCTCGCCACCAGAGCAGGAGGCATTTCTCCATTCACTTACAAGCCTAAAATGTTTCTTTCTCTTTCCCTAAAAATAATTTCAGTATTTCCCTCAAAACATGCTTGACTTACATTTTTGGGTAATTTTTAGACCTATTCAAATGGTGTAAAACTAAAACATACTTGTAAAGAAAGTTTCCACTCCTTTTTCCTATCAGAGTTTCAAAAATCTTGGACCCCTATCTTATCCAGAGCATGCTATTCCATTTAGAGTTAATCTTTTTCTCATGTTCTAAACTCAGTAAGCAACAAAAAGTAAATACAGAACAGATTTTACATGTACATTTTAGTACCACTGGAAAAAAGCCATGTCACCATTTCTACTAATTTTGCTTACTAGCAATTGTAGAAATGATGAAAAATATCCTTACCTATATGGTTACCATATGTGTTTTTTCATTAGAAAAAGATGAAAAGAGATTCTTACTTAACACATGTGTAATTTATATTTTAAAATACAGATCAAGCCGGGCGTGGTGGCACATGCCTTTAATCCCACCACTCGGGAGGCTGAATCAGGAGGATCATTATGAGTCCGAGATCAGCTGGGGCTACAAAGTGAGTTCAAGGTCAGCCTGAACTGCATAGTGAAACCCTGTCTCAAAAAATAGGGCCAGTGATTAGCTCAGGGGCATAAGCCCCTGGCAGGCGTGAGGTTGTGAGTTTGATCCCTGGTACCAAAAAAAAAAAAAAAAAAGAAATTTTTCAGAGTATAATGTCATCTTCAGTTGACTATTAAAACTACATTTTCTCCAAAAATAGATGGATAAATGTTCCTGTGACATGGTATTTTTATTTACCCAGTAGTAAACCACCCCTCCCAGTAATTTGGGTATATAGGAGACTTCAATTTGACGGGGTGGGATGGGGGACCTATAGTAACATCAGATTTAACAGTGAGGAACTAGAAGTCTTCTTATTAATATCAAGAAAAAGGAACAGATGTTCCCTAACAACACTCCAGGTACTTTGCATCAGGATAGGCAACAGAAAGCCTGAATTCTTCACTTCGGTGTATCCTGGTTATGTATGTTCCCACAGATTGCTAAGCCTCAGTTTACTCGTCTATAAAAACAATGGTAGTAGATGAGTGACTTCTACTCTGAAGATCTAATATTCCCCCCCTCTTTTATTTTGGGTATCCCACCCATAAACTGAGTTTAGTTACCTGTAAGCTTTTGTGTATCTCTGGAAGTTCTTGTAAAATGACTGCTATTTCCTGCCAGTAAATTGAGCACTAGCCTGAGAACTAGGAGACTTAAATTTCAGGCTTGAGGATATAGAAAGCTATCTTTCCAGCTCCTGCAGGTGACCCTGAAGGTGAAATAACCATACAAAACCATACCATCATACTGAGATAAAAAGATCTATGATTCATTAAGAATGGAAGCCAAAACCACCATAAACAACCACAGGGTTAATTCCCGGGGATCCTCTTTTGTCTCTTGTCCTCAGTACTATGATGGGTTCAGGCCATTATTCTTCCATCCTCCAACTCTCCCTCATCAGTAGGCAACACAAACATACATATTCCTCTGAGGTTCATTTCCATCTGCCTGTACCATCTACTTTCCACTCCTCATTGGAGTCATTTAAGAGTTTCCCTTCTAAAACCTATCAATACTTATTTGTAATTTAGATTTGCTTTATCTGAGATGGGAATTTTAGACTAACTCTCTTAAAAGGTTTTCAGGATAATTTCTAAGTATAGAAGGCCATAAAGGCTCTCTTTTAACTTATTAATAAATACTATTTATACCAAAAAAAGAAGTTTAAAAGATGAAAGTTTTATTTGAGATTTACTGCTGACTCATGCTATGACTTTGGGCAGGTCAGCCTCTTTTTTAGATGTACTCTATATATTTAGATCACTAAGACCATGGCACAGCTTCTCAGGATGTGTTTCTATGTTTTCCTCCTCCACAAAACATCCACAGCAACTAGCTAGGTTGTTGACTTTTATTTAAACACCTACGACATGCCTTTTGGGAGCTAACATTATAGACATAAATTTTTAAGTTTCACATTTCAGAGTCTGGAACAGGAAATGAAACTTCATAGGATCAGAATTCTATGAGGAGTTAATTTTAGATGCCATAGTTAGGATTCTGAAAGTGAGGTAAAAACCAATCCATAATCTAAAGCTGTGTCACCCTTTCATATTGGAAAGACAAGGATGGAAGTCTCAATTAACCTTCTGGAAATTTTCCATTGCCTATTAACCCAGTAATTTCAATCCTAGGAACCTCTGCTCAGGTAATAATGGATTTTTCCAACTGAAGCACCAATGCAGGCTTCAATTGTGAAAAAATATGAAAACAAAAGATCAAATGAGGTGATGGAGTTAGCATGGCATATTGTTCCACATACTGAAAAAATATACAAATGCTAAAAATTATATGGCAAAAGTATATTTAATGACATCAAAAGATGTTCCAGACATATTTTAACTAAAGAATAGTAAGTTATAAGAGTTCTATAGGAAAAATTAAAGTTATGCACACTCAGAGAAAGAACTAAACAAGATGTCAGAGCTGTTCATTTTATTTTCTCTAGGGCATAATATTACTTTTTTTCCCCTAATATTGGGAACTGAACCCAGGGCCTTCAACCTAAGCTACATCCCTCCCAGACATATTGCTTTACTTTTTTCTATGTCTTACATTTTCCCTACTAGTCCACTAGAGAGTTATTTGTTTTGTGAAAAAGAAAAAAAAGTAAAAGTTAAACAACTAAGCAATGATGTCAGTTTCTTAGCAAAGCAATAGTCAAGGAATACAAATCAAACTATGCAAAACAATAATGTAAAGTATAATATCAAAGTGACTGGAGAATATCAAGGTCAAAATGATAAGATTCTCAGATTCCCACTTATTCTTTGTGTAAGGAGAGACATCACTGCACACATGGTCACTCTGTTCTCATTCTCTTAAGATTGTCAGGTGATTAGTTGTTGCTAGCCAGATATTAACAAATAAATAATGCTTCACTCATCATGGTTATTAACCAATTATCTTTGATTATTTTTTTCTTTAAATTTAGCAGGCTTGATACAAAGACAAAGGTGCAGGAAAGACATTTATTCCTCTGAAATTAGGGTTTAAATGTAAGCATTACATATCCCCTTTCTCTTTTAATGTGATTGATTTGTCCTAGAGTATGGCTGAATATATCATTAATTCTCTTCTATATTTTCACGTAAACCCAAAATGGAGATATATTACTGGAGAAACATTCCATTACTTGATGAAACAAGAACTTGTCACTCCAGGAGTGACTTTGGCACTCTAGGATTCAGAACTTTCCACTGTCACGCTTTTAAGTAGTCACCAGGAGAAGGATGACAGTGAGAACTGTGTTCCTTTGAAGGTATACCTTACATAACTGAAATAAGTCCATCGCGATTTCTTAGGAATTATAAACAAATTGTGATGGACTGGTTTCAGTTATGTAAGATACATACACACACACACACACACACACACACACACACACATATATATATATATATATATATATATATATATATATTTCTAACTGACTTACATAAATTTATGCTTATTTTCATTAACCCAAAAATTTGTACTGGTGAATGTTTGTTCTTACACTCATCCCTTTAGAAAATGTATACATCTAGAACATTTTCTGGAAAATTTAATGGTAAGCATCTAAGTCTAAATTAAAACACAGAATCTAGCTTACATTTTAGTTAAGAAAATCCATTTTGATATTTTGCCTGCCCCATGCTTGACTGATTCTCTATATTAGAAACACTCTTCGGCAAGCCCTAGACACACAAACAAGATGAAAATTATTGAATTCCAATAACATGGCTTTAGATCTACCCTCATTGCCCTTTTCCAGAGACTCCTCTGGGAAATAAAGATAGATCAGAATAACATATCTGACCACCAAAGGAAGCAACAATCCATTATTAATACTTCAATGACACACCAAAATGGAGGATGGAGAGTCCATTAAAATAATCCTATAATACTGATGCAGCCTCCTCAAAGGACACTGTACTTTAATTTTTAAATCAACTACCAGTTAAGAAACAAATTCCATTTCAATGCACTTTTCAAATCCCCAGATTAATTTTACCTATAAATTCATTTTTGCACGCATTGTTTATTTAGATTGGCTATAAACTTAGCAAGGAAGAACTTTTTTCTCTCTGATTTACATAGAATTTTGTTCATATCAAAGAATGAATGGGATTCCAAGAAGTACACAAAATCAAAAGCCAGACCAATAAATGAGCTCTAAGCAAGCACAAACATCAAGTGAAGCTTAGGTCATTCCTTTCAATATTTAATACATGATTGATAAACTTCTTCCCATAGCATCCTAAATCCTAATAACTATTCTACCACTCCATTTTAACAGGAGACAGAAACCATCTTATGAATTTCTAGTAAGAGTCCAAGGTATATTAACAAGTAAATAATGAAGAAATAAAAAAGAGACAACCTAGCTGGAGATAGAGAAAATATGAGTATGAAAAAACTACATGGAAGATTTACAAGGGCAAAACAACATATATTATTTCTCTAATAATTCCAAAAGGGGAAGGGGACAGAGATATTGCAGGTGACTTACAAATATTAGAGTGTACTGTTGCAATTAATTTAAAAAAGAAAAGGGAAAAAGATAAAAGAGACACAAAATGAGACAGTTACCACAAGTAAACACTCAGTTCAACTCTGTGACACATGTGTGTCCAGAAGTGGATGGCTGAAGAAAATGTGCTGGTATGAGAGAGACATAAAGGGATTACCAATAGTTAATACAAAGTAGTACAGTAGATCACCTCTGTAAGCAGAGCGAAATAAAGGAAGAAACAAAGAAGATCTTTCTTCTTCAGAATTTCATGGTATCTCTGTGACAACAATTTAGACTTTGAGTGGAAAATGGAGGCAAGGTTTAGCAGAGAAAGCTAGGTGTAGAGAGGTCTAGTCAGTCAAGGGCTGAACTCAAAAATCAGAGAGAGAAAGAGAGAGAGCACTGATGACAAAGGAAATTCCTAAGGAAAATTTATTTCTGAAGCTAGCAAAAAGTAGATACTATCATTAAAGTTTATCTACGTTTCTTGTCCCTTCATTTGTACTACATCAAAATTTGTGCTCTAGTATAGCTCACTGAAATGTCAAGAAAGTCTTCACTCTCCAAGCAAGGTTGAAGGTACATAGAACATGACTTGGTACCAAGGGACCTCTTTTCCTCCTTTTTCACTCAGGTCAGTGCAAAAGTTAGGACCATCAGTGACCCAAAGTGCCCTCTTTACTAAAATGCCCTCACTCTGGTGAGTGAGAATTTGACTGGCCACCTTAACTCCAGCAATTTTTTTAAACTGTGGCTGATATGAGAAAATAAATGGATGGATTCTTGAAATGGAAAACATTCTATCATTTTATAATGAGAACCAAGAAGCCATCTTGATGTTGGAAAAAGAATTAAGCATATAATTATTATAGTGTTTGTTCTCTTTAGAAAGAATAGGCCTGTTTTACATGGGAGACACTGTTACAGATATAGTTTAAGATCTATAGCCGTATACACGGTAGAACAAAAGCTGAGACCCAGCTATGTAAATAGAAAGCACAATATCTACACAAAGAAAATATAGTAACATATTTCTGGGGAATAGGATTGTAAGCACATGTTTTCATATATATGTTTATAAATATATTTGTAAGTATATGCATGTTTATTATAAAAAATATGGAGTAATTTTCATAATAACAGTGGATTTTTCTTGTTTGTTTGCTCTCCAGCCTATACCCAACAATATGGCACATTAAAAATATGAGTTGATGATGAACGCAATATAACAGAGTTGCCATTAGTAATCATGGCATAGAGCTGAGGCAGAAGGAGGGAAAAATAACACAAAAGCTTTTGTGTAAGGGCCCTGGAATCTCGTGATAGCTAGTGCCAGAACCCCCTTTAACTCATCTGCCCACAAAGATATTACACCCACTTCCTTGCTCATGAAATCAACCCAAAATGTGCCTTTAAATGTAGCCAGAATACAGTCTGTTTTTCAAACTGTGGGAGGTCAGCTGCGTGGAAGGGCAAGGTTTATGGAATGATAGAGATTTCCGGGAGAGGCAACTTCAACAGGAATAAAAAAGTGTCAAGTAACATACAGCAAATGTAAATAGACACCAAGGCTGGAATAACCAGTCCCCTAGAAGAACTATAAACAGCTAACAGAACAACAGTCTCATCATCAGAACTCTATTTTGTTTAAAACTAGACCAAATGGAGAAGTTCTGATCACAATGGTCACCAAAGGACAGGTAGTGCCCTGACCTACCCCAAGAAGGCTGGTGTCCTGGAGCAACCTTCACTTTTGTGTAAAGGTTAGCTGAGATATCAGACAGAAGAATGTCATTTTTAACTGTGTGTCTTCTTCTCTACTTGTAAAGGCACAACACATTTATATACCACACAAATTGGCAATAGGGTGATTCTTTAAAAACTTTTCTAGAAACATGTTTTGCAAAAGGAATAACATGAATGCATTGCAAACAATCAGAAAATATAATGCAAGAATTAACAATGAATCATTTCTATTTCTTTTAACATTTATCTCTAGAGCCCAACACAATGCCTGGCATTCAATAAAGAATCACTGAACAAAAAGTAGTTAGCAAATCATCAAAAATTGCATTATTCATGCAAGATGGTACATAATTTTCTAGACTACATTCTGTATTTTTTTATTTTAAAGAGAAAAAGCAATAAAAGCAATGATACAGAATTTCAAAACAAGATAAAAGGAGATTGACAATGGTTAATATATTGCATAATGTTATCCACAAAGTAGTTACTCAGATTATAAGATACAGGCATAAAAAATTGATAAAACAATATAAGCACATACTGTTGTTTTCAATGAAACAATAGAAAATAATGGAGTAACTATCTTAGTTATCTTGTGTGTATATACATATATATATTTATGTCTATATATTTTTTCTTTTCCCTTTCTTTTCTCCTTTTCATCATCCCAGTTGTTCTTTTTTTGGAGCAGTTTCTTTCCCTTTCACAATATCTATTGTACATTTTGGATCTTATTTATGCTTTCAGATACTTACAGTAGGGAAATAATATGATGTTTATACATGTGAGTCTGATTTATTTCACTTATGACTATGGTCTCAAGCTGCATCCATTTACCTATAAAAGCCTCGAGTTTACCTTTACCCTTTTTTGTAGCTGAGTAGTACTCCATTGTATAAAAATACCACATTATTTGTATCCATTCCTCGTTTGATGGACACTTGGGTTGTTTCCAAGATCTAGCTAGTATAAATTGTGCTGCTATAAACATGGGTGCACATATAGATAAACCTGGGTGTAGTATTTTTTTTAATTCTTCTGGAAAGATACCCAGAAGGGGAATAGCTGGGTTGAATGGAATTTCTAAATCTATTTTTTTGAGGAATCTCTACAACAATATCCACAGTGGTTGCACCATTCTACACTCCTACCACCAGTGGAGAAGGGTTACTTCTTCCCCACAACCCTGCCAGCATTTGTTATTGATTGATTTCTTGATGATATCCATTCTTTCTGGAGTGAGATGAAATCTCAATGTCATTTTAATCTGCATTTTTCATGCATTTTGCAATTTTTTTTAACTTGATGGACTACCATATTTATGTCAACCAATATGTTTCAAAATTCTTTTTGTCTACCTCTATTCCATTTTATGAACAATTATAGGATATTTATGTTGCCAATTCTTTATATTCCTATGCAGCCATTCGACCTTAACATTCTATAGAGGCACAAACACTCTATTGGTCAATCACCAAATCCTGCTTTTTCCTCTTGCTACAATATAAATTCTCCAGAATAGGGACCTTTGCTAATTTGCTTACCATTTGATCCCCAGAACATCATATAATTTTTACTATCAATAAAGAATGAATAAACAATGATTCTAGTGTGTTTCCCCCTCTTTTAATCTCTATTTCAATTTCCCTACTCCCATTTAAACAACTAGCATAACTTCCCAACTGGTTTTCTTCCTCCAGTATATCTAATTCCCCTTCCCAAGGCAATTATTCTTTACCAAATTTAATAACAATAATTGCATCTCTCATTATGTGAGTTTTTTGTTCAAAGCCCACTTAAAGTTTCCACAGTGTTAGAATGGATTCAGAAGTTCTTATTCTAGTTTATAAGGGCCACTATAAAAGAATCGCAGAATACATTAAAGCAGGAAGTCACTGTAGGGATTTTTCAGTCTGAAAGTATCATTTTGTATCTCAGACAACTGAAGCTCAGAATCTTCAGTGACTTTCCAAGGTTTATCTAATGACAGAATGCAGGGCTCCAGATCTACAGGCTGTGGCTTGTTTCTTCAGACTGCACTGGTTGCTTCCCAATCTACCTTGCTAGATTCAACTCCTAAGTCCTTATTTCTGAGAAGACAGTTTTCATACTATCGCTGAAATAAGCCTGACTCATTCTGTCTTTTGCCTTTTGCTCATCACATTGCTATTGTCTGAACTTCCTATCCAGCACCTGTGACTGGTCAAATGTTTTTTCAAGGCCCTGCTCAAGCCCTGTCCCTGCAATGCCTTGCCCAAAGCACACTGAATTCTTTGTCATCAGCTCCCCTACAGTACTTGCCTGCCCCACTCATTCCAGCACTTAATTATACATTGCTTTGCAATGGTGCATATTTCACAGTTGAGTGAAACAGCTTCCTCTGTTTATAGGAAGGAAAAGGAGGGTTAGAAATTGAGAAAAACATAACAATGCACTGAGCCAGCCAAACACATTCTGATGCTGGAACACATCACTTATTAAGCATAGTCACCCAGGCAGTTCATCTTGATGTTTCCTATCACCCTTTACGTAAAACATAGAACTTAATTCAAAGCCAGTATTTTAGTTTGCTAATTATATAACCTTCCACCTAAAGAGCAAGATTTTTTTTTCACTTTGAAATACCAGATAGTAATGTCTTTGAGGGCAAGCATTGTGCCTTAATTATCTTACTACAGTATTTATATCAGTGTCTTGTACAAACATTACACCAAATTTTGGAAAAAGCCTGATTACCATTCTATAACTAATTCTACAAGTTAAGGTTTACTATGCTATGATTCGCTGACTGACATTGTCGACAAATAATAAGAAATTATTGGACTGAAGGAGAATACATAAAGTGCTGATTAAACTGGAAACAAAATGGTCAATAAAACTGATAAAGCTAGAAAGAAAATTGTCAAGAATTTCACATACTAATTTTGCTAACAATCAAACAAAACCACTATCATATATTTAATTTATCTTACACTGATCATTACTGTTTTCCCTGTTCTGTAACTCATGAATGTACTGGGTTTAGGTATGTACCTAGACATTGTTTCTTTTTCTTGAGGTTTTCCTAAGAAGTGTGTGTGTGTCTGCATGTGTGTGCATATAATTACATATGCAAAAACAGATATAGAGATGGATAACTTATTTTAAGATAAAATAATTTAAATGAGATACATAGATAGATAGAAAATAGTTAGTAAGTTTAAAATGCCATACAAGTATTATTTATCATTGATACATTGACATGGAGGTTTGAGTTTGAATATACCTTTGTGTATTCCTAAATCAGAGGCTGGATAATTGATTCATTCATAGATATATTGACATATTAAGTGGACTATCTCTATTGAATGGTCAATAAGTCTATGTTTCTAGTTATTTACATACACACACATGATCAAGGAAAGATTTTATACTCACAGCATGACCGAAATTAACTGAAAGGACAAGAGACAGTTTTTGTGAATATGGTTGGGGTTAGTCTCCTCTAATATGCTATTTTAAGCTCTGCACAATGGCAAAACAAATAAAAGTATGACTTTTGTTTTACAAGTTACAAATCTGATTCACTGTTCTTAAGATAATCCAATCAAATATCTGACATTTATAGTCCCTGTCCACTAGAATTCTAGGGCATTCTTTCAAGTTAAAGATACAATGAAGGAAGAACATTAATGCTAAACTTTACACACTAGTCCTCCACACTCCAAAATGTGGCACTATCATTTTTAATAATACAATTAAAATCAAATTCTGAATTGTACTTTAAGAACTGCTTTCAAAGCAAGTTCACAAGTTATATAATAAGATGAATATCTGTCTTCATATTCATTTTGTATTTTTGACCAAAGATTAATAACACTTCTCATTTGCCCAACACTTGGCCTTTAATAATTTTTGCCTGCTTTTAAAAATTAAATCTAGATGGGCCAGAGATTTAGCTCAGTGGCACAAGTGCCTGCCTCGCAAGCATGAGGTCATGAGTTCGAACCCCAGTACCAAAAAAAAAAAAAAATTAAATCTACAATAAAAAGATTGAGAATTAAGGAAATTAGAGGATTTTCAAAGATGTAGACAGAAATTTATAAAAGAAATCTGAAAAAAATGAGTTTTCAAACTACTGTACATATTAACAGACTATAATTGTAAAAAGGACTACATATTTGATAAAAATTCTTCATGATTGGTTAACTAAATGGAATTATTCATATTATATATACCTTCTAAATAAAATCTATTATTGTAATATACAGTACCTACACATAATATTCAATAAAAATACTTCTTAATCGTTCATAAGAACAGAAACAAAGTTTTCTTTTTGCCCAAGTTCTAAAATGGTTTTGCACAGCATTGTTTGTTGATTCTATGTTTATTTAACATTTTGATTTTTTATCAAGGATTTATCTGCATTAATTTTATTTTATAAAAATATTACATTAAAATATCGTAAGCCGGGCGTGGTGGCGCACGCCTTTAATCCCAGCACTCCGGAGGCTGAGGTAGGCGGAGCGTTGTGAGTTCGAGGCCGGCTTGGGCTACAACGCGAGCGCAAGGCCGGCCTGAGCTACATAGTGCGACCCTGCCTCAAAAAACCAGGGCCGGGAGTTTGGCTCAGTGCCTTAAGCGCCTGCCCTGGCAAGTGCGAGGTTGTGAGTTCAATCCCCGGTGCCGCAAAAAAAAATAAATAAATAAAATAAAATATCGTATAGCTTGATTACCAAGGTTTCTTGGTCACCCATTTAAATTTTGTGCCTAACGAAGCCCTTCATCCTAGTCCTAGTCATGCCTTGACCAGTTCATGGGTTTGAAGAAGATAAGAGACATGTGAAGCAAGCTTGAAGTGGTAGTGCATGTCTATAATCCCAGCACTGTGGAAGGCCAAGGCTGAGGGTCACAAATCTGAGTCCAAATTGGGCAACTTAGCAATATCCTGTCTCAGGACAAAAAATAAGAAATTAAAATTTAAAAGGTTTGCAGATGTAGTTCAGTGTTAAGGTCCTAGGTTTGGGTTCAGTTGCCAGTACTGCCAAGAGAAAGAGAGACAGACAGAGAGACAGAGAGAGACAGAGAGACAGAGAGAGACAGAGACAGAGACAGAACCTCTTTTGCCCAGCCTACATAAGTCACCTCTGCCAGACCAACAAACATGTGAGCTAAATACTGTAAATGCTTACTAACACATGCCTCTGAATTGTTGGGTGGTCTTTCATTCTACAGGAGCTAAATGATTAATAACAAAGATGATGATAATTATAGGTTTAATAGAAATTAAATATAGTATTTTGAGCTAGTGAACTGAATGACATGTATACACTATTTTAAGTTTGCTGTTTATCAGGAAAAATTAAATAGAGGTTATAATGGATTATATTATTGGTGTCTGACAGTCCTCCCTGTAAGAAAATTATAGCTCCTCACCCTATAGATAGATATTAATTAGGCTTAGTCATATATGAACTGAAATGAAGGAGCTGGACTTTTTTTAAAACCATCGAATGACTGCATCACTCTTTCCTCCCTGATTTCAGAAGTCTAGAATGTGCCTAATGAAGCCACTCCTTCAGCGTGGTCTAAATGATAAAGGCATAGAACAGAGCTGAGGATCACCCTATGATAGGCATGTAATACAAAAAACAAATACATTGTTGTGAGCCATAAAGAGCCAGAGTCATTTGCTGCCACAAAATAACTTAATGAAAACTACCAGAGGCAAATTAGTAACTGTCAGAAAGCAGAAGAAAGCCTACTACTATTCAAAGGTGATGGGACTATATGGTTGGAAAAATTTAAGAACTGACTTAAAAATTCCAACAAACAAAAAATGTAACCAGTGGAGTAAAAAAAAAAATACCTAGAAATCAATAGTTTCCAAATAAGCTTTTGGAAACTGAAGACTAACATTAATCATATAGCAACAACAAAGATAAAATGTCTTGTAATAAGCTCAAGAGAAACTGGAAACCAAAATTTAGAAAATATTAAAAAGTTACTGAATAATTTTTAAATGGAATAACATTATAAGGAAAATTTCTATCATTAAAACAAAATCTTCCCTAAATTGTTTTATAAATGTAATGTGATTCCTAATTCAATGAGTTTGCCTTTCTGTCTGGTAAAAGGATTAAATGATAAGAATAGGAAATAGTCTAATTTTAATATTAAAAAGGATCATCAGAATAGATAGCAAAAACTGGAAGAAAAAGTCAATGAGGACAGACTAGTGTAGCATATACTGAAGTATACTATAAAACTTCAGGAATTAAAAACTGTCTGATGCTAACACATAATGTAGACAAACATTTGTAAAGAATAGGCTAGAAGGAGACCCAAGTATACATGCATATTTGAGCATGTGATAAAGGAGACATTTTAAGTCAGTAAGGATAAAATGTAATAACCACATAAATATCTGAAAAAGATTAAATAGGATCATTGTACACCTTGATAAATTCTAAATGGATCAAAAGTTTAGTATAAAAATATGCAAATATTAGTAGAAAAAAGAAAATATGACCTTGAAGTGGTGAAGACCTAGATTCAAAATCTACAGCCATTAAACATAAATGTCTCACTAATATACAAACTATGAGTAGCCCACAATGAGTAGCAATCCTATTTCTAAGAATTCATGTCTCCAGTATAGTTACACTTTTTATGAAATTACTTATGTGCAAACCTATTCATGGCAAATATCCAAAGATTTTTAAATAGACTAACTGTCCATTAACGTAGTACATGTGTTTAATAAATTGCTATACAACTGTAAAAATCATGATAATGAAATGAACTCCATATTCTGACAGTCTCATAATACTGTTAAGTCAAAAAGTAAGATGTTAAACAGTATTTATGCATGTATATACATATATATATATGGAGCAAAATGTAGACTGTATATTAATACGTGCTTATAAATGCATCTACAAATTCTGCAAGGATATACAAGAAACAAATAAGAATGAATTCCTATCTAATTAGGGTATAGAAAAGGAGAAACTGGTAGAAGGGCCAACTCTGCATTAGAAAAGATGGAAGGGAGCATTTTCATTGTATATCTTTTCATATTTTAAAATGTTTGACTCCTATGAATATATTTTATATCAAAACTATCATATAGCAACAAAAATTTCAAGCAGTTTTGTTATGGGCAATTTAAAACTAATGGGCATTAGTCTAATTACATTGTCTTCAGTAAAACCTGTACTTGAGAGTCAGTTGTGTTATAATCAGTAGTCAATAGAAAGCTATCACTCTTTGCTGCTAGTCTGCTTTGGGAAATATACCTCATTCCTCCATCTAAAATGGCCTTTTCCATCTATAAAATAAAGCAACTTATCCATGCACTTCAATTCAATAATTCTACCATTAACAGCACTTGTTACTATTTTTCTAAGCACTTTTAAAAAGCTAAAAATTTCAATTGAATAGACTCCTCATTATAACGTAAAATGCAATTTATACATTGATTGAATAGCTTGATAAGGACCTTAATAATACTTTGCTTTAAATGAAGAGTTTCAGTACTGGGAAGGAAAAGACCCACTCAAAATGATAATGTAGTGCTTAGAATAGTACTATTAGTTGAACCATCAAGTAATAAAGTACATTTGCTTCATTATACTGGGCTCCTGTGATTTTCTAAAACAGCAGTAATAGAATAATGACATTTAGTGAAAGCTGATGTGATACAATACTGAAGTTATCAGGTTTACTGCAAGAATTTCATCTAAATGGACAGAATTAAAAAGGAGGCCATCGGACAAATTGAGGTGAGGGAGGAAACAAGGCAGTATGATGAAAGAAAGAAATATCACTCTAGGGAATGAAGATCTGAATTCTATGTATATTCCCCCACTAACTAACCTATCGTTCAGTCTGCTTGGGCATAATTTCTTGAATTGCAAAATGAGGTAATAATTATTCTTTTTCTGCTATGATAGACACTATACTCACCAACCCTATGTCCTTTTCCTCCTGAGAACACAGCTAATCTACATTTCCCAGGTACTCTAGGCAATTGGGTCATATGATTGAGCACTGGCCAATGGAATATGGATGGAAATGATATACTTTGGTGCCAGACCTAAACCCTAAAACCTCTTTGGGATCCTCTGTGTGCTCACTAACCTCATCTACTGGCTGGATTCAGAAAAGTCAGAGAATTCTAAGATCCGAAAAAAAAAAAAAAAAAAAGACCTGTAAATCTACTCTGTCCAACATAGTAGCACTTGAAATGTGGCTAGTCTAAATTAAGATATACTGTAATGCATAAAATACACACTGAATTTCAAAGACTTTGTATAAAAGAAGTATTTAAAATAGCATATTAATAATTTTACATTTATTACATGTTGAAATGACAATATTTTGGGCAAACTGAGTTAAATAAAATATATTGCTAAAACTCATTTTACCTTTTTATTTTTACTTTTTAACTATGGCTTATAGAAAACTTAAAATCACACATGTGATTCACACTTGTAGCTCATTATTACATTTTTAATAGCACTGCCAAGGGTTGGAGGGAGCCTCAGTCTCTGAATGACTGTACAGGGCAGAAATCACCCAACAGTATTCTATGCCACCGATAAAAATTTACTTGCAAGAGGAAATTGCAGTGCTCCATCCTTGTTTCTTAAACAGTCTATTTTTACAGTACCCTATATAAGGACCTTTCCCAGTTAAAACAAGAAAAAGGGTATGGGGGATTAGAGAGAGAGTATGTAACACATGATAGTTACCATAATCATCATACATTTAGTCTATCGAAACAGTTGACAAAACTGACAATGAAAATAAGAAAAGGTATTAAGATCAGCTGACCCTTCCTGATGGACATTTTTCCCCATGTGTGGAACTTAATACTAAAGTACAGAACTGTTCAGAGAAATATGATACATACCCAATATTTCACGATTTTAACTAGTACTGGCACCTGTACTGCCAATATTGTATCAATCATGGGTAGGGATGCTGCACAGATGCAGTTTCAATCATTAGCACTTGTTCAACCCAATGGTACATGTGCCCTGCTCTCAACCAAGGGCTTAGGAGGGAAGTGTGCTGAAGGAAGGGCTAGGGATGTAGCTCAGTGGTAGAATGTTGGACTAGCAGGCTTGAGACCATAGGTTCAGACCCTAGCGTCACGAAACAAACAAGCAAACAGAAGCAAGGAATAACTTTCCTAATTGTATAGAATAAAAATCCTAAATCAATATGTAAGAATTAAAATTTCTTCTCTTTTGTTATTGCACTTTTACTCTTCTCGTACGTTTTAAATTTTTGCGCTGTGAAATATGACCTGTACAGATAGAACTTTACAAATCATAAATTTATATTGCAACAAATAAAAAAGTAAGCAAATGTGTAAATACCATTCTGCTGAAGAAATTGAATGTTGATGCCAGCCAAGATGCTCCCCCATATGCCCTTTTGCCTACACATGATAAGCCTACAACTTTGTAGTGATTATTTCCTGGTTTCTTTCTTTTATATTATTTTACCTATTATGCAGGCCTAAATAAAACAGTTTGAAGTTTTTCACTTGAATTTTATGTATATGGCATTGTAGGGTATCTCCTTCTGCCTTCCTTCTTTTACCTAACATTCATTTCTGAAGAATGTTTTCCCTATCCTGGGTTTTTCTATACTGAAAAATAACATACAGACAGATACATAACCTGCACGTGAAGCATAATAAATAATAAATGGGCAGTTATACATCCATTATCCAGGTTTATAAATTTTCCTCATTTCTAAACTGGGTTGCCTAACAGTTTCCAAAATGTTTTGAAAGAGGAAGAAAAAAGGCAGAGAAGATGTGTAAAACTATTTAACCAGCAAACTATTATTGATCTGGTATTTTAAATTCTTGACCCCCTATACCAATAGTATAACCTCCTTCCTTACCTTATGTCATCAAAGCTGCCCTGGCCTACATGGAGACTGAAACTGATTTATTCTTGTGACCAAGACTGCTGAGGCTACATTGTGTGGAAAAGATTAAAGGCATATATAAATCTTACTGATGCCTGAGGTTTTGGGAACTGCTCTTCTCTCAAAACCTCACTCTATTCTCAGTAGGGGGAAGGTTAAATCATTTTGTTGCTCTGATTTTAGTCCTACAGGCTATGGCCACTGCTCATTCCTGGGTTCCTGATGATGCCTTCCCTGAGTGCTGTGGCTGTATACCACTTGATGACACTCACTTCCTTTAGGTAATATTCAGCTGTGACAGGGCTGAATAACTCCAATTTCTTCCTATATCCTCCACGGTATCCCAAAGCAAATATTTATCCATTCATTCAAAAATAGCTATTGGGAACCAATAGTGTATAAGGCATTTCTCTAGGTAATTATACTTACATAGAACATGGAAAGCGGAGAATGATCTCTAGTAAAGCCTCAGATATGGACAAAAAAAAAAAAAACATTGAAACTATGCTAATCAAGTAAATAAAATATCTAGAATAATGAAAGAGGCATATATTAGAAAACAGTTACCATCTTCTGGAAAATAAATGAACTGACTTAAATTATTTTTGGTTCTTCCTGTAAGGTCAGGAGATGCCCTCTTACAGTCTTATACTCCATTGCCCCTCTGTTGCACTACATCCTGAGTGTATTACAACTGGCAACAGATCTCTTTCCCTGACTACAATAGCTTCTTAAGGGTAAGACCAGGTAGTATTGCTCATTCTCAAATTTTCAGTGACTGACTATAGGAAGACCTTAACAACAACAACAAACTTAATTAATGATCAAGTATATATTACTTGAAATATCAGCCAAAATCTAAAATAAAAATTTTAAAATCACTTATGGAATTTTCCCTTCTATAAAGAAGTCATGCCTTAATATGTTGACATGTCTGTTAATGTGGTAAATAATTAAAGTATGTACATACACATAGAAAACTGCTAAAATGGAACCTATTAATCTGTGTAACCAATATGCACTAATAAAAAATGTAAGGTGGGGACAATTAAGCTGAGTTGTACAAGACTGCTACTTCTCTATGCTCCAAATAGTTAAGTATTGTCAATTTCATATCATTAATAATTCCTGAGACTCCAACAGTACAATACGTAAGTACAATAATATTGCAGTTTTTCAAATTTACAAAAGTAATGCAATATATAAACAGTAGTATATTTTTCAACTTTTTTATTTGGTTCTTTTTTGTTGTTGTTGTTGTTGTTGTTAAAATGTGTTACCTACACTTACCAACCCCCCATGATAAATGCAATTATTATGTACTATACGCATCTACTAACAAGAATAACAATTTTTTTTTCATAAAACAGTTTCACTATGTATTCCAGGCTGGCCTTGAACCTGCTCTGGCCCAGACTAGCCTTGAATTCCTAATCCCACCTTAACCTCCTAAGTGCTAGGATTACAGGTATGCACAACCATACCCAATTTGAACATTTTTCATCTCTTAAATCTCAGATATTTTATCTCCAGAAAATCTTTCCCAATCAAAAATGAAATTTAACATTCAATATATCTAATAAGCCACCTACAAATCCCACCACACAGACCTCCATCTATGGATTCCCAGAAAGCTTTGTGTACATATACATATACATATATGTGAATATATATGTAAATATACAGGTACATATATATCCCTTGATAATGAAAAGATCATTTTTGTTTCTGAGAAATTTAGCTAAAATTATGCAACATCAATGGATTTCAATTTAAGAAACAGTTATACAAAAAAGTACCTCCACAGCATTAATTATTATTTCCTATTCATTTTACACACAGATTCCATGAAAGTGATCAGTTCGCCAAGTATAGTATGTGCTTAAATCTCTCCCATTACAAAACTCTATGTGTACATAATTTCAGGAATATTTGTGTCATATAACGAAGTTTACATATATATATTTGAGAAAATGCTGAACTAAACAACACCTTCAGGTGGAAATTCCAAAGTATCATTTATACCATTTATGTACTTCTGTTATATATCAGATACTCAGAAGCCAAAACTAAATCTGACACTTTAAAATACATGTCAACGTAAGAGTAAGAATAGCAACAAATTTTTAACTTTTTATATTATTTACACTGACATGGGCACAAACAGTAGTTTAAGTGAGGTTACTTAGAAAATGGTGGTGCTGATTTTCATCTTACTCTGAAAGCAAAATTCAAACCGTATTAAGTAGTTTTAAAATATATGAAAATCGCATATTCTGCAATCTAAGAAGCTTGATATTTTCCTCTTTGGTTTCTTACAAATATAAAACCCTGCCTTTTGGAACTAGAATAAGGGAAATGCAACAGAAAAGAGGAAGGTAAATCTTAAAGAGGCATTTTACCACATGAATAATAAATAACACTTGTGTGAACTTCCTGAGTCTCTCTTACATCCTAGAATTTCAGTCTGCTTATAACAACAATATGAATACTTTCATTTGGCATATGGTCTAGCTAGGAAATGAAACATAGTGTTCATCAGTATAGGTATGCTGTGTGCAGGAGAGACACTGAGACTCTCATGCCCAACTCTGGAGTTGAACAGTTTAATGATCTCCATCTGTCTTACAAACAGTTCCACATAAACAACAGCCTACCTGAACTGCACAGCAAGATCCAAAGCAGAGTGAGTCCTAAAGAGGCTGCTGCAATTTCACGTCCCTTTGCCAAGCCATCCGGTTCCGTCAGTTACTCCACCACCACTCAACAGGTTGAAAACACGGCAAATGAAGCCCTGATCTTGTAACTCAAGTAGATTAAACCATCTGTCACTAGTTAACCAATTTTATAAACAGAGACTCTAAAACAAAACACATAATTTTCTTCCCATACCTAAACACTTAAGAGCTTTGGGCCTAACTGCTGAGAGGCTTGTTATGAATTGTAGCTAAGGTTTCAAATGCTCAGTCACTCAGCTCCCAGACTGCTAACTGGAATTTCATTCCACATGTGCCCTTCACAATTAGCAGAGTTATTTTAGGCACTGACCTAAGTTCTCAGAGAATGTAAGCTGATGGCAAAGGGTGTCTAATGTGTCAGTTGCTTGGTTACAATAGAAAGCTCATATGTGAAGTTTACAGTCTATGTGTGGTGCTTCTTCAACACCCCACTGCAGGGGTTTTACTTTAGCTAAGGAAAAGCACCTATTTTTTAAACATCCAGAGAGAGATCAGACCCACCACAGATAAATAAGCAGTTGCAGTTTGTTAGTGGTATCACTGGCCAAGGGGCATAGAATTCAAGATAGGCATGCAAGTGACTGGGACAGCTGTTTAATGAAACAATTTTAAATTCTGACTGGCAGCATCCAGTCACATAGTGCAAAAGTCCCAGTAAAAGTAAACCAAATGCCCAAAAATCTTACCAATATTATTCATTACCTGTTAAGATCTTATAGTAAAAGCTATAAATACAAAATACTCTAAACATTTTTCATAATTATGCAGTGAATTGCCCACTACAGTTTGACATTTACCTAGAACGGAATACTATTTCTAATAAAACACTCCACCTACTGGCTAATGTGACTACTTTGTAGACATGTATGTCAAGAAAAAACCAAAAGAGAAACAGTGGAAAGGAACTGCATTGTACCACCTTACCAGCGAGTCCCTCCATGTCACTGAGGAGTATTCTTACTCCCAGAGGCAACACGGGACACATTCACAAACCTTTCAACTTCCTCCTTACTGATAGTTTCCACAAAGGTCAGAACCCCAAGAGAGAGTGTGAATTTCCCAGAGCGGGCACATGTAAGTTCTATAAGAAAGCATTTGCTGGAGATTTGCTGAGAACTATTTAGAGAAAGAATCAGTTAATTTCTCACATTCAGAACCATTTAAATTAGAGTGTGAATAAACCTGTTGGGAGTGATTAGCTTCAGTGTCCCAAAAGAAAGAGTACTAAAATGTATAAAGTCTGAAAGTGCCTTCTCTTTCCGGGATTACTGCTCTTTCAAACTACTTGACAGTCATCTCGGTATTCACCTCTTTTGGAAGCATTATGACTCTCATTTGCTGGCTTAATGTTTCTTTCTTGCTGTTCCCAGGCTCTGCCTCTCTCTGCCTGCCATCTTAATGGTTTCTTTACCTCCTCTTCCTCACCTTCCATACAGGCAACTCTGGTTGGCAGTTGATTTGTCACGTTCATTTTTGCAAGGCTGATTTAAAACAGTTCCAAATCCTTAGCAGATGTCAATGGATGTTTGCTGAATAAATGAATTCTGGGATGTTATATAATCACTGGAGCACAGATGGCCTGCTTCTAGGTTCCCACCCAACTTCTCTGGTTAGATCAGGGTGGCCAGTAGTTTTAATAAGGTACAATGGATATCATGTAAATGTGTTACAGTGAGTATCTGATGAAGGAACAAACAAACAAAACAACTATGTCAAAGGTTTGGTAAGAGTGTGACTTGGAGCCTATTCCCAGCTCCACACTTAAACCAGACCATTAATCAGTCAGTTCTAACAATAAATAAGAGTTTACCTTCCTCAAACCAAAAGACTTTTCACAGAGCTCCCTCTCTAACATGGTTACTTTTTTCCTACTACCTCAGCTCCCACTTTCCACAAGCCAAAATTTCCACTTGTGATGATAATGCAGAAAGAGAAGACATGCCCAGTAGTCAAAACCAACTCAAAATGTGGATTAATCACAGATTATAATGGTTTACACTGGTGATGTTTTAAGTTTGGATTCTTTGACTTCAAGGGGGAAAAAAGCAGATCTTCTGTGAATATAGTAAAAGTGTTTAAACTACTACAATGTCTCTTAGGATCTATTTTTTATCCTATATCTGGTAGCACATCCTGTGACAAATTTTCTTCTTTTTCTTTCTTTCTTTCTTTCTTTCTTTCTTTCTTTCTTTCTTTCTTCCTTCCTTCCTTCCTTCCTTCCTTTCTTTCTTTTTCTTTATTTCTTTTATAGAAAGAGATAACCCTAGTTCTATGATCATGCTCACTTATATCTTGGCAAGAAAAAAAAGGAACATGTACCTCACAGTGACCTATTTTTAATTCTCATTTAAATAGCTGTCAGCTCTCTCCTGCACAAAAAAGAAAGAGGACAAAAATCAAGATAAGATTTTCTGACCAGAACAAAGTATAGTCTAGAAAGTTGCACATATTTCAAAGGTATCATATTTTTCAGAGAATTTTTAAACATCCAAATATAACTGTATATAAGTCAGGCACACACAAAAAATATTCACAGGTTTAATATCCCATATCTAAAATGCTTGGAGTCAGATGTGTTTTAGATTTTAGATTCTTTAGAGTTTTGAAATATTTATATATGTAATATATTATATATATTTATATATTACACATATATTTTAAAATATCTTGGGGCTAGGACCCAAGTCTGAACACAAAATTCATTTATGTTTCATGTATACCTTACACCTTATACTTTATATCCTAAAAGTAAGTTTACATAGTATTTTTAGTGCACCAGTGTTTTGACTACAACCATTAAAAGCAGGTCGGGTGTGAAATTTTTTCACTTGTGTCATCATATTGGCAGTCAAAATGTTTCAGATTTTGGATACTAAATTTTCAAGATAGGTATGATTAACCTGTGCATGTATGTGCGTGTGTGTGTCTCAAAATAAAAGGCGTTTGACAAAGTTAGCTATAAGCAGAATACTTTCATGATTCCTATAAGAGAAATATGTTTCTTTAATAGCTTTTATTTTACCTTATTTATTTATTTACTTTGGTCAGTACCAGGGATCAAACTCACAACCTCATGCCTGCCAGGCAGGTGCTTAAGCCACTGAGCCAAACTTCCAGCCCTATTTTTTTGAGGCAGGGTCACACTATGTAGTTCAGGCAGGCATTGCTCAGGTTGTAGCCCAAGCCAGCCAAACTCACAACGCTCCACCTTCCTCAGCCTCCCGAGTGCTGAGATTAAAGGCGTGTGCCACCATGCCTAGCTTATCTTTAATAGCTTTTAATGAAATATGTTCATACATTTAAATATGAATTAATTTATTTATTCAGTATCCATTTGTGTCAGTTTTTTGTTACTGTAATCAAATACCTGAGGAAATCAACTTAGAGGAGGAAATATTTATTGTTGGTCATGATTTAGGCACCTCAGTCCATCACCCATTGGTTCCATTGCTTTTAGGCCTGGGATGAGGTAGGAACATCATGGAGGAAGCGGAGGGAGGGAAAACTAGGAGAAAGAGACACAGGAATAAAATATACCCATGAAAGCCACACCCCAAGTAACCTGCTTCATCTAATTAGACCTACCTTCTAATAAGGTCATTCAGCTAATGAATTCACTGATGAATTAATCCACTTGATGAAATATGAGCCCTCATGATACAATTATTTCCCAAAAGCCCATCAGCTAGCAGTCAAGCCTTCAACACAATGAGCCTTTGGGGGTGCATTTTGGATCCTAACCTAACATTTATATATTAGGCTCTGTGTTCAGTTCACAGTCTTAAAAATGAAAACAGTATGCTTCTACTCCTAAAGTAACTTAGATTCTAAAAAGACAGAAAGATAAATAAATAATTACCATACAGTTTAATAGCATAGTGCTATCAACAGAGGGTGTCATGAGAACATGAAGTAGAAGAGGGGCATCTCACTCAAAATAAGAGAGAAAAGACAGCTCAAGCAGGGAAAGCAAAGCTAAGTTTTTAAAAAATATGTAAGAGAGAGTCAGACATGGGCTAGGGTAAGAATTCAAGAAGAAAAAGCATCATGTGAGAAGATCTGGAAGCAGGTGAGTAACAGGCACTATTCTTGTAGTAGCTAAAAATATCTCAGTATGAGAAGAGCCTAGCATGCAAGAGTGGGAACGAAGAGAAAAGAGGCAAGACATGGAACTGATGAATAAAACAACCCCTCACATGTCTAGTATTATGGCTCACAGTACATATTAATCCTGAGGCAATTCTGCCAGCATTTTAATAGTGGAGCACTTCCATTAGGTCATGATTTAATTTCTTAGTTGAGCCATAAATCAACATAGATAAAAGAACTGATGTTTGATATTACTCTCTATATAATATTTACAACTTAAGATGGGTGTTGGTATAAACATACTTCATTTTTAAAAGCATGCACACTATGTTTTCAAACAATGATTCAGAATCACAAAGTTGTTGGAGTTGGAAATCTGTTTCAATTTCCTCTTATTGTACAGAAGGACACCAAGGCTCAGAAAGGTCATGATTTGCTCCAATCATGTGCACGTGCTAGAAAGGGACAGCCCCTTTAGAAAGACAGAGGTCTTTTAGTATTTCATAGCACAAATCACTTGCCTTCAGTATCTTCTGTAAAAGCATATATATATATATATATATATATATATATATATACATATATATATATATATATTTGTTTTCATCCTATGAATTATAAACTGCTCTTACTGGATTTTAAGCACAGTGTCAAAAGCTTAGGCAAGATTTGTATTTCAGAAAAGTCTTTTCAGTAATTCAAGGGGAAAGGGTGTCTTTTCAGCAATTCAGACAAAGGATGATGATAGCTGGACCTAAGCAAAGGCAGTGAACAAATTATTTAAAACATTAGATAAATACAATAGATATGATTTGGTAGTTGATTTGACATCATAAGTGAAAAAGCATATAAATAATTCCTCATTTTCCATCATGAATAACTGAGTAACCCAGATTGTAGATTTGGTGGAATGTTTATGAAACACTTAGAAAGGAAATACTTCCTGGTTTTTGAGATGAAGAGAATTAACTTAAGATTGATTGAGTGATTGATGCCACAGCCAGATCACCTTTGTATCTCTTGGGATATTAAATTACTTTCTTGGTATTTGAAGAAGTATATGCTACTTTTGTTCCTCCCATAGGCACGGACATAAAACTGTAATCATCATCTCCCAACAACACTATGGTATTTGCTATCATTTTTTGATTTCTGATTCTTGTTATGGCACACTAGCTAATGCAAACTACCTCAACTAGGTATGTGGAAGGAAGGAAGAGAGAAGGGAAAGAAGGGGAAGGGAAAGGAAAAGAAGGGAAGGGGAGGGGAGGGGAAGGGAGGGAAGGGGAGGAGAAGAGAGGAGAGGAGAGAAAAAAAAGCATTGAGATCTGTTATATACAGGCACCAACTCCCCATAAGAATGTGCTTATTATGTACTGCAAACATGTACTAATAAAAAATAAAAATTGGTAAAAGGAAGCTGTGCTGAACTCCAGCTTCTAAGACTATGTCTTGTATTGCTTTACATACCAAAATATGCAGTGACACCCAAATTCAAACAAACGATAAATGAAAACAGATTTGTAAAAATATCTTTGGAATCTACAAGTCCTTTGGCTCTACTCTGATTTATACTAAATCATGAAACTGTTTTCTTCCCTCAGAATAGAATATGAGTCACTTTACAAAGATATCTACAAAGCATGGAAAGGAATACAACACCAGAAAGCATGACAATGAATGGGCACCAACCCTATGATTAAAGCACAAATGTTTAAGGAAAAAGCTGTTTGGATTCCAAACCATACTGATGTTTCAACTTGGCTTCAAGGCTTAATACAGAGCTTTCATTAATGCAAGTTCTAACATAGAAGAATTTACTACTGAGGTCAATTATGACCCAAACTTGCTCTCACTTGGAGTTATGGTTTTTCACCCAAATCTGAAGAATAGTTCAAATGATTCTTCTTTCAAAAAATGTAATGTAGTCACCGATATTTCTCTCTTAATCAAGAAGCTCTTTATCATTTGAATTGCAAAACAGACATTTAGTCAAACATTTCAAAGAAAAACTACTAAGAGACACAAACCCCAGTTTCCAAAACCACCAATTATAATTGGTGTAACTATAAAGAAAATTATAACAAATGCATGGGCAGTAATGATTACATTATAAATTTGATCATCTCCTAGTAATATACCTGGTTGTCCTAGCTCTGCTCAGATTAGCAGACTAAGTGCAGTCCCACTATTCCTGCTCACACCCCAAATAAAAGGCATAGGATACCAAGGTCCAATTCCCTTGCATTTGCAGAAATATAGCTTTTTCTTCTGGGTTTTTTTTTTTTTTTTTTTTTTTTTGCGGCACCGGGGATTGAACTCACAACCTCACACCTGTCAGACAGGCACATAAGTCACTGAGCCAAACTCCCGGCCCTGGTTTTTTGAGGCAGGGTCGCACTGTGTAGCTCAGGCCGGCCTTGCGCTCGTGTTGTAGCCCAAGCCAGCCTCGAACTCACAATGCTCCTCCTACCTCAGCCTCCCGAGTCCTGGGATTAAAGGCATGCACCACCAAACCCGGCTCTAGCTTTTTCTTCTTACAACTAAGAAACCTTTCAAATCTCAAACAGGTCTCATAGGACCCAAACTATCACAGCACTACTATTAGGAGGGTTAAAAACAAACAAACAAACAAACAAAAACACCTCTAAAACCTGTCTTACTTCATTTGAGCTGGGCTGCTATAACAAAATACCACAAACTGGGCAGCTAATAGACAACAGAAATATATTTCTCACAGTTCGGTAAACTGGAAAATACTGATTTCTGTTGAAATGATTGTTGAATACAATCACTCTCTTGGCTTCTGTTGAGACACCTAATCCATATTAACCTTCTTATCAAACAGTTACCTAGCCACAGTCTTATTCTCTCCCAAATGTTTTCTTCATTTCTTCTAATACGAATAGGCTGAAAATTTTTCAGATGTTTAAATTCTGGTTCAAACTAACAGTTCTATCTTTAAATTATTTCTCTTTTCCAGTATTTTACTATAAGCAGGCAAAAAGCATCAAGCTACTTCTTCAACACTTTGCTCAGAATTTCTTCAACCCATTGTCTTATTTTATTTATTTTTATTGTTTTTGTATTTTAAAGAGAGAAAAAATATAAATATAACAATGAAACAGAGTTTCAAAACAGGTTAGTTGGACTATTACAATAATTGATACATTGTGTGTCATCTTTGCAGTTGTTCAGTGTACAAGATATAGTTATGATATCTTGCTCACAAAATATTAGCATAAAACTTTCTTTTCAAGGAACTAGGAGAAGCTAGCTATATAATTATTTTAACTATCTGTTGTATATGTATTTTTTTCCTTTTCCCTTTCTTCCTTTTCCCTTTCTTCCTTTCCCCTTTCACCCATCACATTTTGTCTTTTGTTTTGAACAGTTTCTTCCCAATTCACAATACCTATTGTACATTTTCATCCTTTACACTAGTCAGACAATACAATGTTTACATATACTGTCTGATTGTTTTTACTTATGAGTAAATTCACAATATCTATTGTACATTTTTCATCCTTCACACCAGTGAGACAATACAATGTTTACATATACTGGTTTAATTATTTTTACTTATGAGAATGGTCACAAGTTGCACTCATTCACCTATAAAAGTCTCAAGTTTATCCTTCTTTATGGTTGAGTAGTACCCTAATTTTAAAAAACTACATATTTTTTATCCATTGCTTGATTGACAGGCACCTGGGTTGTTTGTAAGATTTAGCTATCACAAATTGTGCTGCTACGAACATGAGTACACATATATCACTGTGGTATGATGTTTTTAATTCTTGTGGGAAGATACCCAGAAGGGGAATAGCTGGTTCAAGTGGGATCTCTAATCCTAGTTTTTTAAGGAATCTCCACAATGATTTGCACAGTGGTTTCATCAGTCTATACTCCCAACAATAGTGGAGAAAAGTTCCTTTTTCCCACATGCCCACCAGCATTTGTTATCAGTTAATTTTTTGATGCTAGCCATTCTTTCTGGGGTGAGATGGAATTTCAGTGCTGTTTTAATTTGTTTTTCTCAAATGACCAATGATATCGAACATTCTTTTCATGTATTTATTTATTTGCTGTTTGTATTTCTTCATCTGAGAAGTACATATCCATCTCAGAGGTCAATTTCTGGACTGGGTCTTTGAATTTGGGGGGTTCGATTCTTTCAGTTCTTTATGTGTTCTAGATATAAGTCTTTTGTCTGTAGGATAACTGGCTATAATTCTTTCCCACTCTATGGGTTGTCTTTTCACTCTGTTGATGATTTCTTTTGTTGTGCAGAACTTTTTTAATGAGATGAGATCCCATTTGTTGATTCTTTGTACTATTTCCCCAGCAGTCTAGGGTTTGTTCATGAAATCTCTGCCTATACCTGTGTCTTTGAGATTTTTGCCTATTTTCTCTTCCAGTAGATTTACTGTTTCTGTTTTAATATTTAGATCTTTGATCCATTTTGACTTCAGTTCATTGTCTTACTTTATTACCTACAGGTTCTATCTTCCACAAAACAGTAGGACACAAACACAATTCACTGAAATTCTTTGCTACTTTACAGCAAGCATGGTCTCTCTTCCATTGTCCAATAACTTGTTTCTCATTTCTGTCTAGACTTGATTAGGATGGCCTTTACTGTGAGAGACCACCATGCTGCATCCCCCTGAGAAATGAAGTCCCTTGGCTCTGTCTTTACCTGAGCTTTACTTCAACCGTATTTACTGAGCTATGCAGAGCTGGCTACATAGAAGCAGATGTTCCCTTAAACGCAGGATGTGGGTGAGAATTGTCCCTCCTGCTGATGGTTGCATTGAGGGCTTGTGCAAAGTCCTGTGAAATTCCAGGACTAATACATAACATAACATCTCAGCTGAGGCCATGGATCTCAAAAAGAATTATACTCTCTGGCAGTTAAGGTGAAAATCTTGTACATCAAGCTATTTGTTGCATCACTAATTGGAGGGTTTCTGTGCCTGGTGCAAGAATGATCTGTTTCTCCTTACAACCATACCTGCAAAGTTTCTCTTTCTCTTTCCTTGTACTCTGCCCACCCACCTCCCTGACTGATACCAATAAAATCCATGAGTATTTGGATTCTTGACCCTTTGTTCCAAAGAAAGCACCCAGTCATCCCAGGCACCTTCAACTGCAGATTTTTCTCTCTTTGTCTTCTTTTTAATCATGTGCCTGCCAGGTGGGAGACTGATACTCTCCATGAGGTTTTAGTACTGTATCATCCATATTTCTACAAACATTTTGTGCATATTCACCTACGTGGTCTTTATCAAGGCTGAAACTTTCTCTGTAGCTCTATTTCTCTCTTTCTGAGTCCTCATTAAAGTCACCTTTTATGATCTATTTATAGCAATGTAGTTTTTTTTTGACACGCACCTCAAAACTTTTCTAATCATTATCCATCTCCAAAATCATTTTTAGTTCATATAGTAGCACCCCCACTTTTTCATACCAAATTTTGTGCCTTCATTGGAGCTGCTTGTTGTTTTAGGACCACGTAGTCTACAAACAACAAATATATATTTCCCATAGATCTGGAAGCTGGAAAATACATCAAAATGCCAAAAGATTTGGTGTCTGATAAAGATCCACTTTCTCAATCATAGATTGCATCTTCTTGCTGTATCTTCACATGGTAGACAAGATGGGGGTTTCTCCTGGGTTTCTTTTATAAAGGCACTAATTTTGCCGTCCTGACCTAAACACCTCCCAAAGGCCCCTATCTCCTAATATCATCACCTTGGGGGTTAGAGTTTAGACATAAGAATGGGGAAAACTACAAATTCAGACTGTAAAAAATCCCTCAGTAATTAGATTACTAGGAATTTTCTGATCACAGGAGTTGTGAGAAAAATAAATATATTGACTCATCTCATTATATAAAAAATGTTCAGGATATAATATTAAAGTTAGGCAAAGTTATATAAGTTAAATAAGTGATGCATAAAACTGCAATAGCATCTGAATCCAATTTTTATACATGTAAATAAAAACTAGAAAAAGATAATATACAAAAATGGTAATATTGGGCCAGAGATGTATGCTTTCTCATTATTTTTGTAAGAATATGGATTATTCATATAATTAGGGGAAAAAAATAAAAGTGATTTTAACAGATACACAATGCTTAAAATCTACCAAAATGACATTACTGTTTACTTGGTATAAACCACATATTCCTAAATCTAAATCACAAGAGTCAATTGAATTCTTCCTCAGAAAGCATTCTTCCTATATTCTTAAGGTTATTTTAACATACCAAATTTTCATTGACACATTCCCTTCTCTGATTTTCATTTGTTCCCTCTGATCTGAGGCCAGTTTCTTTTCCATGCATAATTCATTCTGAGCCAAGGGAACAACATACTAGAGTTTATTAATTCTTGGCTAAGGAACTTTTTCCAATTTCTATTTTAATTCCACCATTTTCTCCCTTTTCTTGTGTGGCCAGAATTTATCATCCTTATCTCCTACCTAAAAAGAATCATAATGAACCTTCCATAAAATTCATCTTCTTTCAAATGGGTACTTTGAACAGATCCATATTTCAGGCTAAATCTAATTATTCACATGCTGATTCATTCTTATTCATTCATATTCTCTCTCTCTCTCTCTCTCTCTCTCTCTCTCTCTCTCTCCATCTCTCTCTCCTTCCTTCTTTCCCTCCCTCCTTCTTCTGCTAGGAATCAAACCTACAACCTTGTCCATAGTAGGCCAAAGTTAAAACCCCAACCCACTTTCTGTGTTTTCTGATGGTATGGGTGTCCTGTGATACATCTTCTACCTCACATGGCCTACTCCCCTGAAGACATTCAGTTCATTTTTAAATTTTTGTCACCCATTGACTGTCAGCTTAACTGCTGCTACTTCTCTTCTTTTGTTTTTTGTTTTTTGGTACTGGGGATTGAACTCACAACCTCGTGCTTGCCTGGCAGGTGCTTAGGCCATTGAGCTAAATCCCTGGCCCTATTTTTTAGAGACGGGGTCTCACTATGCAGTTCAGGCTGGCCTTGAACTCACTTCATAGCCCAGGCTGGTCACAAACTTGCAATGATTCCCCTGCGTCAGCCTCCCTAGTGCTGGGATTAAGGTGTGTGCCACCACACCCGGCTGCTACTTCTCTTCTTGACTCCAATTGGAACTTTGAATTTTTCTCATTATTCACTTATTTATTTATGTAGTAATCAGTTTAGCAGAAGGATCGTAGTCTCTGTGACACGGATTCCATAGTTTCACCAATTTGAACACGGTATCTTTCTGACATGTTTGGTAATCATACAGTGACTTGGCTTGTGGACACACTCATATACGTGTGTGTTGCTTCTTAGCAACAATATTTCTAAAATTGGCTCTTAATCAATGAAGAAAACAATTGAGGCAGCCGGGTGTAGCGATACACCTATTCAGAAGGTTGAAGCAGGAAATTGCTTGAACCCAAGATTTTGGGGCTGGTCTGAGTAACATAGCAAGACCTTGTGTTGAAGGAGAAGGAAAAGGAGAAAGAAGAGGAAAAGGAAGAGGAAGAGAAGAGGGGATGAGGAAGAAAGAAAAAGAAAATTCAAACTTTCATACATGGCAGTGCTCAGCATATGCCTTTGCTCTGTCTTAGTGTTCGCTTTTGGCATTTAGGGTTAATGCCTACTAGATATGTCTAGCTATGTGGAGGATTCACTGTGGAGGCTAACCTCCCAGCCAAGCAATGCCTATTTAAAGGAGAGCCTAACATTTTCTCAGCATACTGGCCACATTTATATAGTGCTTTCTCTAGCCAAGCATTTTTCTAAGCATTTCACAAATACTGTCTAATTTAATGCTCATTGCAATCCTGGTAAGTAGATGCTATTATTATGACCATAATTCTACAGCAGAGGAAAATGAGTCTCAGTGAGAGTCATAAAAGTAGAGCAGGAATTTGAATCCAGACAATTAGGCTCCAAGTATCAACTCTTTTAACCACTTCTCAGTTGTAGCAAGATTTCTATAAATAAAAGTGCTTCAATACTGAAATGACCTGGTCAAATCTTATTTGTAGAATGAAGGTAATAAATACGACACATAGCATTTTTGCAAGTTTATGATACAAAACTAGTCTTGGAATTGTGACGCTAAATTAGTTTGGATAGTCACTCACACACATATGAAAGTCAAGTTTCAGTGGAGCTAAGCTTCAATCCACAAGCTTCAGTCAGGGCTTGAGAGAACTTATTGCTTATTCTTATGTGTTTCTCTCTGTTATTTTTAACTCTGTGATTCAGATAGATCCCCAACTTGGGGACCACTATGCAAGCATTCTAATCTTTATCAGATATGAGTAAAACATGACTAGTTAAAAGTCTGTGTACAGGAAGTGAGGCTAAATCTCTGTGGAAGACTTGATTTCTATACAAATATATTAGTACAGCACATTTATGAGGATAAATAACACAAGAGAAGTTCAACTTCAATCTCTTCTGGCCCCCATTTTGCTGTTTGTGAAGATGTCTGAGCTTTGAGGGCTCCTAAAAAAGGGGTGCTATGCATTTCCTCTCAACATTATCTAAGGAATTGCTTCTATAGATCCATTATCCTGTCCTAGCCTTCTGTTGATAACATTAAGTGCGTGAGGTCAGAATTTCTGTTAGTTTTACTCATTGTTATGCCAGAAGGAGTATCTGACAGATGGTAGCCATTCAATAAGTACTTGTTGAATTGAAAAATAGCATATGAGTTCCCAGAAAAACAGCAACCCATTTTGGACCTCTGCTGTATCTCAGGAGTTTTTCCTATTCCCCATTCCCCAACCCTTTTCTCCAGTAAATTTTCATACTCCAAAAAAAAAAAAAAATCCTAGAAAATGCAGCACAGAAAAATTTTAAGAATAATATATTATTGTTTATTTCTTCATAAGAGGAAGCAAATTTAAAGGTACTAATCAATTATAATGTTCATGCACTGCTTAAAAGTACACAAACTGTAAAAAGTGAGCTTAAAACAATTTTATATACATTTCAAAAGAGATGAAAAATGATTTCAACCAGTAGACTCTGCTCACCAGATGTAAGATGTAACATAGGTGAGTGGGCTGGTTGTACACAAACAAAATGTGGTCTTACTTGATCCTCCAACTGAAAAAATTCACAAGATGCTTCTTTTGAAGCCTTGCTCTTCAAAGAACTATCAATACATATACCCGCCATCAGTCCTTCAAGACACACTGCTCAAATGTCATCCTCAAGATAAGAAGTGATGACAAAAACATTCAATAAAAATGATAAATGAGTGGGATGCCTGAATCAACTACAGGTCATACGAAGGCAGAATGGTATAGTAATGAATAAAGCAGACTCTATACAGACTGAAGTTCGGTCTTAGCATTATTTATAACTGTGGCCCATGGGAGAGAAACTTTATCTCTATGCCTCAGTTTCTTTATTTGTTAAGTGAGTTAAGACTAGAACACATACCACAGGATGAAATGTGACAGTGCATGCAAAGTATCTATAACAGTGAATGTTGAATAAAGGCTCACTGTGATCATTATACATTCATAATCCACTGAAAGTAAAGTATAAAATACTACGCTTCTATTCATTTGTATACTATCCATCGGGTTATAGCTTTTCATGCTCATTATCATAGAGAAAAATTAAAGAAATACAATTCCTGTGTGTCAAACAAAAATATAAAATTCAGACGCATGACCTTGAGCTATGAAAGTTACCAAATGTACACCTTCTTTCTCAAATGAATGGAAGGTTTTCATCTGTTTTACCAAAAATTCATACATTTCCTATTTTCCATGGCAAAGAACATAAAAACAAATTTAAGAAATTTAATTCAAACATCTTGAATCAGAAAATGCATAAAATGAAAATATAAAATAAAACTTTAAAAAATAAAGGCAAGACCTAATGGCCTGAAAATATATTCTGCCAAGGAATCTTAAATCATCATCCCCTGCTGTAGCATGTGCTAATTTCCTATAAGATGCAATTCCTATTTCCTTTATGTGTCTATGAACTATGTAGCCCAATCCTGCCTAGGTTACAAATAAGGTGGTGACAAATAAGTTTGGTTACAAATAAGATGGTCAGTTTGTTTACTTTGAAATCTTTCTTCTCTCCTCAGAGCATTCTAGGTAAGGATAGTACTCATAGTCATTGAACTTTTTAATCAGAAAACCTGTTTGTACATAGAGGGATTGAACCATCTGAGAATACATATATACAACTGCTTTTGATCTATAAAAAAAGCAATTTCATGCATTTAGCTTTATTTGTTATAAACTCAATGAATGTGGTCTTGGGAATGGTTGGAGTAATGAAGTGAATGGATAAACAGATTCATGCTTTGTTGATAAATTTTTACTTCACCTCCTCAAAGTTGCTATGTCATAAAACCACACTTTTTGCAGAACTCACACTATTTTATGTGGAAGGAATTAAATTAGCATTGATGAAAAATGATAAGAATGCTCACACTAATAGCAGCAGTTGACTCATGACTCAACTATATAGGAAGGTGCAAGAAAGTCTAACATCTAACCAAGTGAAGAAAACATTGGTTCTCTGCCCACTGTGCTAGCCACATAAGTGGTGGATGAACAAGTTACTCTGAGAAACAATATTAGGCAGTTATCCACCATGTAAAGTACTAGTTTATCAGTTCTGGCCTCTGAAATTCACACTCCATCAAATGAATCTTGTCCAAACAGTTTTGCTACACAGTTACAAAATGCTGGACTATGAATCTACAGGAATATAAAGAGCAAAAGCAGCTCACCCTACTACGTAGGCATTTTCAAATTCCTCTCTCCCATCCCTCTCTTTTCTTTTCTCCCTTTCTACTTTGGAAGTTTCATCAGAGTGGAATGTTTGATACACTCTGAGAGTAAACACTATGTTATCTCTATTTCCTAATTTGAAAACCAGATGGCCTCTTCACCAGCCCCAGAGAAGAGGGAAAACAACTTGTCAACAATTTCATTTGGCTTTCACTTTTCATTTCTAGTTTTCAAACATGGAATTCCATTATTACCTATTGTTGCTATATGCACTCAGGAGACAATGCGTGTAATCCATGAAGCAGGCTTCCGGCACATCACTGCCTCCAGGAACCATCTCTCATTTTCCTCCATGTTTACCCCTATTCCCTGACCCCATTGCCCACAAAAGGGAAAATCAGATACAATTGAAAAGCATCATCTGTATTATACTGGAATTATTTCAAAAATTTTTGAGGAAAAAAAAATCTCCAGGTCAATCCCGGGAAAAAATAAATGCAGAACATAATAAACTACTTTTCACATTGCTGTTCCAACATTCCAGAGGGATTTGTATTTAGGCAAATATATGTGTTAGAGAGAACTTCTTAACTCAACTTTAATCATTCTGAGTGAGAAATAGTCCAACCATTTTAAGCTGGATTTCCACTCTTTGTAACCCGTATGGCATTCCAAACATTTCTAAGCATTAGGATTACATCATTTTCTCTTTTTTTCTCCTTTAATACAAACAGCCATTATATTCCATTTTCACGACCTTTAAATTCCTAATATCAAATTGCCCAGCTGTTATTTCAATCTTTTTCAGTTGCTTAGAGACAGAGATGGTGGCAGACCAGGCCGATTTTCTTGAACATAAAATTGCAAGTTGACATAAGAGAGAATTAAATGCAGTCAAAGCACAATGAGCCCAACAGTTGGCAGTCAGTCTGTGTGTCTTTTCACAGCTGCAGCGGACAGTTGGTTCAGAAAACCTTGCTGCCATCTCCCTGCCAACATCACTGCCATGTTTGCATGCATTCTCCATAATCTCTCTCAGCAAAAAGAGGCACTGCCATTTGTATTATAGGGATCAGTCTACAGCAACAGTCTCTTCCAGAATTAAGTTCCATAGTCAATAGCAATGATTTTTTTCTGGACCAAGCCCTTCCTAAATAATAATAAAATGATAATAATAATTCACCTGTAGTGAATGGTATGGGCAGCATTTATACTCTGACTTTCCCCTACTCCACCTTTTGATAAAGGCACTTATTCTTGGCTCCCAGGAGTTTTGGCTGCTTATTGCTCTCAGCTGAGACACTTCCTGGCACTTGCCCTCAGATGCCTCATCCAAGGTCATTCCTTCCCTGTGAGCTCTCCACATCCAATGCCTGCTCAATGGAGAAAGGATAAAGTCTAGGGCGCTGGTACAAAGGACTGGGTCTCAGCGCCATGCACAGGCTGCCACCAGAATGGAAACAACCAGATCCCAGCCCCTTCCAGCGCATGGGCTGGCAAACAAGAAGTACCAATTCCCCACCCTCCCCCGCTTCCCGCCCCCTGTAAGTGACCGGCTTATCTGGAGAAACACAGGCTGTGGTGATAGCTATCGAAGTGAAATGCAATTGGATGCCTGTGGTGCTTTGGTGTTTCATTAACATTGCAGATCTAGGGTCAGTGGTCTGAGCATAGGTTCTGAGGATATCAGTACACAGTGCATCATCTAGGGGGAATCTCCTTCTGAGGTTTGTAGCCATTGTTAATTCCTTATGGTCTTTTGAGGTCCTATATTGTTCCCATTGTTTTGTTGGTTTGGGTTTTATTCTCCTTTGTTTTGTTTGATTATGTTAAATCCCATGGTAGGAGAACCTATTTCAAGGATAGCAAGATGTATTATGATGGCGATTTTGGATTTACTACTGGCTTGTTTTGAAATCCTTTATTGCATTCATTGTTTTGTTTTGATTGTTTCTATTCTATTCTGCTCTGTTTGATTTTTACTATGTCCGAAGTTATCTGTAGCTATTTTGAAGACATCAAAATGCATTATGATAACTATTGTTGATTTCATGATGTTTTGAAATCTTGTATCTCTTACACTGGATTGTTTTGATTAGTTTTATTCTGTTTTATCCTCTTTAAAATAAAATTGAAAAAATTGAAAAAAGAAAAGGACTGGATCTCTATTGTAGCTGCTCTGATTCAACTCTTCCCTCAGCTTGATTCCCCTTCTTACTTTCCACAGATACTTTTCCCAGGGGTTCACCACAAAAAAAAAAAAACCTTCAGCATGCAGAACTCAGATCCTCAGAATTTACTTCCTGGGGACCTGACCTATGACAAAAAAGTAAATTCTTAAATTTTTCATCTCTTTTAAGGAAAAATCCAGTAGATTTCTATATATTGAAGGAATCTCATAAGGATTATTTTTCTTGGTTTACTCATAATTATAGCAGCACAAGTCATAACCCAGAATTCTTGACACATTGCAGTATCTGTGCTTCCTAAGTAGAGTTCACTAACACAGTGTCCATTGTCACATTGTTGGCCAAACTCCAGTTGGGAAGCAATGTCAATAGAATTCCTGTAAAATGGAAGAAACTGAGACAGATAATAAAGACAGTTTATACCTTAAATAGAGATACAGGTTTCAATTAGCACGAATTACACAATGAAGACATTAGCTGTAGCTCTGGTGGGGATACAGAATTCCATCTACCCAAATGGGGAGGCAGATATTGAAAGAGTGCACAGTAAGTACATAGCTTAGGAACATTCAAATTGCAAATTTTCACACACACATACTGACCTCACGTTAGTAACGTTTGTAGATGTGAACAAATTGCGGATGTACTCACATGTCTACCTTACCATTGTAAAAATAACTGTAAAAGCAAAAATAGTTTACAGTGTTTTTGTGTTTAGTATTTTTTATGCTTTACATTGTATATTTGTGTCGAAGGTGTAGAAGGGTTGTTTTGTCTGACTTACAAACGAATTCAACTTATGAACTTTCTCCCAGAACTTGTTTTGTTAGTAAGTAGGGGACTTACTGTACAACAAAAATTGAATAAACGAATAATACACTCAGGAAACAAAGGATGCACTGAGTTGTAAAACTAAATCTGAGCTAGTAGCCCTGGACTTGAATTCCTCAACTGACAAAAGTGCCAAAATAATGAAGGTTCAGAATGGGAGGAAGTAGCACCAAGGTCTTGAGTCCTGGTGCATGGTGTCTTATTAACTATACCTATCCATATGTGGATTAAAGAACTAGTCATGGATCAAATATCTCCTGATTTCTTTAGTCATGTAACTATGAAGTACTAAGATAATGTAGAAATAGAGATACGATGATATAGTGTATGTGGGTAGTGGCTGAGCTGGTAATCAATCACACATTTGGGACTAGAGCAAAGTCAGTCCCAAGAACAGGGAATGGCAGAGGTGAGCCATGTGAACAAGCTGTTGGGACTACAGCAAGGTCAGCAGGTGTCTGGCCTTGTGTTCCTTCCTGTTAACTATAGCACAGATAGCTCTGAGAATGTTTCACTTTCAGTGTTCTCAGCAAAACACTGAGACCTTGTACTTTTGGCCCCATTGTGTGTTTCTGCCTTTTCAGTGTTTATAAATAGAGATGCAGGCAGTGCTGGGTTATTGCTGCCTCTCTATCAGAGAGGTCAGGTCCCACCTGGTCCCAGCTTTCCTTTTATTATGTGTCTAGTTTTTCTTAATCTCCTGTTGCCCCCTCTCAGGACCCCACTGGCTGCTCAGGTCACAGCAAGTATATGCCTCAACTGTAGAACTTTGTGTTAAATTTAGTAGTTTTATGATTATGGAAATTGTATTATTTAAAAAGTTTTAAATTTTTTACAGACTATTAAATATAATAATACTTTTGATATTTTAATTAGAAATGTTTAATGATATTAGCCATGATTTTACTAACTAAAGGTAAAAATTTGATTAATTTTGTAATGTAAAAGACTCTGGCTTATCATAGTTATAAATCTACATTTTGAAAACCTCTGTAAATTCATAGAAAGACTAGTCACTGCTAAGTCTATCTTATTATGCTTCTAGTTGCAGTCATTGTATGACTAAATGTTTTAGAAAATTTGACTATATTTGGCATGACATTAATTTGTTAAATTTGTAAATTATTTGAACATCAATAAAAAACAAATGGCTGTGTCTGCTTTTATTTTTATAGTGAACTTACTAGATTTATAAATAGATGACATTTTCTTAAAATTAAAATTTAAGAAAAATCAAGCGTTAAAATTTCCAGTTTTAATAACAATAATAATACAAACTCCAAGTGTTCTTTCTACTTCAGTTGTCAGGAATCATACAAGCCTCACTTCCTACTCTCTATTCAAACCATGACTCTATCACAGTAAGCTTAAATATTTTCGTTAGCATTTGCATGCCCTAAAATTTCTGAGTTAGCAGATTTTCCCTCAGCTGCTTTAAATACTTCCCTGATTATGTTTCCCAAGAGATGGAGCTGAGCAATCCAGTAGGAAAGGACTGTGCCTTCTTTGTTCAGATGCTGATGTGAGTTTCAACAATATCAGTGATACAATTTATATTAAGTAAAAGGAGAAAATCACGTAACTTTTCCCAAGAATAAAATCTGTAAACTCAAAATTCTAACACAAGATCTTAGTCTTGGTTCATGGTTTAATTGATGCTCAGTTTTGGGGCAGCAGAGAAATTCTCTAAAACAGAGCTTCTCAGATTTTAATGTGTATCTTAATCACCTGAGGATCTTGTTAAAATACAGGCTGTGATTTTAGGAGGTGGTGTGAGGGACAAAATGCTTGCATTCCTAATAGTTTGCAGGAGTTGCCTACGCTTCCAGTCTAAAGACATTACTTTGGATAGAAAAACTCTGTCAGTATCCCAGTTGATGTTTGCTGACTAAACAAAACTAAGATTCTGTTAGGTATGGGAAAAAGGAAGTGATTATGTAAGTGTAATCCTGGACCTAGTTGACGCTTTATATATCAAATATATTCCAAGGAATTGATGTTTGCCACTTAAAGATTTATTTGGTGAAAGAGAAAATTAAGCAAATCAGTATTTTCTAAGAAAAACAGGCTACTTTATTAGGAAATAAAAAAACGTTAGATTTGAAAAGTGATAGTTTCATATATGCATGTAAATAAGTACGTCAATTATGATAATTAGGTAATTGATGGCATAATCCTTCATTTTGGAAATAGATATATTACAACCTATAGTTCATAACTTTAGAAACATCTTTGAGCAGCATTTCTTTGGTTGGCAAACCAAGGTGATAATATGCTTAGATATCTATTTCTTTTAATTTGGCAAGGCAAGATAAAGCTTTAACAATTTTGTTTTCTATCAACACTAGATGGTGCTAAAATACAAGCAAACAATAAATGTACAATCACTTTCCTTGTCAGGATTCAATTAATGAATTATTCAGTAAATCTTGCCCACTTTCATCCAAATTGCTCTGAGTTTATACAATAGATTAGTGAACACATTTTAAAAGGTTGGGATTTTTTAAACTATGGAACATTAGTAATCTACTAATGTTTAATATGCCATATAAGCTAATCTTTTTTTAATGATGAACATATGCATATATACATGTTTTTAATTCTTAAATTACTTAGGGGAATATGAGTGGTCATAAAGTTTGTTATCCACTGACTTAAAAAGGAGGTTGTAAAAATCTCTAGATATTAACAGCAACCCTCTGCTGATTTCACAGACCTACTTCAAAGCAAGTTGATGAACTTATCAGAAAATGCCTAGAAATTATTTCCTGGCACAAGATATAATGGCATCACAGCAAAGCACTTCCTCAAAGATGTAATAGTTCTCACAATAAATGCCATAAGCCAAGGAAGAGGGACAAAACAGAGAAAAGATCAGCAAATTTTCTAATGAAATACCTAATCAATACTTCTGCCAGCAGCATCACCATAGAGTTCAGGCCCATCTTTTTTACACATTCCACCAAGCAGAAAATAACTCAGACTAAACCTGCCTATTCTTCATATCTTACTTATATCTCATTAAGAATCACTTGAGGGCTGGAGATACAGCTCAGCCATAAAGCACTTATCTAGATTCATAAGGCCTTATGTTCAATCCCCAATAGGAAAAAAAAATCACTTGGAACCAATGTTTTAAAATCAATACAATATTAATGAAGGTAATGTAGAATTGTTCTCCCAAAGGAGATGAACCCAATGAGAACCCAGGATATTTGAGGCTTGGCAAATTTTTAGAGATTATGTCGATGACAGACTTTAGATCAACAAAAAAACAATACAAGAGTATAGCGTGGAAGAGAGCATAGAGAGACCAAAATAGGAAGTGGGAGTACAACAAAATATAACAAAAGTTCTGCTTTATAGTGTTGCCTTAAGTCATGATAACACACAGGTGTAACCCAGTAAGGACCTTCATACACTAGATCTAAACAAAAAAGATAATATCCTGTAACACCCTGCAATTATAATGTCCCTAAGCATTGATCCAAACCAAGGAACTCCCTGTCTAATATTTCTGGGCTTCAATTTTTATCCTTTATATAGTTCAGTGTTTTTTTGCTTTCTGAGTGGATTTTTTCCCAAGGCCCACATTGGTTAGCAAGTCTCTTATTGTCTCTTTCAATATATAGGTTTCCTCTCTCACTCTCTTTCTCTGTTTTGGAAATTTTGTTGAATAAATGAGGTTGTTTGCTCTGCACAGTTTTATACAGTCTGCTTTTTTGGTGATTGCAACACTACTGTCATTTTACATAGACCCTCTCTTCTCTCTGTTTCTGGAAGCTGACAGATCTAGAAGCTAGATCATATTCAGGTTTATTTGTTCAGTGATAACTCATACATGACAATTCAAGAATAATATTGTAGGGCTTTGTCAAGAATTGTATATAATTGTCTCTGTTTTTGTGATTTTTTTTATTAGCCAATATAATCACTGCCACCAGTCATTATATGGATGTTTCCAGTCAGTCTGCTGACATACATTCCCCAGGAGATTTTTCAACAATACCCTCCACACACTTACTTTCACTTCTACCAATCACTCATCTGTTTTCTGCTCCTATACTTCAGGTTTTTTTTAGAAAGCCATTTAAATGGAATCACATAGTATGTCATTTTTTCTCTGACTGCTTTACCTCATGTGGTATAATGTTTTTGAGGTTTATTCATATTGTTGTATAAATAGTTCATTCCTTCTATTGCTAAGTAGTTTCTTTATAGACTTTTTATTACAATTATTAACATGTAGTAATTATACAAATTAATGGAATTCATTGTAATAGTTTCACATCTATCTATGCAACATAATGATCACATCCATCTACTGTTTCCAACTCTCATCACCCCTGTCTCACTCCTTTCCATGGCAGTCTTCTCATCTAGTAAACCCTCTTCTACACTGAGGTTGTCCTTTTATTCTGTCTCTTATTTTCATCTCCACATATGAAAGAGAACATGTAATACTTGTCTGTTTGGCTTATTTTGCTTAAGATAATATCTTTCAGAGCTATCCATTTTGCTGCAACTGACAGGCTTTCATTCTTCTTTATGGTAAAATATGCTCCATTATGTATATATAGTGTATTTTCTTTATATAGTCATCATTGATGGGCACCTAGTTTGATTTCATATCCTAGCTATTGTGAACACTGCTGCAATAAACATGAGTATGCAGGTATCTGTTTTGTGTGTTGACTTTATCTCCTTTATAAATATACCAAAGACTTCTAGATTTTTAAAAGAATCTCCTTACCATTTTCCATAATGGTTGCACTAACAATGTATATTCCCACCAACAATGTATAAGGCTGCTTTTGTCTCCATATCCACACCAGCAAGTTTTTAAAATAGTCATTTTGGGCCAGGAATTTAGCTCAGTGGCATAAGTGCCTGCCTGGCAAGTGCAAGGTTGTGAGTTCGATCCCTGGTACCAAATAAATAAATAAATAAATAAAATAGCCATTGTAACTGGGGTGAGATGCTATCTATCTGATTTGCATTTCCCCGATAGCTAGTGATAGTGAACATTTCTTCATATATTCAGTCATTATTTCTATCCTTCTTTTGAGAAGTATCTAGTCAGAGCATTTCCCCATTTTATATTGGATTAATTGCTTTTTGTTGTTATGTCTGAGGGTTTTTTTTTTTTCAGTTCTTTATTCTAGTCAGATTAGTAGCTGGCAAATATTTATCCAATTCTAGAGGATGTGTCTTCACTCAGTATATTGTTTTCTTTGCTGTGCAGATGGTTTTTTCTTTGAAGTAATTCCACTTGTCAATTTTTGCTTTAGTTTCCCGTGCTTTTGGAGTTCTCTCCAGAAAATCATTGCCTGTACCAATGAACACAGGAAAAGTGTTTTCCCTGTTTTCATCTAGAATTTTAGAGTGTATGTCTTACCCTTGTGTCTGTTTTTTACGCTAATACCATAGAGTTTTTATTACTTTGATACTATGATTCTGCAGCACATATGAAAATCACATATTGTGATGTAGCCAATGCCAAATAAGGTTTCTTTCTGGATCTTCTTAGGCTATGTACCTTGGCGATGGCCTAACAGTTGTATTGCTCAACACTGCCCCCAGCCTCTGTGGGTAGGGAAGCTATATCTCAAAGTTCCCTGTACACCTTGTTTGCAAAAGCTGCACATGCATGGCCCTAAAAGTGGGGTGGTGGGAACCTACTAAGCAATCATACTTAGTTCTGGTATGCACAAGAAAACCACACACAACTAGCCACATACCAGGTCTCACAGGGCAGGCTCCCTAATCCCCCAGGTCTCGTGAACAGCACCATCAGCTCCTCTTTGCATCACAATGCCCATTCCCCACTGTGTAGCACTCTTATTGAGTTTGTACTAGAATCAATTCACTGAGCTAAGCAGGGCTTGTAAAGTAGCCACCCACTGAGTCAGTGCACTGGAATGTCTGTGGGATCCCAGCAATAGGAACATGCAGGAATTTCTAACTACTAGAGCAAATTCAGACAACAGTTCCCTTCTCAAGATGACCCCCAGCTATAGCACCCCAGAAGTTCACTGGAAGATAGAGAAAATTTGTTTTCCAAAACCAGATGACTGCAGATTTAGGTCTCTCATCTATTTAAGATGTAAGCTTCAAGGGTTGAGAAAATTTTCAATAGTTAAAATTGCCCACATTTTCACAATTTTCTGGGTTTCTCTCTTGTACCTTTATTCCCATGGAGAGGAGAGTCCTCCTCCCCAAGCTGTGAAGTTGGGTTGCAGGTGAGAGGATATTTTGTTTCTCTTGCTATGCTGCTGTCCCAAGTCTCTGGATTTTACAAGGTTTCCATCTCTCCAATATTGAATTCCAGGTTCTTCAATGGTAACTGACTTCAATGTGCAACTATATACCTATTGCTTAGTTTCTTTGTGGATGACCAGGTAAGTGCTGCATACCTTTATTCAGTCATCTTATTTGCCTGAAATTATTTTTCACTAGATAATGGATATTTGGGTTGTTTACAGGTTGGGAATACTGTAAGTCTCTCTTTCCATCAATGTTCTGTTTTTCTTAAAATAATATCTATTATGTTTATTTTTCATTGTATTTCTTCCTGCTAGCACAGTCTTGTTTCCTGGAAAAATTATTTCTATTTTCTGAATTTTTTTAACCTCTTTTGAAACCTTTGTTCCCTTTAATGACCATACTTGAATTTTTCTAATTCAGATTCATCTTTTTATTTCATTGCTTCTGTAATTTTTTAAATTGCTTTAGGCTGAACTGGAAACATTAGATATCATTTTCATCTGCTCATGGGCATATTTTTGGCATATTTTAACTATCGCTAAAAAGTCTGCTCTTTTCTTTTTTAAAAGTGGTATTTTTGTGTGATAATCAAAATGTGCTATTGCTCATTTTTTCACTGTTATGGCTACTAATAATACTTTTAATGGCATTTGCAATTACAAATAATACAGGAAAGCTTATTAAGAACAAAAAATACAAAACTAAGTATAGCTTTAGCAACACATAATTATACACCTTCTATCATCTGCAGAAAGTAGGTAACATTATTACTGTCCATGTATTTTATGAAGTGAGCATTTAACTTTACTGAAGGCCCAAGTTTAAAACTTTCAAATTTAAAGTAAGATAATATTAATTGTCATACTATATATAAAAATATAAATAATTAGAATAAAGATTAATATTCTGACATGAAGTCCTTATCTTCTCCAAGTTGATTTTTCTCTGCTTTGGGTTCCTTTTTAAAAATGAAAGCATATTTGAAATATTTCTGACCATGAATATTGCCCTAGATCAGTAAAAGAATTACCAACTTGAACAAGTTAAATTTTATATACTTATATGTATTTTTCAAAGTTTTTCATTCATGCCAACTTACTATCAAGTAGGCAGATGGAATAAGAAGTAATGTTTGGTCATTAAGGAATATCTGTGGCAAAACCAATGAGCTCCTCGATGGCAAAATAAATAATTGTGTGTTACTGAATGATGACCAGATCAGTCTTCAAAGTTGGGACAAAGAAGCCTCAGGCAAGTGAACAGAAAGGTTTAAATTCTCTATCTTAGCATGTCGTGAGCCTCAATCATATAATTAAGATTTACAGTCTTCAAACAGAGATGGAAATGCCAACAGGAGCAATTCAGAAATTTCACACTCATGACAGATGAAAAGCATATGGTCTGAAGACCAGGCCCTGTCTGTGCAGCTTCACCAGGCACCTGAATGTTTATCACGCAGTCAGCCCCAGAAGCACACAGAGAATTTCTAGTATGTTAATCACACAAGTATCTTTGTCTTTGGTTTTACTTTGTCATCTAGCACTGTGGTAAAGTCCTAAAATTGATCTTAGATTAACAAGAAGCTCCAGACAGGTTTTGTTCTGTTTTGTTTTATGTTGTGTTGTGGTGTGTTGTGTTGTGTTGTGTGTGTGTGTAAGTTCTGCCTGTTCTAGCACATGATAGGGGAAGGAATAGTCTCACCATATTTGCTATATTGAAAACTCTCAGTTACCCAAGCCAAGTTTCTGATCCTGAGCTGCATCTACTCCATATCAGAACCATTTGAAGACCAAACAGTGAAGCAAATAAAGTGGAAGTCAGAATCCTCACAGCTGTCTTATACTACTAAACATGTCTATTTCCAGAGAAGCTTTGCCCTTGTCCACTCCTATGACTTGAGCAAAACCTCCCTGTTCTATACTGAATCCCCTCAGGCTCTCTTCAGTAGGTGTTAAGGCCCTACTAAGGTAGATTAATTCAGTGGTTCTCAAGTCTTGTCTTCACCAAAAAACCTCCTGTTTGTGTTCTCATTATATCTAATCCTTTCACATCATAACCCCCTTGCTTTGAAAGACTGTGCCTGCTGGATAAACTAAATTTATTTAAAAATGATTAATTTACCTTCCATTTAATAAGTGACAAATAAAACTGCTGTGTAGAGTTCCTTTACCAATACAAAGTGAGTATTAGTTACCTCATGGGCCTGAAATATTTTCAGACAGAAAACTATCAAAAAAGTCAACCCTCGAAGCCACATCATGGATAAATATAAATTTCCAATGAGTATTTCAAAGTTTCAAAAGTAGCTTGAAGACAGTCATCTATTTGAGTATCTCAGATTGAAGAGCATCCATTTTTTTCTTATTAAATTTATTCAAAAAACTTTCAAGTTTTTACATGCTATCCCTTTTTTTGGGGTAAAGCAATTCTTCCAGTGAAATGTATGTAATCATTAGCACTAAAGAATAACAAGTCCATTAAGGGTTATATCTGAGGTCCACAGACAGTGATTCAGTTCTTTAATTGTGACCAGTCTAATCGGCTACCCACACATATGTGACAATTTAGGATACCTATTTTGAGACAGATATTTTGATCTAGCCATTGGACAAGCCAGTATTGAACCACAGCATAAACTTCACTGATTTAAACTTCATCACCAACAAAATTACTTGTTTCAATTTGAGATCATAATTAACTGATTCATTTTAAAAGTCTTGCTATCTGCTATATATTTTTATCACTTGATAATAAAACAAATTCTCTCTCTCTCTCTCTCTGTCTCTCTCTCTCTCTCTCTCTCTCTCTCTCTCTCTCTCAATTTTTAATGCTGGAGATTGAACCCGAAGCCTTCACACTGAATTACATCCCTTCCTTTTTCATGAGACAGCGTTTTGCTATGTCAGTAAGTTTTCTAGACTGGGCTCAGACTTGTGATCCTCCTACCTCACCTCCCAGAGAGCTGAGACTACAGGTGTGTACCACCATGTCTGGCTTAAACAAAAACATATTGCATCCTTACTTTTGGAAATACTTTAATGATTTGTTTTTATAGTATAGCTTTTTACTGTGTATTTTGGTTTTTATAAAAAGAATAATTTTGATTTTTATTTATAATTTCTTAAATTAAACTATATTTTTGGAAGCATAAAGACAAAAGTTCTCCTTTATTCTACAATTTGAAAGGTTTACCAAATTAACTATAATGGCATCAGTAATATGCAGAGTAGTATAGGATGGTTCAGCATTAAAATTAAGGCATGGTGAATATTGTTTTCCATGTAAAACACCATGAAATACTTAGATATCCTTGAATCCTACTGGCACTAACACAATTACTATACTTGCTTTATAATCAAGTATACTCAAGTTTTCATCAAATTTTAACCACTTCTAAACTTTTGAAGCACTCTCGTATCTGCCCTTCTCCACCTATGATGTTCCTCCACCACTAAAAATGCAGAAACAAAACAAAATACCTTCAATTCTTTAAAAAAAAAAGCCAACTATAGATCAAAATCCCTGTATCTATCCCTTATTGCCATCATTGTGGTGTTTCCAGAGTCAGTTACCTTCTCCCATCAACTCATTTTATCTACATAGATAGACAGTAAATTTAGTCATTTGTTTCGGATTTATACTTCACATACTTCTAAAGTAGGTTTGAGGTAGGCTATATTATGTAATTAAAAAAAAGAATAGCCATGACAAAAATAGGTCAGAGTAGATATAAAGGAGATAAATAGGATAAGGACTACAGTGCTTACCATCTTTTTGTCCTAGCATCAACAACACAAATGAAGACATTTGTGTTGTGAGCCAGTTTTACTTTTAAAATTGATAGAAATTACATATATTTATTTTCACATTAATTTTCAAGGAGAATTTTGGAGATTTTCAGGAAGCCAAGCTTGGCAACAATTTGGCAAGTAATACTGACACAGTATTTCAATGGATAATTCTTATATCCAAAACATCACACTATCTAATTGTTTCATGTTTCTGAAAAAAATATTGTCTTAGTCATTTTTCTTATTGCTGGGACACAATATTCAACACCTGTAACTTAAAAGAGGAGAGGTTTACTTTGGCTCACAGTTTGTAAAGGTTTTGGTCTATGTTTAGTGAGCTCCGGTGCAGGATGACAGGCGTAGCAGAGGAGGAGCTGTTCATATCATGGCAGCAGGGAGGAAGCAAAGCATCAAGGCAGGAGTCAGGAAGGGAGATATAACCTTTCAGTTCATACCCACAGTGACCCATGTCTTCTGACTATGACCAATCTCCTAAAAGCAAGTTAACTATAATTCCCTTATAATCCAATCAGTTTCCAAAGGTCCTGCCTATGATTAAATGAGGATTTAGGGGAACATCTAGATATAAACTATAACATTCTGCCCCTAGCCCCAAAAGACCCATGCACATGCAAATTGTATTTAGTCCATCTCTAATAGTTGCCAAAGTCCTAATGGTTCCACCATAGCTGAAAATTTCAAATTCAAAGTCTCTTCTGAGACTTAAGGCAAACTCTTAACCCCTGTAAATATCAAAAAGAAGTAAAGCACTCACAACTACAATGGCACAGTGCAAACATTTCCATTCCAAAAAGGAGGAATCAGGTGATAGAAATAAATAGGACCAAAGCAAGACCAAACTCCAACAGGGAAAACATTAAATCTTGTAGTTCCATGTCCAACACTGAGCACAAATTGTGGTGAGACATGAAATCCCTAAAGGCTTGAGGGGGGCACTGCTACAGCATTGCTAGTGGTTTTAGCCCTCATGGCTTCTCTCCTGGGCTGGCTCTGCTCATTTCTTGCATCTTTCCCTCAGATATTCTACATTCTTAGCTTCTCCAACTTGCTGGGATCTCCACTCCACTTTCAGGCTCACTCTCACAGCTTCACATACTGCCCTCTCAGGGGCATACTGCCTGACCTCCCAGGCCTTCATCTGAAATTGAGGGGAACCCTCTATGACTCTAAACTCTTCCATTCTGCATTTCTATAAAACCATGTGAATGACACCAAGGTCTACTGTTGGTTCAAGCAGCAGCCAGACACTTTTCCATCATGGCTGCCCCAAGGTACCCTCTTTTGGAAAGGCTACCCAGGATATTGGCTTCCTGGGATTCCATTCACAGTGCTAAGCCATCCAGGCACTCAGAGGCCCCTACAGCCATGATGCAAAAAACCCTCTGATACAAAGTACTTGACTTCTTTTTTATACTAATCTTTTCAGCAACCAAGCTCTTCTCTGCTCCAACTTTATAGGCCACGACTCTACAGCAGCTTCCTTTCTGGTGAAGCTCAAAACTAAGAATCACTCAGCTATGCCATGTGCTTTTGATTCTCAATATTATAGAGCTGGCTAAAAGTCCCCAATGTTACCCATGCCACAGCTTGAATATTGAGATGTCTTGAAATTTCCTCTGCCAGATTAATTAGTCCCAAGTCCTTAAAATTCAGCCTCCATCAAAGTATCAGAGCATCACAAAAATTAGACAAATTTTCTGCCAAAGCATAACACATGTGGACTGGAATCCAAATGCCTGTGGAGTCCTGGTTTCAACTGAAACCTCCCAACGCCAGTCTTTACCACTTGCATTTTTCTTAGTATTTTGGTCTCCTCAGCTCCAACCAGAATCTCCCATCAAGCTCAGTTTACAGCATTCTAAGGCTTCTGCTGGCATCTCAAAATTTTTCTAAAGACTTTCAAAGTTTCTAGGGATAACATAGCTTTTCATGTGCTCCACTACTGCAAATCTTTAGCACTTATGTTGTTATTTCATTTTTTACCACTTTAAAGTTGAAAATATCAGGCAGTACAAGACCAAGTATTGCCATACACATAAAGCCCTGTAATACAGGAGTCAGACATGGTCATATGAAAAGTTTTGCTGTCCCAAGGAATTTTGAAAGCCTTTAGTCTCATTCAGAAAGACAAGAACACTAACTTAGCTGTGTTTCACACAACTATCTCAGACCTGTGCTTTCTAAATTTAATAGCTCTCCTAATTCTTAGACCTACATGCAAAAGGGAGGCAGTTAATCTTAATTCCTCTAAGTTATTTATTGCTAGAAGATACTGAACATTTTAAAAACTGTCAGTGAAAAGAAGGATCCTCAGGGAAGGTGGTGGGGAGAGATATTCAGAGGAAGAATTTGAAGGCATACTGAGACTGCTCCATGGGGACTTGACCATCTGATTAATTCAATGGTAGATAGATATCTTCTGTACAATTTGAGCTTGTTTAAACATATAGTTTCTTATGTCAAGAAACTTTATGCCACAAAGTGAATTAAAATTGAGATGAAGTAAAGACAGAGACTCTGAGAGCATCACAGATAATGTGAATGCTAAATTCAATGCCATTCAAGAGAAGAGATCTGATTTGTAATTTGGCCTAAAGAGTCAGTTTGAAAAAATTTTATTGCTTCTATAGAAATTTCTTTTTTATATTTTACACAGGAAAAAAGTAAAAAAAAATTACAATAAAACAGCTTCAAAACAAGCTAGCAGGAGAGTGACAACAATCACATTGCACATTGTTATATTCACAGTAGTTCAGAGTACCAGATATAGGTATGAGACATTATCAAGAAAATTACTAACACAAAAGTATCCCTTCAGTGAACCAAGAGAAACTAGTTGTATAACTACCTATATATACTTTTTTCCTTTTCCCTTCCTTCCTTTTCCCTTTCTCCCATCATGGTTTTCCTTTTCTTTAGAACAGTTTCTTCCCTATTCACAATATCTAATGTACATTGGGGTCTTGTTTACTCTGCTAGATTCTCACGCTAGTGAGATAATAACAATGTTTACACAAGTGAGTCTGATTTATTTCACTTATGAGTATGGTCTCAAATTGTATCCATTTATCAATAAAAGTTTCATGTTTATCTTTCTTTATGGCTGAGTAGTATTCCATTATATATTTTTTAAAAACCACATCTTTTAATCCATTTCTCAGTTGATGGGCATTTAGGTTGTTTCCAAGATTTAGATATTATAATTGTTCTGCTATAAACATAGGTGCACATATGTCACTGTGGTACAATGTTTTTAATTCTTCTGGGAAGATATTCAGAAGGGGACTTGATGGGTCAAATAGGACCTCTAATTCTAGTTTTTCAAGAAATTGCCACACTGATTTCCACAGTGGTTGCATGAGTCTACGCTCCCACCAACAGTGGAGGAGCATTCTTTTTTCCCCACAGTCCTCCCAGCATTTGTTATTGGTTGTTTTATTGATGATAGCCATTATCTCTGGGGTGAAATGGAATCTCAGTGTTGTTTTAATTTTCATCTCTCAAATGACCAACGATGCTGTACATTTTTTCATGTACTTATTTGCTGTTTGTATTTCTTCATCTGAGAAGTGTGAATTCATCTCAGATGCCCATTTATGGATTGGGTCTTTGAATTTGGGGGGCCTGATTTTTTTCAATTTTTTATATGTTCTAGATATAAATTCTCTGTGGGAGGAACAACTGACTATAAATTTTTCCACTCTGTGGGTTGTCTTTTCACTTTGGTGGTGATTTCTTTTGTTGTGCAAAAGCTTTTTAATAAGGTGACATCTCATTTGTTGATTCTTCATTGTATTTTCCATGCAGTCTGGATTTTGTTCATGAAGTCTCTGCCTACACCTATGTCTTCAGGATTTCCGTTTGCTTTTTCAGCATATTTAGTGTTTCTGTTTTTTTTTAAAGATAGTAAAATCCAGCAGAACATAAAAGAACAAAGTCAATCAAAACAAAGCAGTAGAACTGGTACAGAACTTTGAAGAAAGATAATGTGAATACAATAACTACTTGTCTTAGTTACTTTTCGCTCGTTGCCGAGACAAAATACCTGACGCCCAAAATTAGGGAAGGAAAGGTTTATTCTTAGTTTCTCGGGAGTTTCAGTCCATAAAGTGGGCTCCAAGGCAGCATGGGATGACGGGGCTACAGTTCATGGCGGCTGCAAGCTGCAAGCCGCAATCCGCGCTGGCAAGAGAGAGGGTGGCGGAAGAGGAAGCCGGGAAGCAAGCAAGAGGAAGACCCGCCTTCCCTTATACTGTATCTCAGCTCCACCCCTGGGCGGGTGTAGCAGTCACGTCATTAATCCTGGTGCTAGACAACAAACTGATCACAAACATCAGACTCAGCCCCATCAAAAGTATGAGGACTTGGGGGTACATAGCATATCCTATACACTACTATAGTATATCTTGTTATCTTCAGAATAGCTGACCATTCCAACAGGTATAATAGATTTGTACCAAAAACAAAACAGAATAAAACCAATAAAAACAGAATATAAAATAAATAAATAAATAAATAATAATAATGATCAGAGTAAAGCAAAACAGTGAGACAAGACAGAAGAGAATCCTCCATATTTGCTACACTGCCTACTGTCGTCTTCCAAAGAGATGCTCAGGTTGCTGATCTGAGGCCTGCAAAAGCTACGAAACAATGCTAACATTTAGTTGCTTAATGTTCCTTAGTTGCTATCAATTTAGCCAGACCTCCGAACCAGCAGGTTGCTTACGGGGGTGGGGGGGTGGGAGGGGTTGTTTGTTCGTCCTTGATTCCAAGCCCGCACGAAGGTGCCACACAGGCCCAGCGGGGTGGATCCCAGAAGGGGTCCTGGAAGGGCCCATGCTTGTTCTCCTCCGGGGGTCCGCACGGTCACCCAGTCCCCCAGAAGGCAGATCAATTGTGTCCTGGTTGGTGCCGCTGGGTCCCAGCGGGATGGGTCCCGGAAGGGCCCATGCTTGTTCTCCTCTGGGGGTCCGCGCGGTCGCCCAGTCCCCTACAGGGCAGATCAACTGTGTCCTGGTCGGTGCCGCTGGGTCCCAGCGAGAGTGTTTCTGTTTTAGTATTTACATTTGTGATCCATTTTGACTTTAGTTTAGTGCATGGTGATAGACACAGATCTAGTCTTAGTCCTCAGCATGTGGGAAGCCAATTTTCCCAGCACCATTTATTAAAGAAACTGTCTTTCTTCCAGTGAACATGTTTGGTTCCTTTATCAAAAATAAGGTGGTTTAGTTTGTTTGTAGATGCATCTGTATCTTCTATTCTGTTCCACTGATCTTCAGGTCTGTTTTGTTGCCAGTATCATGCTGATTTTGTCACAGTAGATTTGTAGTATAATTTCAGGTCAGGAATTATGATGCCCCCTGAGTTGCCTTTGTTGATTAGAACTGTCTTTACTATTTTAGGTCTCTTTTGGTTCCAAATGAATCTTAGGAATTTTTTTTCTAGTTCTGTGAGGTATGCTGTTGATATTTTGATTGGGATTGCATTAAATCTGTGTAACAGTTTTGGGAGTAGAGCCATTTTCACTATGTTGGCTCTTCCTATGCATGACCAAAGGATATTTTTCCATTTTCTGAAACCTTCCTTGATCTCATTTTTTCAGAGTACTATAGTTTTCACTGTGTAAATTTTTTGCTTCTTTTATTAGATTGATTCTTTAGTATTTCATTTTTGGGGGGGTTGCTATTGTAAAGAGTATGGTTTTCCTAATTTCTCTCTGTGTGAGTTTTGTTACTTGTATACAGGAATGCTATTTACTTTTGAGAATTGAATTTGTATCCAGCTATACTACTAAATGACTATTAAACCTGTAAGTCTTTTGGTGGAGTTTTTGGGGTCTTATATGTAGAGTATCATGTCATCTGCAAATAATGATGTTAACCTCTTTCTTTCCCATTTTTATTCCTTTTATTTCTTTCTCTTGGCTAATTGTGCCATACTTCAATATAGTTCTGGCTAATGCTTCCAGAACTATATTGAATAGAAGAGGTGAAAGTCGACATCCTTGTCTTGTTTCTGATTTTAGAATGAAAGCTTTCAGTTTTTGACCATTTAGTATGATGTGTACAGGAATTTCAAATGGCTAATAAGAATTTTGCAGCCTGACTTTCAAATAACCCAGCAAGCATTTATTTCAAGAATAAACTAAATAAACATTAGTTATCATACTCGATGATGATACTGGCTTAACTTGCATCTCAGAGAATAAAAAACCATCTCCTGATTGCATCATTCATAGCTATGGGATGAATGTAGAGGAAAAGATACTCACTATGTTGAGGTTCAGAAAATTAGTTTCTGCTGCTTATTAACAATGTGAGGCTGATCATTTATTTCACTTCTCTGAACCACTGCTACACACTTGTAAAAAGAGGAAATTGGATGATCTGCACCCCACCTCCCACTTCAGTCTCTCCCAAACTAATATTAAAACAAATATTATCCTACTTCACAAAAATATCCTTGTATACAAAATCCTACCTTAATATTAGTGTGTCTACGCTTATAATAAATGATGTTTTTGAAGGCAGGAGGCCCTTTCTCGTGGGAAAGTCTTCATGTTCCCACCATCACATTACCATTCCTTCATTTGGGTTAAACTACACTGCAGAAGATTTAGGACTTTCACCTTACAACTAACAAAGGATTTCATAATATGAGTATCAAACACTTGAGTAGCACTTTCATTTTTTTTGAGCATTCACATATGTTATTTCATTTGTGGCTCACAACTACTTAGTAAGGTAAGTACTATATAACTACCTAGTAAGGTAAGTAAGGTAGGAACTATTATTCCCGTTTGAACACAAAATATCAAATAACGTTGCAGAGGCCTGCGAGTTGCTGCAGTGCATATGAATGTAGTCTCATAATCAAACAAAGGAATAAACTGCACAGTCTCTGCAAGGCAACTGAGCAATCCATACAAAAATCTACCAAAATGTACCAATCCCAATATGAAATATTTTAGACAACTATATAGAAATATACACTAAAAATAACAATCACAACAGTTTTTGTAAAAATGGAAAATAAAAGCAATCTATATGTCCTTTGATAAGACACTAGAAAAATCTATTATGGAACACCAAGGAAGTGAAATAGTATATAGAATTAACAATGACAGTGTATAAAATGGAAATATGGCACAATTTATCTTTGAGTTAGAGAAAAGGCGGAGGAATAAAAGCTAACAATCATTATAACTCTGGAATTATATAAATGGTCTTTGATGCTGTCTAATAAAGTTGCCATTAACTACAATTAAAATGTGATCAGAAGGAATAAGGAACTGAATTTTTCAGTTTAAGTTTAATTTATTTAAATTTAAATAGCCACATGACAAGTGGCTACCATATTGAAAGTACAGTAGACAATCATATTATGTGTTACTTTGTAACCAGAAAATTATGTAAAAACAACATAGTTAACAATCTGTATCTAGGAGACAAGCAGAAACCAGAGGATTAAATTAGTCAGCAATGGCTTTACTTAAGATTGGCTGTGCCCACAGCATGAAGGCCTGGTGCAAGTTTTATGTGTGTGGTTTCCATACCTTGACATGATTATACTAATTTGGAAAGTTTCCTAGATACCAGTCCACACACTAGTAAATAAGTAGTTTTATGCCAAGAAAGCTGTATCTTTTGCACTAGCACTGCAGAATAAACTAGAAAGAAAGGACAATAAACAGAAGGAAGCAGAAAATTGAAACGTGAATATTGAGAACAGGACCATATTTTTTGAAAGGATAATGAACTGTTCAACACATTGAATAGATTTGTAGTAATTAGGAACCTCACATTTTCTTCTTACAAGTTTTGATTACATCAAAACGTAATGAAGCAATAAAATCTTATTTTCTCATATACAAAGTAGTATAAAATTTAGTCTTAGAGAATCGTACAAACTAACTAGAGGATAATTTGACCTTTTTTTTACCTGCACAAAATAGGAAGGATGTTTGTTTGTCTGTTTACAGGTATATTCAAATTGTAATCAACTTGCAAATATAAAACAATATTTTCCTCTGAGTCAACCAATTTTTTCCACCACCAGATTATTACATAAATGAAACATAATAATGAAATCACTTTCTTCAGCTGTGTTTCTCTGGACATTTGTTATTAAAAATAAGATAATAAAAATTTGGTTATTCATAAGAATAGCAGACTTTTTCTTGTGAAAATTTTTCTATATTTAGAATTAAAGAAAAGACTGAATTGACCCCAGATATATATATTAAATAGCAAAACTGTAATTTACCAAAGCCTTCAATTATTTGGTTGCCCCATTCTATTTATTAGAAGAAAGAAAAAAGTAAGATCATTTATCAAGATTACTAATAAAGAAAAGATAGGGAAGGGGCAAACTTTCAGTGTAAATCTGTTAATATATCTATATCTGTTTACCTTATTATGTGAACATTTTTTTTCCAAGAAATAATTTTTAAAACTGCAATATCCTTAGTCCTGAGAAAGATTTAGGTGCATTTAGTACTAGGCATGTCAAAAATACATTAACTGTGTAGGATATATGCTTTAGCATGATGAATTGTCAAGTTTATTTTTCATTTTTTTCTGTTAACTACTAATTTCAAACAAAATATATCTTATTCCTTGTAGGCCTTCTTAATTAAGATTATATTTTGTTGTGTTTTAATGGATAAAAACAATTTATACAGGATGATATATTATAATTGGTAGTATATAAAGTTGTACAAATCAAACACACATCGATTCACCTGTATATCACAGCCACAAAAGCAACCAGTAGTTTTTGAACTGTGAAATAATTATAAATAGGATTATTTATGTTTATGCCACATCTGAGATAATTAATTTCTTCTAAAGAATAATCTCACTTGATTTCATAACAGTCTTTAGAGATAGATACTTACAGCTATGGAAATTAGGTAAACATAAATTACTGAGTTAATTAATCTCTAGCAGAGAAAAATATCAGAACCAGGCCTGCTATCTTCAAATCCTGGGGATTCTCCATTCAGCCTTGCTTTTGTCACTGGGCAACAGTCAAGAAAGAAGTAAGAGGGAAGAGATGGTAAGTGTCACTGATTTGAAGAACTCCTGTTTCAGCATTACAAACTGGTTGTTACTAAAGAGACATCAAATTTTCTTGATTGTCTGGGGTCATAATTATCACCATAGTCCAGTACCAAAGGAATGAGTGCTGAACCAAATAGATAAGTTGGCCAAATAGATAGCAATATCTCATCACTAATAAATTGGGAAAGTAGGATGTTGAAACAGACACAAAGACCAAGAACAGCTACACATAGAAGACATCTCTGAGGAATAGACATTTCTTTAGAAAGCCTCAATACTAGTGATAGAGCTACCTACTATAAACAATTTATAAGCATCAATGCAGAAAACAAATTAAAATTTTAAAAATAGAAAATGATAAAATGAAGAAGCAAACTGCAATCCCAGACCACCAAGCCACCCAGGACAAGTACAGGACACAAGACAGAGGAAACGAGAAGACACCCACCTAAATTTCCTGAAATGGCAAAAGCACAAGTGAAAAAACAGATTAGTGAGACTATAGAGAAAACAGATCAGAAATAATCTCTCAGGTTAAAAAAGAGAGAGAAGACCATCATAGTGAAGAACTTGCTCTGTGAATCTAAAGTAGATACAGATTTTTTATAAAATAGAGAAGCGTAGGACAATGATGGAAGTCATGAATACCCTTCATATGAAAGAAATGGAGTAAATTGAAACAGACTCAAACAGATATCAGGGAGATTAAAAATTCAATGAAAAGTATATTGTCAAATGAATGAAAATGAGGATAGAATATCAGATCTAGAAAACAGGATCGTAGTTAGGGATCAAGAAAAGAAAGATTTGTTTAAAAAAAAGCAAGGGACCATGATAAACCAATTCAGCAGGTGCAAGATGATGCAAAGAAGAACAACATGAGATTGATTGGAGTAAATAAAAAGCAGGAGACTGCAAGACATAAAAATTCTGTTCACAGAAGTAACAGCAGAAAACTTCCCAAGCAAGGAAAAATAATTTGACACACAAATAAATGAGGCATAGAAAACTCCAATTAGGCATGACTAAAATAAATCTGCACAAAGGCATACAATAATCAGGATTCCAGAAATTCAGCACAAGAAGAGAATATTAAAAGGAGTTAGAAATAAATCACCCATAAAGGAAAGCCTGTCAGAATCACAGCAGACTTCTCAACACAAACCCTTAAGTCAAGGACAGCTTGGAAGAAAGTATTTCAAGTTCTCAAAAATAAATAAATAAAAAATAAAAGAACCAGTCTCCAACCCAGATTGATGATCATAGTGAAGGACTTGCTCCATGGATCTAGAGTAGGCACAGATTTTTAAAAAATAGAGGAGCTTAAGACAATGATGGAAGCCATGAATGCCCTTCATATACAAAAAATGTAATGCATGAAACAGATTCAAACAGATATCCTGCAAAAATATCTTTCAGAATTGATGGAGAAATAAGATACTTTCATGACAAAGAACAACTGAAGAAATTCATGATCACCAAACCAGCTCTTCAAAATGTTCTGAAGGATATCTGAGAAAGAAATAATGTAGACCATAGTTTCAAGAACAACAATAGAAATAATCCATCATGGAAGACACTTAAACAGAGGGAGGAAAGATAACCAACAATAGAAAAACAATATGACAAAAATAAATCAATACGTATCAGTTATAACCATCAATGTAAATGGTCTCAAGTCACCAACACAAACAGACTGGCAGAATGGATCAAGAATCAAGAGTCAACAATATGCTTTATACAAGAAACACATTTAACTCAAAAAGAAATTCATAGACTAAAATTCAAAGGACAGAAAATAATGCTTTATTTGACAGGAACCCAGAAAAAGTCTGGGGTAACTATTCTGTTTACAGCCAAAGTGAACTTCAAGCCAAGAATTATCAAGGGATATAAAGAAGGTCATCACATACTTGTTAATTAAGGTAACAATCCAAGAGAAAGAGACAGTAATCATAAAGGTATATGCACCAAATACTAGTGCACCTAACTACATAAAATATTAATGGACATGAAAAATGAAATAAGCTCTAACAAAATTGTAATGGGGGAACTCAATATCTCACTGTCACAAAGAAAAACATCAGCTAGCAAAAAATAAACAAAGAAATATCAAAAATGAACTAAACCTGTAAACAAATAGACTTAGTATATGTCTACAGAGTTTTTCACATCACATCAGAATACTCTTTCTTCTCAACCAAGAATTGGACAGTCTCCAAAACAGATCACATACTAAGTCATACAACCCATGTAAGGTAAATGCAAAGGAAATTAACACTACCAGACCATAGTGCAATGAAATTAGAAATTGCTGACAAAAAAACCCACAAAAACTACATAAAGAGATGGAAATTAAATAACACCCTCCCAGACAACCAATGCGACACAGGTGAAATTAAATAAGACATTAGAGAGTTTTTACAACTAAATGATAATGCCGATACAATATATCAGAACTTATGGGATGCAATGAAAGCAGTACAAGGAAAAAACTTACAGCAGTGGAAATATATAGTGGAAAACAAAGCACATTCAAAAAAACAACTTAATATTGAACCTCAAGCTACTAGAAAAAGGAGAGAAAGTTAAACACAAAGCACATATGAGGGAGGAAATTATAAAGATCAGAGCAGAAATCAACGCAATTGAGACTAAGAAAACAACACAAAGAATCAATGAATCAAAGTGTTGGTTTTTTGAAAGATTAAATAAAATTGACAAACTCCCACACAATCCTATCAAAGAAAAGGAAAGAAAAAGACTCAAATCCATGAAATTAAGAATGAGATCATAGGGTTGGGGATTTAGCTCAGCGGCACAAGTGCCTACCTGGTAAGCGCAAGGTTGTGAGTTCAATTCCTGGTACCAAAAAAAGAGAAGAAAAGAATGAGACCACAAAGGATAATTCAGGAATACTGAAAATCATTAATACTGTTTGAAGAACCTATACTCTAATAAGATGGAAAACACAGAAGAAATGTACAGATTACTAGATATATATAAATTACCAAAGCTGAATCAAGAAGTTGTAAAAGTTATAAATAATCTGATATCAATCAATGAAATTGAAGATATAATTAAAAGCCTACAAAAAAGAAAAATCCAGGTCCTGATTGCTGACTTTTACAAGAAATTTAGAAAAAGATCTAATTTTATTACTCCTCCAATTCTTTATGAAATTGAAAGGGAAGCAATACTCCCAAGTCATTCCTGAAAGCAAGCATTACCTTCATACCAAAAGGAGAAAAGGATACAACCAAAAAAAGAGAACTACAAGCCAATCTCCCTAAAGAACATAACCCCCCAAAAATCCTCAATAAGATACTGGCAAACAATGCAGCAAATCATCAAGTAGATTATACATTATGACTAAGAAGGATGCATCCCAGGAATATAGGAATGGTCCAACATATGCAAATCAATAAATGTAACGCAGCATATAAACAGATACAAGGACAAAAATCACATAATCATCTCAATAGATGCAGAGAAAGCATTTGATAAATCCAACACCCATTCATGATTTTAAAAAAACCCACAGAAAATTGGAATAGATGATCTTTATCTCACTCTGATAAAAACCATCTATGACAAATTACAAGCCAACATCATACTAAATGGTCACAAACACAAAACTTTCACTTTAAAATCAGGAACAACACAAGGATGTCTAGTATCACCACTCCTATTCAATATAGTTCTGAAAACATTTGCCAGAGAAATTAGATAAGAGAAAGAAATAAGAAGGGTAAAGACAGGAAAGGAAGAAATTAAATTATCATTAATTGCATAATGCTCTACATAGAAGACCCCAAAATTGCACCATAAGGCTTCCAGATTTAATGATCAAATTCAGTCACATAGCAGGGTACAAAATCAACACACAAAAGTCAATAGCTTTCTTGTACACAAATAACAAACTCACTGAGAGTGAAAGTAGGGAAGCCACACCTTTCACAATAGCATCCTAAAACATTAAATACTTGGAGTTCTATCTAATAAAGGAAGTAAAATATCTTTATACTAAAATCTACAGTACTCTAGAAAAGGTGATCAAAGAGGGTATCAGAAATTGGAAAGTTATCTCTTGCTCTTAGGTAGGATCAAGGTAGTGAAAATGGCCACACTCTCACAATGTAACATAATCTCTATCAAAATACCAAAAGCATATGGCACAGAATTAGAGAAAACAATCCTAAAATTCATTTCCAACCAGACGAGACCTAGAATAGCAAAAGCAATTCTGGGCAACAAAGGCAAGGCAGAGGGCCTCACAATTCCTGACATGAAATTATACTGTAATAAAAAAAATAGCATGGTACTAGCATAAAACAGACTTGAGGATCAATGGAATAGATTAGAAGATGCAGACAGAATTACAAACACACTCACCCACTTTATCTTTGACAAAGAGGTCAAACATCTTCACTGGAAGAAAGATAGGCTCTGTAATAATGGTGCTGGAAAAACTGACTTTCTACATGTAGAATATTAAAACTAGACCCATATCTCTCACCATGCACTAAACTAAAATCAAAATGCATCAGAGATCTAAATATTAAAACAGAAACACTAAGTCTGCTGGAAGATAGAATAGGTAGAATTCCTGAAGATATAGGTGTAGGCAAAGACTTTATAAACAAAACCCAGATCTCATGCAAAATATTAGAAAGAATCAATAACCTGGATATCATCTTATTAAAAGCTTTTGCACAGAAAAAAAAAACAACAAAAAACCCACCAACAGAGTGAAAAGGCAACTCACAGAGTGGGAAAAAAATTTTTGCTAGTTATTTCTCAAAGGACTAATATATAGAATATGTAAAGAACTCAAAAATGTCAGACCACCCCAAATTTAAAGACCCAATCAAAAAATGGGTATCTGAAATGAATATACTTCTCAAAAGAAGATGTAGAAGCAGCAAATACATATTAAAAAATGTTTAACATCACTGGTCACTCAAGAGATGCCAATTAAAACAACACTGAGATTCCATCTCCCCACAGAAAAAAAGATTATTTTCAAGAAATCATCCAATAATAAATGTTGACAGGACTGTGAGGAAAACAGAACTCTTCACCACTGTTGGTGGGTGTGTAGACCTGTGCAACCATTGTGGAAATCAATGTGGAGATTCTTCAAAAAACTAAAACTAGAGGTTCCATTTGACCCCGTTATTCCCCTTCTCAATATCTTTCAAAAAGAATTAAAAGCATCATACCACATCATTATATGCACACACGTTTATAGCAGCACAATTTGTAAAAGCTAAATCTTAGAAATAGCCCAAATGCCCATCAATAGATAAAGAAGATGTGTTTTTATATACAAAGGAATACTACTCAGCCTAAACAAGGATAAACTTGAACCATTTCTAGGTAAATAGATGCACCCAGACACTATAGCCTTAAGTGAAATAAACTGGACACATGTGTAAATATTTCATTTTTTTCCCTCAGGTATGAGAAGTTAAAGTATAAATAAGGACAAAATAGATATTGTGAAATAGAAAGAAAATGTTCAAATGGAAAGGGGATGTAGGGAAGTGGGTGGGGGAAAGGAACAAAGAGAAAAGAAAAAAATGAGGAAAGAAGGAAAAATTGAAACAGTCTTTACAAATAAGGAGCAGAAGAGGAGTTGAAGGGGGGTGCAGGAAGTGGGAAAAAAGGAAGAGTCAAATATATCATGAACAGGCACAAAATCCCTATGATGAATGTGATTATTTGGTATATCTAGAATGTACCAATAAATTTAGTTATTTTTTTAAACTTCCTCTAAGAAAGCAAGTGGTGTTTATTCTTGATGAATGTAAGCTGGTGTATTACCTTACTTTTTAGACCAGTGATATTTATTTTCAATGTTTGACCTCTAACTATAGAAAGGAAGACTCTGTAGAGCCTAAAGGAAATTCATACGTGAAAGAGCAGACTAACAAGTTAATATTTTAAAGTAAGGATCTCCCCTGAAATCCTATCTTCTACCTGGAACTGGAGGTTTCCTGAAAATTCCTTAATGCCTAGTATGTGAAAAAACCTAACACAAATAATCCAGATGGCTATTTTTTACTAAGTAAACAAATGTGGAATTTAATATGCATTTTTAACCTTTCCCTCTTACCAAAAACCTTCCCATTTTGAAATCTGAACTAAAAAAGCAGCATGATATAGTATACTATAGGTGCTAACTTGGTCTCCCAATGGATTTTAAAGCATTTTAAAATACTATGCAAAATATTATTGACATATATTTCCAGTGTCTTAAGAAGGCTTTTAGTTTTATCACATTCTCAAAGAAATTATTAATCTGAAGAACATTTACACGGACTAGGATGAGGAAGACCTTGTTTCTATTCCTAGCTGTAGGACTTTCTGGCTGTGTCACCTTAGACAAGTTAATTAACCTCTCTATGTCTCAAATCCCTCACCAAAGAGCTAAGTATTATTCTAGGAATTAATTGAGATAATAAATGGAAAGCACAGTGAGGAAAGCAAAGTATAAGTATAGGACAGCTAATTAATATTGTTACTAGAAGGATTAAAAAAATGAGGAGCTTTAAGAAGGAAAAATTTTTACATAGATACAGAAAAAATGAGTTTGGGAACCAAGGCCAGAAAGTTTACAAAATTTATACCTTGTTTAAGATGTGCCTCATTAGTTTCAAAAAAAGCATTATGATAGGAGGTTCCCTGTAATCCCCTTCTTTTAAAAATGAGTTAGTTGAAACCCAGAAAAGGCACTACTTCATCATAAAGTTAGCAACAAAATTTATACACTACATTTTGGTGAGGCAGTTAAGAACAAAGAGAAGCTGCCACTGAAGATACTGCTGTTATCCAATTATACACAAAACCATTTAACTTTAAATTAATTAAGATGTAGTATATATGTGTACCAATTCTCCTAGATCAATGCAATTATTATGCATCACAAACATGTACCAAAAATAAAAAAGAAACTATACAAATTTCAACTTCACCTGATTTGCAAGTATTTTTCTCTCTTAAAAGGTGACCCTTCATGTTGAGAATCATTAATCAAGAAGTCAATGCATTTTGTTTCTTCTTTCCTCTTTCTTTTCCTTAATACAGAAAAAGCAGTGTGCATGACTAGGTTTATAATTGATTTAAATGTGTCACTGCACTTTTTTGACCTTTGAAATCAAGATTCCCACTTTAGGACCCGTTATATAGAATGCCACTGGGGATGTGGTTCAGTGGTAGAGTGATTGTCTAGCATGCACAAGGCTATGGGTTCAATTTCCACCAACGCACATACACACACACACATACACACACAAGCACACACAGGAGAGTGAGACAGAGACAGACAGAGACAGAAAGAATGCCACGAGTGAGTATATTTTCATTCCAGCTGTCAGTTGGATGGAGAATAAACACAAGTTAATATTGTAAGTGCCAGTTAGTCTAAGATAGATAAGGTTCATAACTGCACTTCCTCTCTGTCTTACTTTCTTGTTGCTAGAACAACATACCCAATACCCACCAGTCAAAGGAAGAAAGGTTTATTTTAGATCACAGCTTATAGATGTTTCAGTTCATAGTCATTTCGGTCCAAGGCAGAGTAGCACAGTAGGGGTACGGCAGAAAAGAAACAGTTCATGGCACATCAGGCAGAAAGTATCCAAGATCAAGTGAGGGACAGGGAGATTACCAGTCCAGGTCCCACTTACTGTCATCCACCTCTTCCCACCACGTTTCACCTCCTAACATCACACCCAGCTATAAACCCACCAGTAAACTAATCCAGTATCACACACCCATGACACATTTACCTCTCAAAAATTCCACCCATAAGCACATGAGGTTTTGGGAGAGGAACATCTGTGTATAAGCCATAACATTCCACCCCAGACTACCAAAACATTCATCTGTATCCCTTTACGCAAAAAGCACCTCTAAGAGGTACCAAAGTCCTAACAGCTTCAGCATTGCTGAAACATCCAAGTCCAAATTCTCTTCTGATATTTAAGAGGAACTTAGCTATGAACCTTGCAAAAAAAGAAAGGTAAATACTTCCAACATACAATGGCACAGGATAAACATTCTCATTCCAAACAGTAGAAATAGAAGAATAGAAAGGAACAGGACCAAAATCAAGCAGGGCAAACATTAAGTCTTGTAATTCCATTTCCAGCACCCAGGACAGTCTGTGGCAAGAACTCCAAAGGTCTTGGATGGCCTTGGCCCTATGGCACTGCTAGTGGCTATAGCTCTCATGGCCTCTCTCGGGTCAGCTCTGCTCACACCTTGCTGCTGTCCTCAGATTATTCACGTTCCTGGCTTCTCCAGCCTTCTGGGGTCTCTACTTCACTTTTAGCTTCACACTTTCCTCTGAGGGTCACACTGCCTGGTCTTCCAGGCCGTCTTTTGAAGACTTCCTGATCCCAGAACTCTTATATTCTACATATGCCTAAAATCAGAACCATATGGATATCACCAAGATCTGCTGCCAGCTGGAGCAACAGCTGAGCTTTCTTTTCACTTGGCTGTAGTAGTCGAGTGCCTGAACTGTTGAGCTCTATGAATCCAAGTGCTAGGAACATAATCCTGGGGAATAAATTTTCTAGGGCACCTCCATTCTGGAACATGGTGCTCTGGGACTCTCCTCAAAGCAAAATCTTTCACCCTTGCAATTTTGAGGCTGGAGTCCTGCTGGTTCTTGTGATGCCACCTTTTCTATTCTCCTGTCCCAGACTACTTGACTTTTTAATGCTAATCTTTTTAGCAACCAAGTTCTCCTTTGCTCCATTTTTGCAGATCACAACTTTAGTGGAGGGTTTCTTTCTGGCCAAACTCAAAACTTTCTAAATCATTCAGCTCGGCCATTTGCTCTTGATTCTCAAGGTAGAGCTAGCTAAAAGCCCTCAACAGTAACCATGCCACCACCTCAGCATTAGACTGCCTTGAATTTCTTCCACCAGATCAATTAGTCCACTGCCCTTAATCTCAGTCTCCCACAATGTCTAGGACAGGAGCAAAATTTAGACAAATTTTCTGCTAGAGCACAGCATACATGGCCTAGAGTTCAATTGCTAATGCAGTCCTTTTTCCCAGTAGAAACCTCCTAAGCCTGGTCTTTACCAGTCTTCTGATTCCTGATCAGAAACTTCAATCAAGCTCAGCCTATACCTTCTTAGGGATGCTTCCTCAGTTGGCACCTCCAAACCTTCCTAAACTCTTCTTGAAAGCCACATGGCCAATTAGCATCAGAGCAATGACTCTATGTTGCTAGTACCAAAATCTGTCATAGTTACTTGCTTGGTGCAAGTAACAAAATATGCAACACCTACCAGTTAAAGGAGGAGACATTTATTTCAGTTCACAATCTGTAGAGATTTCAGTCTAGAGTCAACTGGTTCAAAGGCAGGGTGACAATGGAAAGAAGTATGGCAGAGGAGAAACAATCCATGGAATGACAGGATGGAATGAGAACCAAGATCAAGGAAAGAAGGAAATGTGCCATTCCAGGTCATATCTACAGTGGCCCACCTCTTCCCACCAGCTTTTACCTCCCAACATCATATCTAGTTATGAACCCATCAGTAGACTAATCCAGTATCACACACCCATAATACAGTTACTCTTCAAAAACTCCACCTGTGAGCACATGAGACTTTGGCGGGACATCTAGATACAAGATTATAATCTCAAACATGAATATGTGATACACTGAAAATTTAAAAGAAATATTTTTAATAAAGATTTTCAGAAGGCTTTGAGATTTAACCTTGTCCAAACTTTGGGATATATTAACTGAAATCTAGGGTTGGGTGTATAGCTCAGTAGTACAGAATTTGTCTAATATGCACGAAGACTGGATTAAATCCCCAGCACATCCCAAAAGCTACAAAGCCAAAACATATGAAAAAGAAAAACTAGAGTACACTATCTTTGATGAAATTTAATTAAGGTTAATCAACATTTCATTCACATTAAGAAAGATTTTGACTTTTGCTCTGAGTTAATCCTGGCAAATTCTATTTGTTTTAACCTAACTGTAGCCCCAAAGCTTCTGTGAGTGTTTATATTCATTTAAAAGTGGTTATGAGTATATTTTATTATTTCCCTGAAGTGTTTTCAGGAAATTACAGTTCCCATGGCATGCTAATATTACTTAGAGAAGAAGGGAAATTTTAAAATGATAATGTGAGGATTCATTCAGTTAATCAATAAAATGTTTGTAATTTTATACAAAAACATAGGAGAACTTGTCTTTGAAAAACTGAAAGAATGACAGGGGAACAGGAAAAAAAAGAATCAAGTTACATCATGTGATCACCGTGCATACCTGAAATATGCCAATAAACTTAATTTTTAAAAGATTAGAAAACAACAAATGAGAAAGTAAATAATTCAGAGAAGCAAACATTGATGCTAAATTATAGATCAAAAAGTTGGTATGGAAGGCTCCAGTGCAGAAAGGAGTTGTACGCTATACCTTCAGTTACTTGGTTAAAGTTAGATGTGGATGAGAATACCTGCAAGTGTACAATTCTTACTCTGATGTCTAGCCAGAGTCATGATATAATAAAAGAGAAATACAATCATCCTAAATAGCTTCCATTTCAAGTAAGATTTTTTTTTGCTATCTTTAGCTAATAAATCTACTAAAATATCAATAAAATACCACAAACAAAAGAACTTAAGTTTGATGAGGAATAAAATACACCACATTAGTTTTTCAAATTAGAAGCAAAAATCATAAAATTATATTAAGTAAAAGTAGTCTTTATAAAGACGTATGTTTTTATAAACCCTACATTTGCCTGCATGACTACAAAAAATTCAAATATTCTAAAATATCTCCTTTGAATGTCATATTGTAATAATCATCCTTTAATAATACCAACATGATTCATCTGTAAATGTTAACTGCTATAGTATTTTTGAAATTGCAAACAGAAATTTTGAGGTGAGGTTTTATCCCCCAAATCCTACCCCTCAAGTGCAAAGTGTTCAGGATGTTTTATATGAGGGCAAACAAAATGAAAATGTGCATACCCTCAGATTTCCAATGTAGGTGTGGAGTAAGAAATAAATTTCCCTAAGTAAGTTTTCCCAGTTATTCACAAGTCTAAGTATATTTGTCTTCTGTCAACAAAATAATCAAAGAAAATGTGTTTTATGATGATTGCTTTCTTCTGTCCTTATTTCAAAGTCATTCACTGTATCAGTAGAGATACATAATTAATAGAGTAGTGAAAAACAAATTCCTCATAACACCTAAAGTTCTAATCTCTCAAGCTGAATGCTGTATCCATGACCATATTATAGTAGACACTATAAGAACAGTATGGGAAAACTCACAGAAAGACTTACCAGCCTGCCCTGCAAGATAGTGTTATCAAGTAGGTAACATCTTACGTGCCACTCAGAGGACACAAAGCAATTTTCCTACACAAAGACATTTGAGGGAAAGAGTAAGATGATTTCCCAGGAAGAAGGAAACTATGTTTCAAGGCATGGATTTCTGAAAGAATCTGGCTTGTTAAAAGTGCAGGAAAGGAAGTATCAGAAAGAATAATAAGCTAGCTGGGTTCAAATTTTGAAGGAATTTAGAGACAATGGCCAAGCATTTGGACTTTAGTTGGGATAGCAACTAGAAGCTAAGGGAAGTCAAAGCCATAATTAAACTATTTTTTTTTTAAACAAGACTCCCAGTTATTTTCAGGATGGGGATATAAACATGTGGTGCTATTTGAAGGACTAGAAGCAACCCTTAGTGAAAATCTCTCTTCTATGGTGTCACTAATGTCTGGCTCTCACCATTACAGAGATAGATTCTTTTGGCCAATGCAATGTTAATTTCCTTTGTAAAGGTAACATTTTTGAGCTGCCATCACTGTTAACATTATTGTTTAAATTACAATATAGTCTTCTGATAGAAATTACGTTTCTGAATAGAGGTAAAAATGTGATAGAAATTACGTTTCTCAATAGAGGTAAAAATGCACTAAAGACCTTCTTCAAAAGGTCCAAGACCAGTTTCCCTACTTGTGAATTAATTCTCCCATGGACTACACACCCATCCCTCCCTCCTCAAGAAAAGAGCAGATCATTTTCTATATTGTACTGTATATATTCTTCTTACACTTAATGATGTGCTTGGCAAATCTGCCTTATTCAAATAATGAAGAAAACTATAAAGTAGCACAGAACAAAAGAAACAACTAACACCAAACAGCCTGCCAACAGCCACACTGCTAAAGTTAACAGATTTCTATCCTGTTCTTTTTTATTCTATTCACATTTATGCAAAGAAAAATCACCCTTATCCCCTAACACAGAGTGACAATAGATATATCAATTTAGTCTGAGCTCAAAGAGGGAAAATTAAACCACAGAGAACTCGTCACCTCTGACTTTGCTGCTCAGTCTCTGGGCTGTCATTAGTCACTGGTTTGATGAACTTTTATTTGCTTCTCACTTCAAGTCTGACCACTCTGTGCCATGTACTGAACAACCTCATAACATCTCTCATCTTTCCAAATCACTCTGTGAACACCTATAGACTCATCCTAAAATGCAGGGTTTTACCACACTTCACCTTGGTGGATATCTTTACAACTACTGTATCAAACATATAGTCTTTTAAGTCACTTTACGTTTCATGACCTTTCCAAATGTGCTTCCATCAAGTTCAACAAGATATGCCAGAATTTCTTATCTCTAGACCAGAAAAACCTCTTCTGTCTTTCATATGCAAAGTATTATTTGATCAGACTATCTCTTATGCCTTTACAAAGCTTCTACATGAGGCTGTGTAGGTGGTACATGCACAACTTTAAAAGGTACCATTCATATGTAACCTGTACAGCCATCTGTGGTGTTCCCTGTGCTTGATGTCTCTGTGAAACATGTCTAATTTAACAAATTGTTTGAGAATTAAATGAGAGAAGAACTTTTCCTTTATCTGGATTGAGCTTCTTACTAGTCTTTAAAAATTTTAAAACAGTAACATGAGATAGTACATTTAAAACATGTAGGCTATTGTCTGGCATGTTCTTATGCCCTTTCCTTCCTTTTGCTTGTACTGATTTCATGAGGTCATTTGAAATACTGAAGAAATTCTAACAAATCAAGCAGAAGCCTTTGCTACAAAAACAAACAAACAACCCCCCCAAAACCACAAAATGAACAACAACAACAAAATGACTTTAACTCCTTGGGAGGAACAGGAGAGTGCATAGAACAAGTAAAAGGCATGTATCCAAAATCCCTCTATTCAGAACATCTTCAAGAAGTTGTCAGCTTTGACTACCACATTGGATCACCAGGGTCAGGTGTCTATAGTGACTCACGACTGGATTCAACTCAGGTGGATTCAATTCAGCTCAGATTCCAAGGCAGCTGCTCTGGATTTTTATTTTGCTTTACTTTGTTTTGCTTTATTTTGCTTTGCTTTCCAAGTTTCTCAGGAGATTCTACTATAAAGCCAAGTGTGAGAACCTATAGTCTCTATACATGCCATACCTGGAAACCAATCGATTTGTTACTGTTTCTCATTAAACATACTCATGTATTGTTCTACCCACCTCCATGTTGGTATGCTAGTAATTCATATCATAGTACCCCTTTCACTTTAATTATAGCAGATGTTTCCCTCCTTTAACTGTAAAATTTTGAAGGAGGCAGAATAGACTAGGAGGTAGCAAATAACAAAAAATAGGAGAAGCTTATCTTACTTTTTCAGCATAGCTATGACACTGTTACTCAAAGGGATCCAAGCTCTTCACATACTACCTGCTCATAGTAGATTAAAATACATAGACTGGCTCTTGTTAATTTAAAAGCAAACAAACAATGATCTACCCAAACTCTCACATCCACATTAGCTGTCTAGTATATAAAAATTCAGAACTATCATCTTATGCTTTATAGTCACTCAAATTTCATATACTCAAGTGTGTGAAGCCACTCCACTGTAGTATAAAGAATATTAAACTTGAAGCTCAAAAAGCATTGTTTCACTCCCAAAGTAATCCCTTAGAAACCTTTTGAAACTCAATTTCTCTATCTCTAACAGTAGGTCGTTGTGAGAATTAAGTGAGAGATTATAAGTAAAACTCCTGATACGTATTAGGCATTCTATGAATGCTATTCAACCAAAAACACTCTAGGCAAGGAAAAGGTTACCTCACATTTTATCTCTGGTGGCTGCCCCTACAAACATCTAGCCCTTTGAGACCATATGAAACAGCTATTGATGCTCAGTGATAGCTCGTGCTGATGTTATTAAATATTTTTAGAAACAAACCCCAGTTATCTTTCTCAAATCAAAGTAATGCTAGTTTCTTTAAACGTTTCTCATTAGACTAATTTTCAAATGCTTTTTACTTCTTTTCTCTAAATTCTGTTTTAATGACTTCTTTCAAATTATACAGCCTATGATAATCTTCACTTTCCATGCTACTTCTCTAATTAAAAAAATACACAGCTGGACAATCTGATATATTTGTTGAGCCACCTTGATAACTAGTGGGAATTCTGAATTCCCATTCAGAATTCTAAACACTGGGCTTTAGATACACTTACCACAGGAAATAAAATTACATGTACTATGCTTGGGGAGGGGGTGTTAATATTGAGTAAAAAGAAGAGGACAAGTATAAAAGCATACCCAGACCCTCCTGGAAGACACAAAACAATTACACGATCAGGATAACAAGGGGTAGGCAGATTGACTACCCTGGTCATAGATTTCATGGCTACTCTCTTTTCTAAAACCACTTACATTTCTTATTACTCTTCCCCTCACAAGCCCACACTTACATAACATAATTGTGCGTTTTGTTACAAGTTACCACTCATCAACAAATGATGATCTACTATGGACTCCAATCTTTCCTGTTTGACCCTTTCCACTATACTGTACTCCTTTAGAACAGGCTGTCCAAAGTTTTTACTCCCAGCCTGGTCCCAGTGACCCCTAATGTCTCAATAGACTCTATTGGAGGCTATTTGGTGCACATGGTTAAAGTTTGTGTATACCTAAATATCTTACATAATAATATGCATTGGAAACTACCAAAGCTAATTTTTCTATTGCCCTTCCCATGTCTTAACCAAGAATGTTTATATGCAATACAAAAAGGTGGTAGGTCTAAGACTTAGATAATCTCCAAAAGCCATGACGGAAGTATACTAACTGTTTCACAATCAAAAAGTATTTACTTTGTACTTAACCTGTTTTCCTAACATTAGATGGGGAATGAGGAAGGAGAGACAATTACTAATGGTTAATTGAGACAGATTTTTCAACATATTTGGGTCTTCTAAATATCTCAAATTAGCTTTTCAAAGAACAAACATTGTTTTTATTCAGTTCTTTTCATTGGTCAATATAGCAAATATTATTACACATTGTAGGCACTAATTATAAAGAAGATTTTTCTACTAATAAGCGTTATAATGAAGCTACACCCTTACAATACTTGACAACTTGTATTCAGTTACTCTAAAAAGATATTCCTTGAGGAAAACACACTGTTGATATGTTTGCTACAACAAACTACCTAAGACATAAAATTTTGCTGAGCATAGTGGCACAGGCCTATAACACAATTCTGTGTTGACTTCATGTTCTTCCCTATTTCCTTTCCCAATAGCAAGACAGGTTATACCAAAGAATAGAGCAGATGGGGACAGGTCTGAGTTGTCTGTGACCAAGAGGTGAGAAGGTGATAATCACAATGAGAAAAAGACAAATTGGCCTACAGATGATTTCTCAAACATTAACTATTATCCTGTTCATTGTACAAAAACTTTACATTCTTACTGGAATGCAAAATTTAAATTCACATTTCCACACTACTGATCTATTTGAAGTTAATTGTCACATAAGAGTCAAAAATATTTTTAGTTTAATCTTAATCTTCTAAAGATATATCCCTTTTTTCTCATTCTCCTGTATCATTTAACATGTTTTCTCCATATATCTGAAAGGCTTTGGAGGGTAGTAATCAACCTTTCTTATAATCCCAATCCTGAGTCTATTTACGAAAGCCACATGTTAATCTTGCATTGGAGGGGACAGAGGACTAGAAAAGATGAAGCCAAGCCTCCTACCTTCTATTTTATTCTAACCTCAAGGTGTTGGAGAGCTGCTCCTCTGATTAAGTGAACTATGTTTCAAGCCATGGGTAGATGCACATGCCTGTAATTCCAGTACATTTGGAGGCTGAAGCAGGAAGATAAAAAGTTCAACTGCAGGTGGACAATTTAGTGACTTCGTGAGAACCTGTCTTAAAATATTTTTGAAAAAGCGTTGCAAGGGCCCTGGGTTAAATCTCTAGGATCACAAAAACAAACAAACAAATTAAAATGAATTAAAAACAAACAAACAAAATATAGGTCCACCAAAGAAACGTACATGCACGTCAGGAAAAGAAAAACAGCACAATGGTTTTTGAACAGATGGTGTTATCCTTGTATGGGGGACCCTAGAAGAAGACATTGTATATCACAGAAAACCCATTACACTGGTGGCTTTTAGAGAAGAAATTGAAAATTCATGTACAGCAATTTCAATAACCAAGGTTACCCAAGCAGCAGTTCACTGTACTAATAAATGTCTGAAAGCTAATGGCCACCACTTTGAGCACCGCTTGTAATTCTAGAGGCCAAAGGCAACTAGTATTAATTTTATGAAGTCTCAATAAATTCAGTATTAAAATATTTATACAAGTTTTTCTTTTCCTGAAGTGTGTATACATTTTTTTGGCAGACTGTATACTTGAGGCACTGAGTCACTATGAGACCAGAAGAGAAATGGCACAACTTTTAAATAGTAGCCTGAGAGAGAACAAGCAGGCAGTTTCAACTTTTGGTGATAAAAAGTTAAGTAAGCTATTTTTTTAATTTTATCTTATTAAGAAAAGACAGCAATTTATTCATATTCAAAAATTTTGCAAAGATGGTTTCAAAAGTAAATTTAAAGAAAAAACAAAATAGAAAGAACCAGTAAGTAGAAACTGGATAGATATAGAGATATTTCTGGTAAGGAAGGTTAAAGGAAAGGGAAAATGCTTTTCAGATAAGGAAGGATTTTATCTGATAAAAGTTTTTGTTTGTTTGTTTGTTTTTGTTTTTTAAGACAGAGTCCTGCTATACAGCCTAGGCTGGCCACAAACTCACAGCAACTCTCCTCCCTCAGCCTCCTGAGGGCTGGTATAACAGGCATGCACCACCACACCTGGGCTTAATGAAAGATTTTTAGAATGTCCAAGCAGTTTTATGGAAATTTGTGATGGATAAGAAAGGGTTTTTGTATAGTCCAAGATTTGTGAAAGTTAGTGCAGGACAAGTATTATCAGAAACTGTTGTTTAAAGGGATAAGGCTTTTTTAAAATATTGATCTGTTCTTCGGAAAAGTTTTCAGAAACTGGGCTAAGAAATAAAGTTATATGGGCCGGGGATTTAGCTCAGCGGCATAAGCGCCTGCCTGGCAAGTGCAAGGTCCTGAGTTTGATCCCTGTACAAAAAAAAAAAAGAAACAAAGTTTTATGTTTTATAAAAGTAATTTCTACTATTTTTTACTGTTGGGCTTTTGATTATACAGGAAATTGAGTCTTAACAAGGTTTTTTGCAAAGTATTTTAAACAATCAACTTAGTAATGCTATTATTCTAGGTTATTATGATATATTTGACACCCTCCATATCTGGGACTAAAGATGTGTATACAACTGAAGACTATGGTACAAGTCTGACCTTTGTCTAAATGTTATTTAAAAGTTTGTAGAGTTAAATGTACATAAACTTAATACAAAAATGCAAGGTAACAAATAAGTGCTTTTGTTTGTGTAATATGCACTGCATTTAGATCTTAAACATAAAAAATTACATCTACTGACTTTAACCAAATAAGCATTTTGTTATTATATAAATAAGACACACTCATGCATTGGGTAACAAATCTATTTGTGGTCATTAACTTGTTTCTAAAGTCATTCTTTGAGTTTTGTTTTGTTCTGTTTTGTTTTGCTTTTGATCAGTGTTGTTAAGCTTCGTATACCCATTACATGCAAAAATCACATAATCATACATATCCTCCTGAAACACAGATTCTAAATTTTGTCTCAAAAGTAAGAGCTAGGTTAATGTATAAAGGACTTTTATAAAGCTGTGAGGCTAATTATTGCTAATGTCTTTGTACATTACATGCATTTATGTGCCCACAAGTGGATAAGCCTTTTAGAATGTAAAGTTTAAGTAAACATCTTGCCATACTAGTGCCCTTTAAACTTAAATTGTTTGTAATAATAAACTGTTTGACTTATGTTTTTGTGTTCCTAGTCATATTATGATGTGCCTAAACACTGTACATTCCAAGCAATGTTATTCCAATAATTAAAAGATTAGGCTTTGGCCACCTAAGGAACACATCTGTAACGTTTAATATTTATGTTATTTTACACTAAAATGTGAATGTAAATGTTTTTTTGGAAAGGTAATAATAATAACTTAATTTTCTTGTTATAATAACGTCAGTCATAATTGTTACCCTAAAGCACTATAGACAATGAAAGAATATTAGTGTTCTACAGGAGTCTAATTTTTATCAAATAACCTGAAGAGTATTTTAAGATGATAGGCCATTACTTACAGGACACATAAAGTGTGACACTGACTCCTTATTAATAATGCTAACCATGATTCATAGAAGGGGTAACTGTTCTCCCTTCACACTATATTTCAAAGTGCTCTTGATATTCAGAGGAGTCTACAATAGTAAACATTAGGACTTACCACTCTTACTTCAAGACCTGTGTAACTGACCATCTGGGTGTTTAATAACCTAGGCTTTGAAACCAAAGATAAACAGGATAAAAGGTAAAAAAAAAAAAGACAGTCAAAACCAGGTGTGGTGGCACACTCCTTTAATTCCAGCACTTGGGATGCTGAGGCAAGAGGATCATTGTGAGTTCGAGACAAGCCTGGGCTACAAAGTGAGTTGAAGGCCAGTCTGAACTGCCTAGTAAGACCCTGTCTCAAACAATAGGGCTGGGGATTTAGCTCAGGGGTGTAAGCACCTGCCTGGCAGGCACGAGGTTGTGAGTTCGAGTCTCAGTACCAAAAAAAAAAAAAAGACAGTCAATATTTTTGCCCTTACCCTCCAAGATCAGCCAGGACCCACAAAATAAGTGAACCCTTCTGATGAGTCACCTGATCTCCTGAGCAGGGCATTTGTATGAACTCCAGAGGACCCCAGTATAGATTCCATAAAAAGGAGGGTCATTGGAGAGGGGAATGTCCAGCAATGGCTTTGAGGAAACCACTTGGTCAGCAAGACCCTGACCCATCTTGGCAGATAGCACAAATGGTAGAGAAAAAAATCGAAAGAATCAGAAAGTTCCTCACAAGCTCCTCACAAATAACTCCTGAGGAGCCCTGGCTGACTCTGATAGAGAAAAGTCACTTTTGATTACTGTTCAATTTTTTTTTTTTTTTTGTACTGGGGATTGAACTCACAGCCTCACGCTTGCCAGGCAGGTACTTATGCAGCTGAGCTAAATCCCCAGCCCTCCCTGTCCAATTTTAAACACCCAACTGTAAAGTACAACCAGACAGTGAAATGATCAAATGTAACACTAAAAAAGAGAGAAATTTTAAAGAGATTTCTTCTTAAAATTAGGGAAGAAAAAATCCCTGAGGGTAAAAATGATGCAGAGACTACCATAGCAATAGAGGACAAATTCCTGGGCCTCCAACTGTAACTCATAAAAAGTATGATTTGCAGTCAGAGATTTAAAAGTGGTTTTTGCTAAAAATCATGATGCTTCACTTGGACCTACCAATACCCAAGAGGTAACTAAAATAGAACAAAGCTTAATCTTCATTTTGTAAAACTCTGAGTTTTCTCAGTTCTGTATACAAGTATGTCAGTCATTTAGGGAACATTTGCCTACAAGTTAGTAAAACAAGATTTATCAGCCCTAAATATACCTAGCCTACCTCATTGCCCTTCAAAACTGATGACTCCAGGTAAGAGGCATTCAGCTTTACCTAGAAGTCTCCATTGCCCTAAATTTACAATCACCTTAGATTCCAGCAGAGACTCACATGACTGAAACTGCCCCAAACAGAAACAGTCATCCCATGTGAACCAGACTGCTCTTCACATCATGAGGATTCATCTTATTGGAACAAAACTACAGTACCTATCAAGTCACGATGATTCCTCCAGATCTACAAAACCAGGACTGAGATCATGACTGACCAATCCCCAGCCCCCTAAGTATCCTATAAACCTGCCCTCTTTTCTTCATTAATTGGTCAATCTGTTCCACTTCTTCATATCTAGACCCGCTTCAGTTTGAGAAATTATCATCTATCTTGTCTCATTATCCTTTGTTAGGGGAACTGGCTTGATCTTTGTCAGAGCTGTGGCTCCCCTTTATTTTCTCTTACTTTCAAATTAAAGCTTTTTCTGCAAATTCATACTGATTGCCTCAGTTTTAATATGATTATCACTGAAGTAAGGACCTGTGCTATACCTGTAACAACCACGTCCTGCTGCCACAGCAAGAAGCTGACTGGGTCTTGCATTCTATTGAAGCTTGTTCCTAATCATCCTTCTGTTACACTTTCCTGTATTCTTCCCAAGTACCTATGAAAAGGAGACTAGGCCTGTTTAACCTACAAAAAGCCCAACCATCTGTGATATTCTGGCTTTTTTCCCCTTCTCTTTTTGTCTTGAACATTCTAATGCAGAAGCCCTCCCTGCAACCTGTTGAACCAGCCTGAAAAGACTGAGTCAGGTCTCAGACTTTGTTCTCTCTTAACTACCTATCTTTTCCTTTGGGATGATTATATCCTCTAAGCCACTCAAAGTGTTAGATCCAAGAATCTGCTTAGCCTTTTGTTTCAAGTCATTTAGAAATGAGTTAGCATATATAAAGAAATTTTCCTTAATATTGCATCTAACAGATCAGAAATTAATATATGGGTTTGGAGTCAATGCCATGACTGGTTATAAAACTACCTTGTCTTGCTGGTCATTGATTTAAGTATGTATTTTGTTAAGGACCAGGGGAAGTAGAGAGACTATGGAAGTGCAGAATTTACAATACATATATTGGGGTCCTTGTGCCAAAAACTTTATCAATACCACTCTTTATGAGCATCTCCAATTCATTTTTGCCAACAGCCAGGCTTTTATCAAGGCTCTAGAAGCCACAAATATTTTTTAAATGTCTAAATGTTACATGAGTTATTATAAAAATACCTTTGTTCTACATGATTCACTGTACCTGGATGAAAAGGAAAACATTGCCCTTCCTGACCATGCCAGAATGCACTGTTTGCCATAAAGACAACATCACCTTCACAGAGGATAATAATCACATTCATATATTCACAATCACAGCTCATCTTGATGTTTTATGAATCTTACATTACATCTTTTATAATACCTTTTAAAATGCCTTTACTTTTTATAAATGATTTATAAGATATTCAGAAAAATGTCCTTCTCTTTCCTACTTCTCTGTTCTATCCCCAAAGCCCAGTTTTATTCTACCATAAATAACTGGTGCAGGAAGAAAAATAAAAAAAAGAATTAGTTTTGTCCATATTCAAGACTAATGGCTTCATATCTGCTACTCTGTTTTTCTTCATGAACATTTCCTCATTGAGAATCATATAACTCAGAGTCCAGGTGACACATTCGCTCCAGATTCTGTCCTGGGAGAATCTGTACTCAGAAACCTGCCTTACCTTTAGTTGAACTAGATGCACATCCACATGTTTGCTGTCTGAGTCCTGCTGGACTGAGTAGGTTAGGTCCCGGACCCTCTCTGAGGTCATTCGGAGCCAGGTCTCAATTTCAGGTAAATGCAGGACAATCTTCCAGTCAGCCCCTGTATGGAGTGGGGGTGGCTTTTCATATTGCTGGTCAGAATCTATATCCTTCAGGGCCTCTTCTCCCTCTCCTGGCTCCACAGTGGGTGTCATGTTGATGGCCATGGGTGAAGCATCAGTAGCCATGGGATCCAGGTCCTGTGACCTCAGCGGGGAGAGTGTCACACTCATAGTTAACATGGAGAATTCTAAACCTTACTTCTTTCCAAAACAGCTAAAAGGCAAGAGGAAAGGAGAAAGCAAGAGTCAGATGAGATTGCCAAATAAAGAAATGATACTGCACAGAAGAAACAGGATTTCTAAATTAAGCCAGAATTCTAAATTTAGAAACCATTTCTCATAACAAAACACAAGAGGTATTTTGATTTTCTGCATGGTAGCCCCAAGATCCAGCATATAACAAGAACACAAAATTATAGTGATATTGTCTACCCAAACATCCGCTTTCTCCTCATTCATTAGTAACCTGATACTAAATGTTAGCTATGAATATTCCTACTGAAAATTTCAAACTACCTTTCCTATTTCCTTTGCAACTAGATGTGGCAATGTGGCTAAGTTCTTGCTAATGAGAAGTAGTGAAATTATATGTAAAATTCTGAGAAAGCTGTTGAAAAAGAGCTGACTCAATTAAGAGAGGCCCCCTCTCTGCCCTTCTGATTTTCCCTCTTATTCCAGCCTGTAGTGTGGACTTGATGGCTGGAGGAGCTCCAGCTGCCAACTCAGATCCAGAGATGCTTTTGAGTACCCCCAGGAAGGATGGTGGAGCACAGAGATGGAAACCACATGATAACTCAGAGCTATGGTATGAGTCCTTACTATAGCCCTCGACTTTCATGTGTGAAAGAAAAACAAAATTCTATCTTATTTGAGCCAGGATTTTGAGGGCTTTCTTATCAACATCCAAACATCATTTTTACTATAATCAGTGTACTCAATAAATGAACACCTAGGGAAGGAGGATGTTCTAATTACCAAAAACATTGTGCCAATATCAGATATTGCTCATTTCTATTTGTTAGATAAATAGATATCACTTACTAACTCCAAACATTTACCTTCCTAAAAAGTATAAATCATGGATCATATCAAATAGATCTGATTAATGCTCAACCTAAATTACATTAATATTTGGCTATATTGAATTTTTAAAGCCTTGTGTAATTTCCAGAGTAATTTGTCTGAAACATATAATAGTAGACTCTTGCTAGGGATTTAGCTCAGTGGCATAAGCACCTGCCTGGCAAGTGTGAGATTGTGAGTACAAGCTCCAGTACAAAAAAAAAAAAAAGTAGACTCTTAATCAAATAGGTGAAAATAACAAGTATAAATCATAATAAACTGCCTTTTTGAAATGAAGTTGGTTAATTTACTAATGACCCTGCTATTGAATTTATCTTTACTCTGGAAGCAGTCTAATATAAAATAAATTTTAGGCTCTTGTACTTTAAAATAAACATTTGAAATAGACAATATTTTTAGCTTTTTCTACTTAAGGAATAAATCCTTTGCCTTTTACAAGTTTTTCCTGATTTGACATATTCAAGCTAATTTATACCTTCACTCTTACAAAGATGAAAAGTAGCTGACCAAAAGATCAGAAACTTAATGTGATTGCCAGAAAGTGGCTCACGTCTCTTTAGGTACTTAATATTCACTTATTAACAAAGCAAAATTATTTGTATCTGCAGAAATAGGGGAAATGAAAACAACCCCCAGTTTGACCAGAAATATGTAACTTTCCATAAAGAAATGGACACAAGGAATTAAAAAGTCTTGTTCAATCAACAAAAACTTTGAGAGTAAGGTACTTCAATGACACATTATTTCAGAATCCTTCCCACACTACAGTGCAATCTTCTTTCCTAATTTCTTGAGCATCTAACTTTTTAATAAAATGACAAAAAAGTTTACAGATGAATTTCTGAAACCAAAGTAATTTTTTAAAAAGCAAAATATATGTCATAAGTAGGCTCATCGCTTTGGTGGCTGTCTTAAAGAATGCTTTAGATTTCCACTCAATAGATTTATTTGACCATTTGTAAGAGAGAAAAAATCCACAGTCCATATTTTTAATCATTTTTGCATTTTAAATATTATTATTATTATGTTTGTTATTGTCATCATCTGGTGTTTTGAGCCAGGTTCTCAAAATTTGGTCCAGGTTGGCCTTGAAGTTGAGATCCTATTGCCTCAACCTCCTGACTGTTTAGATTACAGATTTATACCACCATGCCTAGCCTATTGAACAGTATTATGTATTATGTTTGTTTTTGTTTTGTTTTGTTTTGTTTTTCTCTAACCCTGCATTCTGTTTCTAAAATAATAGTAACACACTTGGTTATTAAAAAAGCAATAACAAAATTTCACCTGAAGGAATAAAACTCCAGGAAGAGTGAATTAACATAATTTTTCAAAAATCATACTCTCACTGTGGGCTCTGATTCCGATTTCCCAAATCTTTTAAATAATCAGTGGAAAGTCAGACGTGCTGGTGCACACCTTTAATCCCAGCACTTGGGAGGCTGAGGCAGGAGGATCGTTGTGAGTTTGAGACCAGCCTGGGCTACAAAGTGAGTTCAAGGCCAGCCTGAACTGCATAGTGAGACCCTGCCTCAAAAAATATGGCTGGGCATAAGCACCTGCCTGACAAGTGTGAGGTTGTGAGTTCAATTCCCGGTACCAAATAAATAAATTATCAGTGGATTTATTGCCCTTCTCTTGTTTTAGAATCACAAACCTAGAGAAGGATTCTGATACAAAGGTTAATAAAATTTTCTAGGTCTAGAACACAGAACTGTTATAATTAAACAGCATATTAGGGTCACAGAGATTCCTTCTTCTAAGACACTAGATTCATCCAAGAAAACAACTAAATGCTGGGGTTGTGTACAATAAATTCTTTCAGTTACTTCCATATTCACCCACTTTCCCTCAGATTCCTACTCTACATAAAAGAGCCCAAAAACTCCACCAAAAGACTTCTGGATTCAATAATCAAATTCAGTCGCATAACTGGATACAAAGTCAACACTCAAATGTCAATAATTCCTGTACATAAATAACAAACTCACTGAGAAAGAAAGTAGGGGAAACATACCTTTCACAATAGCATCAAATAAAAAAGAAAGAAAGAAAGAAAGAAAGAAAGAAAGAAAGAAAGAAAGAGAAAAAGGAAGAAAGATAGATAGGTATTTAGTAATTGATACAACAAAGGAAGCAAAAGATTTTACAGAAAAAACCAGAATACTCAGAAAAAGGAGATGGAAGAACATATCAGAAAATGGACATATATATATCCCTTGCTCATAGGTAGGAAGAACTTATGTAGTGAAAATGGCCATACTGCCATACTTGCTATACAGATTTAAGGCAATCCCTATCAAAATACCAGTAGCATACCCCACAGAATTAGAGAAAACAATACTAAAATTTATTTGCAACCAGAAGAGACCTAGAATGCTGAACAACAATGCAAGGCATGGAGCATCACAATTCCTGAGTTGAAATTATACTACAAAGCTATGGTGATAAAAACAGCATGGTACTGGCAAAAAGCAGACTTCAGGCTCAATGGAACAGATTAGAAGATGCAAAACCAATTCCAAACACACCCAGTCATTTTACCTTTGACAAATGGGCCAAACATCTTCACTGGAAGAAAGATGGTCTCTTTAAAAAAAATGGTACTGGAAAAATTGGCTTTCTACAAACACTAAAACTAGACCCATATCCTTCACTATGCACTAAACTAAAATCAAAATGGTTCAGAGGTCTAAATATTAAAGCAGAATCACTAATTTTCTGGAAGATAGAATAGATATAACTCCTGAAGATACAGGTGTAGGCAAAGACTTTATGAACAAAACCCAGATCCCACCAGAAATATGAAGAATCAGCAATTGGGATGCATCCTATTAAAAACCTTTTGCCCAGCAAAAAGAAACCACCAGTAGAGTGAAGGGACAACCCTCAGAGTCAGAAAAAAATTTTGTCAGCTGTTCCTCAGACAAAAGACTAATATCTGGAATATATAAAGAATTCCAAAACATCAGGAACCGCCCCCCACACACACACACCAATTTAAAGACTCAGTCCAAAAATGGGCACCTGAAATGAATAGATACTTCTCAGATGAAGAAGTACAATAGCAAATAAATATATGAAGAAAATGTTCATTTGAGAGATGCAAATAAAAACAATATGGAGATTCCATCTCACTCCAGAAAAAACAGCTATCATCAATAACAAATGTTATTAAATCATCCAATAACAAAGGCTGGCAGGGGTGTGGGAAAAACTGAACCTTTCACTGTTGGTGGGAGTGTAGACTGGTGTGAATCAGTATGGATTTTCCTCAAAAAAACTAAAACTAGAGGTTCCATTTGACTCAGTTATTTCCCTTCTTGGTATCTTCCCAAAAGAAATAAAAACATCATACCACAGCAATATATGTAGACCCAAGCTTATAGCAGCACAATTTGTAATAACAAAATCTTGGAAAGAGTCTAAATGTCCATCAATGAATGAATGGATATAAAAGATGTATTTTTTTATACAATGGGTTATTACTCAGTCACAAAGAAGGATAAACTTCAGATATTTCTAGATAAATAAATGCACCTTGACACCATAGCCTCAAGTGAAATAAATTAGACACACATATATAAATACTGCATTTTTTCTCTGGTGCTAGAAACAAAGTGTAAATAAAGACCAAAATATATCATAGATATTGGAAAATAGGAAGAAAATGTTTAAATGGGAAGGAGAACAAGGGAAAGGAGAGGGGTAAAGGAAGGAAGGGAAGATAAAAAAAAAGAGTATAGGAGGAAAAAATGGAAATAAAACCTTTGTAAATAAGGAGTAGAAGAGCGGCTGAAGAGAGGGGAGAGGATTGGGGAAAAAAGATGAATCAAGATATATTATGTACAGGTACAAATTCTCTATGATGAATGTGATCATTATGTATATCTAAAATGAACCAATGAAATTAATTTTAAAAAATCAAAGCTCACAAGCATCAATAAATTCATCCTGTTTAATAGAAGGAAATTATGTTGAAGAAGTATTTTATAAAACATCATTTATACATTACATGTTGCTAATTTTTCCCAGAGCAACAAATATAGGAGATTCTCCTATCTAGGAACTTGCCACTTAAAGACTAACAACATGAATATGGTTATACATGTGGGGAAAAGTGGAATAAAAATATTAAACAAATATTTGGCTAAAAAGGATAGATGTGCATCATGGACATGACATATGAGAAAAGGGCAAGAAAACCTGAAATTTGAACTTCCAAATCAGCAAGTTCTTACATCTGTAAAATTTCAACTTTGATGTGATATTTTCATATTTAACTACTCAGACTTTAAACAAGGGAGTTTCTATAACCCAGAGAAGTAAAACAAAGCATGAGTTTAATTTTCATTTCGACTTCTGTTTGTTTACTATCCTTAACATATACTTCTTCTGCTGAGAAAAAAATGCCACATGTATTTAGCCTAGCAAGCCTGGGAAGTGGCATGAAGTAGACTAGTTATACATTTTCACAGAAAGCATGCACTATAAACATTTGGTTTTAAATTCTAGTAATTCACATTTAAATGTAGCACCCATAGATGATCATAATCTATTTCTGATTTTCACCAAACCACATTTGACTTGACAGATAAATGTATAATTCCAGGAAAAATGTTTCAAATTGTGGAAACTATAGTAACAATCTTTGTGTTACTATTTTCCTTCCCTTATCATAATTATTCAAATCTGTCTCCCCATGAAATTATTCCATTGGAATGTAGGAAATTCTGCATATTTATACTTTTCTGTGTGCTTTTCCTTTATAAGTTATCTTACACTTCTAGTCATGAAGAAATTTAAAGAACACAACAAAGCCACAAAAACTTATGATGATACAAATGAAAGCATTAGGCTAACTGCACACAAATATCCATGGAGTTATACCTCTGACTCTAAGATAAAATGAGAGAAATAATGGAGGAGTTCCTTGGAGCCCAATGGGCATACTATTCTCTCTCTTTTATCAAATGCTTGTCTATGCTCATCCTTTTAGCAGCAGAGATAATACTATCTCTATCCCAGAAGCTGTTAAAAATAGCATCCATCAAATTCTTTTCTTTCCACAAATCTAAAGAGGCAGTATATGAAGCACAAAAGCTGAAAACAGTAACTATTTTAAAGTCTTTCTTCTTAAGCTGTGGGAAGATTCTTCCCACACTGCTCTATTTACCATCATATAGGAACAAAAGAAAACATACCATAGATTGCTTATAAATGAGGCCTGTTTCTGCTCGCTCTCTCTCTCTCTCTCTCTCTCTCTCTCTCTCTCTCTGACAGTTCACAAGTTTTGAGTCGAAACTTGAAGTTGGCAAACTGTTAGACTTGAATAAACGACGTTTTTAAATCAGCAGAATGTTCTGAAGCCAAATCGGACGGTGAAAATTCCAGCTACCCAGGCACCAAAACTGCCTATCTCTTTCACTTTTCTCCTATAATTTTTTTCTATTAAATAAAGGAGCAGAAAAGCTGGTATCTCTCAACTGTACTCACTGTAAATACTTTTGTCGCTAATGTTCCTTCAGGATTAAGCATATGGCTCCTCCTCCCCCCACCCCGCCCCCAGCTCTCTTCTTGTGGCCAAATAAGATAAAGACCTGTGTCAGGGCTGCTTCATGCCTGCAGGGGACCAGTTTCATTTGCCCTTAGTGGCCTAAATTTCTTGTTAAAAGAGGACTACTATACAGTGTAAGCTAACATATAAGCTCCAGAACTGTGCAGTTATAGCAGGCATTCTGCATAACAGCAGTGATAAGTGACCTGAGAAAAAGAGAGTCGCCAAAACAAGGATCACTACGGCAAAGAGTGTTTGGATGGGCAGAGGACATCCAATCACAGTTCAGAAGAGCCAAGACTATACTCTCCACAAAACCAAGCATCCTAAAAGAAAAAAATATATATATAGTACTATATTAATTTAACCTGCAGGCAAAGCCAATCTGAACCAAATAGATTCAAGCTCCCTGTCCTTCTCAGGAAGAAGCTGTTCTCTGCAAGTAAGAAAACATAATTATGTGTACAGGTTGAGAAACAGTCTTATCATTGTACTGTAATTCAATCCTAAGCCTAAATGCTTATTTTCAATCTTTCTGTGCCCTGCTTTCTCTTTAAAACATAATCAAGTGACTAAACCATAATTTAAACTAAACAGAGTTGTTTGCTATGCCACACATATTACAAACTGGAGGTACAAGAAATTAATCAATAAGTGTCCCTTTGTTCTCCATCTTTCTTTCTTTCTTTTGTATTCTGATAAATACTCTTCACAGAGCCCATTCATATAGATATTTTAGAAAAAAAATTCTCTGGACTTCCCATTTTTTGTCTAAGGTTAGCTCTAATTATTTGATTGCATTAAGGAAAAATAACTCAAGAGGTACACTACACATAAGAGTCCAAGATATGAGAATTGAACTCTGCAAAACAAGTTTCATAGATTTCTTACTTAAATGGTGCTGTCTCCCCAGATAAACGAGGATCTAATTTATCACCTAGTTTTAAATCTTGCTGCCTGCCTCCCTACCTCTGTGGCTCTTACAGGGTCAAGAGCTGGGAAACTTTAAATGGAATTAAATTCTTAAGTATGAAACAAAAGAGTTGTTGCCAAATATAAAGTTACATCTGTACCTAAGAAAAAAAAGAGTATAGATTTTGTAAGACACTCCTAAGGAAATTTCCACAATAGCTGTCTGATACCGTCCTTCCCTCCCAGCCCCATGCCGTTCAGCATTCACCCAGAATAACACTGTTTAGTAAGATCAAGTAAGCCCAGATTAGTCTCACTTTCTAATCCTCCTGTAATAACAGGCTAGCCTGCAAGCAGGTATCAGTGAGGAGGACACCAGGGGAAAATAGCATATTAACAGAGAGCCAGACAGATTTCTACAATTCAGAAGATTTTGTGGTGTTATCATCATTAGCCTCTCCCTCTCTCTCTCCCTCTCCCTCTCTCTCTCCCCAATCCCACTCTCACTCTTGTCTCACTCCCTTCATCTTTCTCCTTTCCCCACCCCACCCCCCTCTTATTTTCTGTGTGTGTAACCTTGTCCTAGACAGATGACTACTACATTATAGACCAGACATACTTTCCAGGTTCTCCCCTCAACTACCCACCAACTCTCTTGTCCAGAGTATGCAGTCTTCTGTCAGCAATACCCCACTTCATTAAACATTTTCTTCCTCAGCAACTCTTCCCATCCCTTTTCCTGGATATTCATATTATCTCCTATGGTAGTGATACCTAGAATGACTGGTGGTCATCATGCCACCCCCATGTTTTCTTTCTTTCACTACAGAAATCAGTACCTGTCACACAGATTCAGTTGGCTGCTTTAAACAGTCAGTCACAACGCCAGCCCTGATCATCAATGTGTGGACTGGGTGCAGAGAACACTGACACATGCTCGGCTCTCTCACCCTCAACCCAACTTGCTAAAAATCATCTTTAGGCATTAGTCATCCATCTTTCTATTGTTCAAGAAAATGTTGAAAGTGACTGGATTTGTAAAACACTAATAAGTAATCTGTACAATTGTTTTTGTCAATGTTATTAATACAAAGAAAATGAAATAAGGTGCATCTCTAATTAACTCACATTATTGAGAAACACCTATATATAGGGCATTTCATGTATATATGACTTATCATATTTACCCTCAAGAAAATTAAGATTTAATCCACTCTCCCTCTCTTCTACCTTTCTTCCCCACTTCATGCATATCTACGCACACACACACGCTCACTCCATACCTACCATAGACAAATACATAGAAAACAAAACAAAGCCCACTGAAGTCCCAGTGGAGTGCCATTACATAAGGAGGGAGGAAGATAAGTGGGAACATTTACTAGAGAAGATAACATTTAAGGTGAGACTGTAAAAAAGGGTCTGATTTAAACAGATGGAGATAATTGGAAGTTGATAAAGGATGCAGGGTAGGGGACTGCAAGAACAAAGATAACATAACTTCACAAAATTTGGGAACATAATCCTTCTGAAAGAACTGGGAGCTTAATGATGCTGAGAACAGATAAGACTACAGGAAAGCTACAGCCATATGAGCTTTGAATGCTATGTTATGGAGTTTGGAATGAATATGTCTAAGGGCAGAAACTCTAAAAGACTGTTTAAAAAAAGAAATCAGGCAAGCCAGCGTGGTGGTGCACGCCTTTAATCCCAGCACTCAGGAGGCTGAGGTAGGAGGAGCGTTGTGAGTTCAAGGCCAGCTTGGGCTACAACGTGAGTGTAAGGCCAGCCTGAGCTACATAGTGCGACCCTGTCTCAAAAAACTAGGGCTGGGAGTTTGGCTCAGTGGCTTATGTGCCTGCCTGGCAGGTGCAAGGTTGTGAGTTTGATCCCCAGTGCCACCAAAAAAAAAAAAAAAAAAAAGAAAGAAAGAAATCAGATTAAAGTTTATCCTAGAATGATAGAGAATTGTCTGTACATATACTCCTTTTTATCAATAAAATTAAATAAGAAATAAGAATTGTTAATTTCAACCTCCATCTTATACAGGCAAAGATATAATTAGCATAAAACATAACTTTAAAAACTCCACTAGGTGTGAATGTGAGAGAGATACATAGAGTGAGAGAAAGATACATAAGAGTGAGTGAGACAGAAAGAGACAGAGAGAAATAAGGCTGACTTTTACATTAGAGTGATTAAAAGAGTTCTATGTTCTGTCCTAGCTAATTCATTAAATATAAGAAGAATTCTCCATTTTTAGCTCTCCATTAACCCTACTCACAATCCTAGCATCACAGAGGTAAAGTGGAAAATTTTAAGGATTACTTTTCCAATGTTTTCACTTTTTTTTCTATAATTAGTTTTTAAAAATTAATTTTACATTAATATATATTCATTCAAACATTGTAAAAATAGATGACATAGCGGCACAGCCCCTGCCTAGGAAGCACAAGGTCCTGAGTTTGATTCTCGGTACTTCCCCCACCCAACAAAAAAAGAAAGGATAAAAGAAGATCATGTTCTATTTCCATATTTTAATTCCAATCAATAAGTGATAAGAGGCTATTTTTTATCTTTTGTGATCTCAATATGTACAGTAGAAATGAACCCTTAAAAGAGTCATCTTTAAAGATTCTGAAATCCAAATTAACTAGTTCTCAAGCCGGGCGTGGCGGCGCACGCCTTTAATCCCAGCACTCAGGAGGCTGAGGTAGGCGGAGCGTTGTGAGTTCAAGGCCGGCTTGGGCTACAGCGCGAGCACAAGGTCTGCCTGAGCTACATAGTGCGACCCTGCCTCAAAAAAACCCAGGGCTGGGAGTTTGGCTCAGCAGCTTAAGTGCCTGTCTGGCAGGTGCGAACCTGTGAGTTCGATCCCCGGTGCTGCAAAAAAAAAAAAAAAAAAAAAAAAAAAATTATCTGGTTCTCTGTATTAATGCAGCAATATTAATGTATTTGCTATTTCACTGTATTTTTCCCAGTTGTTAATAACTATTCTATAAAAATAATGACAGAAAATTATTTTCTAGGCTGGGAGTTTGGCTCAGTGGCTTAAGCACCTGTCTGGCAGGCATGAGGCTGTGAGTTTGATCTCCAGTGCCACAAAAAAAAAAGAAAAGAAAAGGAAAGGAAATTATTTTCTGCTACAGAAAATAAATTGAGAGAATGCTGGGCAAATTCTGGGTAGAAACAGTCAATTAAATATAAATATCTAAATTTTCTTTCTCCAAAAACCAACAATAAGGAAAGGCTTTCCTAGTATGTATAAACACTTAAGAATGAGAGGGGCAAGTTCTGGAAGCTATAAATTAGGTAAACATATGATAAGTGACTTAGTTAACTTGAAAAAAACAAAACCTAACCCAGTAGTGTGTACAGCAAAGAACCAACCTTATTTTTACTTCAAAATTTTGGAAGTATTTTGGAATTGATGGAACCAGATACCTCTGCAAGTCAAGATGGAAGTGTGTGTGGAGGAATTAACTTTACTCCAAAAGAAGTCTAGCCTTTGTCCTAGCTCCTGGGAGGTAACCTGTAAACCCTGGACATTTTCTGAATGATAGGCATATCCTTATACTTCATGATGGTCTCCTCAAATTATATCTGATAGTTCATGTCAATGAAGATGAGGGCTCACCAAACAGACAGACCAACCATGTGGCTAAAGGATTCGGACTTTAGGAAATCATATGGCAATGATTCAATGAATCATACCTACATAATGAAACTCAGATAAAAACTATAGCTATTGATGCTTAGGTGAGATTCCCAAGTTGCCAATCATCCATGGATAAAATCACACATCCATGACAGAAGAGTAATGCATCTCTGAGGAGCTGGAAACTTTGTCCCAGTTCCAGCAATAAGCTTTAAGATGGAAGTAGAGGCACGTACAAAGGATCATAGATGAGATTGCTTTGGATTTCTCAATAGCACTGTGAGTCAGAAGGCAATTGAGTTCCTCAAGGCAGAAAAATAATTCTAACCTATAAGGAACTAAAGTAGACACTTGTTAAAAGAAGACATACAGACAACCAACAAGTAAATGAAAAAATAATCTCACTAGTCAGGGAAATGCAAATCAAAATTCTAATACCACCTCGCACCAATTACATCAAAAAGTTAAAAAAATCAAATGCTGGTGAAAAGGCAGAGAAAGGGAAATTCTTATACACTATTCACAGAAATGTAAAGTAGTATTCCTTGAAAAATAAGACAATAATAATAAACTCCAGAAAGAAACACAAAGGTATACAAAAAAATCGAACAAGTGGTCCTTCTCAACAGGCTCTAGAAATCATCTATGTATAATTTTTAACTAATGTATAACAATCATAGCTATCATCATATGACATAGTTATTGTTCTGGGTGGTTTAGCTGTAACCTGCATTAACATATTCTTAACTATTTAAACACTAAATGCTGCTATAACCCAATTACAACATAATTTTGAAGAACTGAAGGATGGGAATTGTGTGTGTGTGTGTGTGTGTATGTGAATGTGCACGTGTCTGTAAAAAGGTGAGTAAGAGAGATGGTATGGGAAATACACTAAATAAATTCACATTTTTCATGGAGAGAAGTCAATAGGTGAAGCTAAGAAAAAAGCATACTTGTGAAGTAGCTATACCATCCTATTATTTCAATAGATCATTATCCAGAAAAAGAAAGTCACCTAACATACAGCCTCTGAAGAATGGGAAGTAGAAAAGAAGATCTACTATTTATCTAAAAGAACCTCAGAACTACCTCCCTCTTGACTATTTGTATGCAAACAAAAAATTTTAAAAATCTAGATTAAAGAATGAAAGAAACAAAAAAAACAAAACAAAAAAAAACCACAAAAAAAAAGAATGAAATAACCTGGGCAAGTCCTATAATCCCAGCTGGTCAGGCAGCTGAGATAGAAAAATTGTCAAGTTCAAGACAGCCTGGGAATTTAGTGAGACCTTGTCTCAAACAATAAGAAGTGGGCATATACCTCAGTGCAAGGCCCTACGTTTAATACCTAGTCCTGAAAAGAAAGTAATTTATTGCAGAGCACAACTTTAATATTCTCAGATACACTGAACATTTCTAAATGGAGGCTAGGAATACAGAGTTTATTAGTTCCAAACTTACTTGACTATGAAAATTACCTATGCACGCACGCACGCGCACGCACACACACACACACACATCCTCTTGTTTTTTGATAGAGAATTTCACAAGACTGAGTAGGTACAACTTGAGTGATGCTAAATTTAACCTCTTAAAGTCAAAACTGTGCCTACCTAATGCTCACTGTGACTCAATTCAATAGTAAGATAGAATTCTTTTTACTCAAATAATTCCTTTAAGAGAGAAATGCTTCTTATAAACTAAACCTGATCTCACGATGAAAGTCACACATAAAAATTAAGTTGAATGTCAGATTATTTCAGTATGTGTCTTATAAATAGTTATATTGAGGAGTAAATAACTTTTTTTTGAAGACAACTGAATCAGGTTGCAATATCAAATAAAAATTTAAGTCAAATAATTTAACTATTACATTTGGTTTTTGCTATTCATGCCGCACCATGATAATACATTAAATAACTTCCCACAGCACTGTTCTTTCATAAACAGAAAGAATATTATGAATGAAGAATTCTCAGAAAGACCAGGGCTTTCATAAGCATTATTGTTATTCACCATTATTTCCTATTCATTCTAAACTTCCAGACATGCAAAAGATTGGGTTTGTTGTTGTTGTTGTTGTTGCTGCTGTTGTTGTTTTTTAATACTCTGCTATCAGATTTTAAAATACTGATAGGAAGCTGAGCAAAGTAGTATACTGTAATTCCAGACCTCTAGGGGGCTGAAAGAGAAGCTCACAAGTCCAAGCCCAGTCTTGGCAATGCAGTTACTTAGTAAGACTCTGTCTCGAAACAAAACATCAACAAAAAATAAAGGCCTGGGGATGTAACTCAGAGAGAAGGCCTTGAGTTTAATCCCTAGTATTGCCAAACAACAGCAACAACACAAAAACAGAAACAGAAACAACCTAATAGAAGATGGAAAGGGTTGTTGCTGTCCGAAGGTCAAATGTGCAGAGATTCTCCGAGTTTTCTTCATCACAGCAAGAGTAACAAAATTCTGCTACTGTACCCAGTTTTTAAGAAACAATTTCAACAAGGTAGAACCTGTTTATTTCAAATATTTTACAATACTTTTGCTTAAAACTCAATAAAATCACTAGTCAAGCATTTCAGGACCATCAGACATCTAAATTGAGAGTGTCTAATTAAATATTACTTGTTCCAAAATGAATCGATGTTTTGAATAACAATCCATTGAACAAATGAAAGTTTTATACCATAGACCTTGAAAAAAAATACATATGTTCTAATAAAAAGTATATAGCATAAGCTCATAAATATTTTTCTTCTGGTAGAAAATACGAGGCATAGACAAGTTCAGAATAAATTCACCTCCATTGAATTTTTTCTTTCTTAATAAATCATTTATTCTCCTTGCTTAATAAAATAAATACTAAGAAGAAGAATTGCTGAGTAAGAGCTAATGACTTAAAAGCCTCTAAAAGAAACCCAGCAGATCTTTTGTCAACACTATAAAATAGTTATAGATTGAATTATACCAGACACCTTGCCAGCTCTGTCATAAAGCAAAAACAAAAAATATTTTTTTTTCTTTTAAATTTAGGGGCTTCTTTAACTCACTGGAATACAAAGGGCAAAATGCTGAACATTTTAACAGGCCAATTTAGACTCTCTCTCCTCTACTAGAAGATGCTATCAGCCTAGGTCAAAAGTAAAAGCCCATCAGCCATTTGATTTTATCACTTACCACTGACCAAAGTCTAGGTGGAATGTTGAAGGAATAAAGTAGCAGTTTCCAAGAAAGGTCACGATTTCTAAGCTTCTCAATTCTCTGCCTGCTTAGGCAACTCTTGGATGACTTCAACTTCCAAGCACATGTGCAGCTGGCTGTCATCCAAGAGTAATTCAGATGCTTGGAAGCTAACTATACCCTAACCTTTTAATTTTAAATTTTTATCTTTCTCTTTGTTAGCAATAATGTCTCATATTGATGTGATGCTCAGAAAAAAAATATTGAACCTTCTAATAGAACATAGATTTCATCTATTTATAATTTTTAAACTAAAGCACCATCACATGACAGTTATTTTGGTCATACTTAGTTATTTCCAGCCAAATACAAAAGAATCTAAGAAAAATTCTGCTTTCACAGCATTTATTCATTTCACTCTTTGCCCTACGATTACTATTGTTAATAGTTCCATATGATTCAGACATTGATTTGAATACTTAAGTTCCTCTGATTGAGTTTCCTCAACAAGAAATAATATTCCATATGCCTGAAAATAAATAATTTAGAATGTTTCATTGACATTAAGTTAACTTGTTTTTTTTTTAAATAAAAGCATTTGGTAGGACTATTAATTAATATGAAGTCTATTAGGTAGAAGTTTCTTCACTTTTCTTTTTAACAATATAAAACTCCAATAACTAGAAAACTTTTTTTCTGCTTCAGTGTGCAAAATGACATGAATATTTACAAGAAAAAATCTAGGCAGTTTAAGAGGAAGCAAAAGATTGTATTGCTGACAGCCTCATATATGCATCAATTTCTGAAAAAAAGGTATTTACTGAGCATCTCATTTTTTTGGTTATATCCTAGGTACTGTGGCAAATAAGTAAATATTTGATGATCCTTTACCCTACAAAAAGAACTGACAGTTTCTATGCATTTTTATTTCTCAACTGAATACAAGGAAAAATGAGTTGGAGAAACCTGATCTTGAACCCAAAAAGCAAATCTCTGTACTTTTGAACCAAGTTTCTCAGTCATTACTAAACAAATAAACAAACATACAAACAGAAAACTACCTATCACAACATGGTTCCATGCCAAGATTTATATTTAACCTTGTTAAAATATGACAAGATTTATACACTTCAGAACATACACAAAATGTATACACTTCAGCAGTTCACAGTACTAATAAATTAATAAATGTCTGGAAACTAATGGCCACCACTTTGAGCACCTCTTGTAATTGTAGAGCTTAAAAGATAACTTGTATTAATCTCATGATGTCTCTCTCTATCTATCTATCTATCTATATATAGTTTATACTGTAACAGGATCTTAATATTTAGGCAAGGATACTAAAGAATTTTGAATACCTTTGTGAAGTCAAAACATTTTCAAACAGCAACTTTGGTTCCAACTATGAAAAAGTCACTTGAATTAAATAATACTGCTTTTTATTATTTACAAAGTAATCAAGAAAAATTAACAAATTGAACTTCATGAAAAACTGTAAAATTGTGTGCACCAAAAGACAGTATTGGGCTGCAGTATAGCTCATCAGCACAACGACTGCCTGGCAAGCACAAGCTCCTGAGTTTAATTCCCAGTACAAAAAAATAAAAGAAGACAGTATTAACAGAATAAAAAGTCAACCAACTGAATGGGAGAAAAATTTATAAATCATATATCCAAAATATATAGAAAAGTCCTTTTTTAAATTAAAAAAAATTATTAGTACATGTTTGCCATACATAACAATTACATTTATGATGAGGAGTTCATACATGTACATATCACATCTTAATTCTTTTTACTTCCCTTTTCCTTCCCCTCCCCTCTCCCTCTCTCTATCTCTAGATTCCCTTTCCATTACAAGGAGCTATCTCCTTGCTTCCTAGTATCTATCTTTTATTTTGCTATTTAATTTATTTATACTTTCAGTTTCTCATATAAGAGAAATCATGTGATATTTAAGCTTGTGGATCTGATTTATTTCACTTAATATTACAGTGTCAAGGTGCATTCACTTTCCCACAAATAATTCAAGTTTACTCTGTTTATGACAGTAATACTCTATTGTGTATAAATGCTACATTTTCTTTATCCATTCATCCATTAATGGACAAATAGCCCACTTCCAAGATTTAGCCATTATGAATTGTGTTGCTATTAACATAGAGCTTGAGTGTATGCATGTATCGCTGTAATATGATGTCTTTAACTGTTTCTGAAAGATATTTAAAAACGAAATAATCTGGGTCAAATGGAATTTCTACTTTTAGTTTTTTGAGAAATCTCCATACTCATTTCTAGTGATTGCACTAGTTTACATTCCCCCCCAACAATGCAGAAGGGTTCCTTTTTCCCCCAAAGCCTCATCAGCATGTGTTATTAAGTGTATGTGATTTCTTGAAGATAGTCATTCTTTCTAGAGGAAGATGGACTCTCAGGGTTGTTTCAACTTGCATTCCTCTAATGGCCATAGATGCCAAAACTTTTTCATGTATTTATTGGCTATTTGTAGTTCTTCTGAGAACTCTTTATTCATTTCAGTTGCCATTTTTGATGGGTCTTTTGTTTTGGAAGCATCTAATATTTTAGTTCTTTACATATCCTAGTTATTAGCCCTCGGTCTCAGGAGTAATTATCAAAAATATTTTACCATTCTATAAGCTATATCCAACTCTGGCTGTTATTTCCTTTGCAGTGTGGAAGCTTTTCATTTGATACACTGTAGTCCCAATAGTTCTTGATGTTATTTCTTGTGCAACAGAAGTTCTGTTCAGAAAGTTCTTGTCTGTGCCTATGTTTTCAAGAGTTTTACCTATTTTATCTTCCAGCAAATTGTTTCTGTTTTAATATTTAGTTCTTTAATCTATTTTGACTTTAGTTTAGTGTACAGTGAGGGATATGATTCTAGATTCAATCTTCTGTAGGTGTATAATCAGTTTATCCAGCACCATTTACTAAAGAGACCATCTTCCTCCAGTATATACTTTTGGCTCTTCAGTCAAAAATCAGATGGCTGAACTAACAAGCAAATTGAATAAGGTAGCAAAATACAAAATTAACAGACAAAAAATCAATAATTTTCTTGTACAGCAATAATAAAGATACCCAGGAATAAATTATAAAATATACAAAGAACTCTTAAAACTTCACAACAAAAACAAACCATCCAGTTAAAAAATGACAACTGTCACCCAGGCTTGCCTGGCACTCCAGAGGCTCTGAACTCCTTGTAGCCAGACTCAGGGTCCGGGTGGTGCCACACTCCAGGGTATGCTCCACCTAGCTGCCTGGGACTGGGAGGTCTCAGCTCCCACCCAGTAAGGCAGAGATTCCAGTAGCACAACCTCCACAGAGGATCCAGCTCTACCTGGTCCTGCAACTCAGCACAACCCACCAAGGGAACACCCGGGCAGCCTCTCACGACACAGATGTACTGAGCCCAGCCCAGCCCAGGACCGTAGTGCTGCTCATCAGGGGCTGCCCAGCATAGCAGCAGGACCTTGGAGAGCTTGGGCTCTGCCCATCAGAGCACAGGGCACAAGCTCCATTGTTCAGGGGTTGCAGCCAGCGCAGCGGGTCCTAGAGGTTGCAGGCCTTCCCAGCCAGGAGCAAGACCCTAGCACTCTAGGCCTGGGACTCGCCCAGGCTTGCCTGGCACTCCAGAGCCTCTGAACTCCTTGTAGCCAGACTGAGGGTCCAGATGGTCCCACACTCCGGGGTATGCTCCACCTAGCTGCCTGGGTCCTGGAGCTCCCGGCCCCCATCCAGTAAGGTGGAGGCTTCAGCAGCACACTCCAGGAGCGTGCCCTCACTAGCTGTGCAGAGGATCCAGCTCTACCCGGTCCCGCGACTCAGTGCAACCCACCAGGGGAACGACTGGTCAGCCTCGCAGGACACAGAGCCACACAGGTCCCAGAAGAAAATGACAAAATGAAAGACCAAGAGGCAGTCTCAATTCCCCAGCCTACCAAGAACAAACCCAAGAGACACTGAAATAGAAGACACTGGGAGTCACACAACTGAACCTTCTGAAATAATAGCAAATGCAGTAAAGAAACAGCTCCATGAAGCTACAGAGAAACTCAAATCAGAAATACTCTCTCAGCTAAAAAATGAAATGACCATCATTATTAAAGAAATGTGTGTATGTAAAGAAGAGCAAGATAAAAAAATAGAAGAACTTAAGAAAATGATGGAAACTTTGAGTGAGCAATATAAGACAAACAGAATGCATGAAACAGATTCAAAGGGAAATTCAGGAAATGAAAAATCCCATGAAAAGTTTGAAAAACTGCTTCAATGAAGCTGAAGATAGAATCTCAGACCTTGAAGACAACATGAGAGCTTATGGCCATGAAAGAAAAGATCTCTTAAAAATAGTAAGGAACCAAGAAACAACAATTCAACAGCTGCAAGACAATGCCAAGAGAAATAACATAAGATTAATAGGCATAAATGAAAAAGCAGGGGTCAATACTAATGACCTGCAAAGACTATTCACAGAAATAATAGCAGAAAACTTTCCAAACATGGGAAGAGAATATGATATACAGGTAAGCGAGGCATACAGAACCCCAATTAACCATAACCAAAATAAATCTTCACTCAGACATATAATAATTAGGGTATCAGAAATACAGCACAAGAAAAAAATACTAAAAGCTGTCAGAGAAAAATAAACAGATCACCTATGAAGGAAAGCCTATCAGAATCACAGCAGACTTCTCAACACAAACGTTTAAGTCAAGAAGACCTTGGAGTGAAGTATTTCAAATCCTGAAAGAAAACAACTTTCAACCCAGATTGATGTACCCTGCAAAACTATCCTTAAAAATTGATGAAGAAATAAGATACTTTCATGACAAAGAACAACTGAAGAAATTTATGGCCACCAAACTAACACTACAAAAAGTACTGAAAGACACTCTAGAAAGAGTCAAAGATAGCTACAATCTTAAGAACAACAACAAAAGGAAACCACTAAGCAGGGCAAGTAATTAAACAGAAAATGTAGAAAACCAACAATAGAAAGATATCATGACAAGGATGAGCCAGTACATATCAGTCCTATCAATCAATGTAAATGGTCTCAACTCACCCATAAAAAGAAATGGACGAGCAGAGTGGGTTAAGAAACAAAACCCAACAATATGCTGTGTACAAGAAACACATTTCACTCAAAAGGTAATTCACAGACTAAAAATCAAAGGCTGGAAAACAATACTCCATGCAACAGGAACCCAGAAAAAAGCAGGGGTAGCTATTATGTTTGCAGACAATGTGAACTTCAAACTGAAAATGATCAAAAGATATAAAGAAGGTCACTACATACTTGTTAGGGGAAAACTTCGAGAGGAAGAGATTACAATCATAAATATATATGCACCGAATATGGGAGCACCCAACGATGTAAGAGAATTCTTAATAGACACGAAAAACCAAATAAACAATAATACAGTTATAACGGGGGACCTTAACACCCCACTGTCACAGAGAGACAGATCAACCAAACAAAAAATCAGCAAAGAAATAACAGAACTGAGTCAAATTTGTGAACAAATGGACCTGGCAGATGTGTACTGAGTATTCCACCCATCAACATCAGAATACACATTCTTCTCAGCTGCACATGGGTCATTATGTAAAATAGATCATATACTGGTCCACAAAACATGCTTAAGTAAATGCAAAGAAACTGAAATAATTCCATGCATATTATCTGACCATAGCACAGTAAAATTGGAAGTGAAAGACAAAAAAACCTACAAGAACCCCAGAAACACATGGATATTAAAAAATGCTCTCCTAAATAACCAATGGGTCACAGAAGAAGTTAAAAAACAAATTAAACAATATCTACAATTGAATGAAAATGCAAATACAAATTACCGGAACCTGTGGGACTCAATGAAAGCATTCCTCAGAGGGAAATTTATAGATCTAAACTCTCATATCAGAAAAATGGAAAGAACACATATAAACAACCTAATGATGCACCTCAAACTTCTAGAAAAAGAAGAGCAAGTCAAGTCCAAAGCCCAAAGAAAGGAGAAAATTATCAAGATTAGAGCAGAAATTAATGCAATTGAAATTAAGAAAACAATACAAGAATTAATGAATCAAAGAGTGTGTTCTTTGAAAGAATAAATAAAATTAATAAACCCCTAGCCAACCTTAGCAAAAAGAGGAAAAACACTCAGATTCATGCAATAAGAAATGAAAAGGGTAAAACCACTACAGACCCTGTGGAAATACAGAAGATCATCAACACCTACTTTGAAAACCTTTACTCACATAGATTCAATAACACAGAAAAAAATGGACAGATTCCTAGAAAACTATGAATTACCAAAGCAGAATCAAGAAGATGCAAAGCTGCTGAATAACCCAATTTTAGCTAATGAAATTGAAAATGTAATCAGGACCCTACCAACAAAGAAAAGCCCGGGCCCTGATGGATTCACTGCTGAATTCTACAAGAAATTTAGGGAAGACTTAATGCCAACACTCCTCAAACTCTTCAATGAAATTGAAAGGAAAGTGAGTCTCCCTAACTCATTCCTGGAAACAAGTATTACCCTAATACCAAAACCAGAGAAAGACCCAACCAAAAAAGAAAATTACAGGTCAATCTCCCTCATGAACATAGGTGCAAAAATCCTCAATAAAATACTGGCAAATAGAATACAGAAAGTTATCAGAAAGATTATACACCATGATCAAGTGGGATTCATCAGAGGAATACAGGGATGGTTCAACATACGCAAATCAATACATGTAATACACCTTATCAACAGGGCCAAGGACAAGAACCACATCATCATCTCAATAGATGCAGAAAAAGTTTTTGACAAAATCCAACACCCATTCATGATAAAAACCCTACAGAAAATTGGACTAGATGATCGCTACCTCATACTAATAAAAGCCATATATCATAAACCAACAGCCAACATCTTACTAAACAGACAAAAACTGAAAACTTTCAACCTAAAATCAGGAATAAGACAAGGCTGTCCATTATCACCACTCCTATTCAATGTAGTTCTGAAAATACTTGCCAGAGCAATTAGAAAAGAGAAAGAAATAAAGGGAATAAGGATAGGAAAGGAAGAAGTAAAATTATCATTATTTGCAGACGATATGATACTCTACATAGAAAACCCCCAAAAATCCATTAGAAGACTTCTAGAAGTAATAACCAAATTCAGTAATGTTGCTGGATACAAGGTGAACACTAAAAAATCAATAGCATTCCTGTAAACAAACAACAAACCCACTGAGAGAGAAATAAGGGAAACCAAACCCTTCACTATAACATCCAAAAAAATGAAATACTTAGGAATCAATCTAACAAAGGTAGTAAAAGATCTATACAGTGAAAATTACATTACTCTGAAGAAGGAAATCGAAGAAGATTTCAGAAAATGGAAAAATATTCCCTGTTCATGGGTAGGAAAAACAAACATCATGAAAATGGCCATTCTCCCAAAATTATTATACAGATTCAATGCAATCCCAATCAAAATACCACTTGCCTATCTCACAGAGCTGAGAAAGCATTCCTGAAATACATCTGGAACCAGAAAAGACCTACAATAGCAAAGGCAATTCTGGGCAACAAAGGTAAGGCAGGAGGCATCACAATCCCTGACTTGAAACTATAGTACAAAGCTACTGTGATAAAATCAGCATGGTACTGGAATCAAAACAGACCTGAAGATCAATGGAATAGACTAGAAGATACAGCTACAACTACAAACACACCTAGCCACCTCATCTTTGACAAAGGGGCCAAACATGTACATTGGAAGAAAGATAGCCTCTTTAACATATGGTGTTGGTAAAACTGGCTTTCTGTATGCCACCAACTAAAACTAGATCCATGTCTATCACCATGCACTAAAATAAAGTCAAAATTGGTCAAAGATCTGAATATTAAAACAGAGACACTAAACTTACTAGAAGACAATGTAGGTAAAAATCTTGATGACAGGAGTAGGCAGAGGGTTCATGAACAAAAATCAAATTGCATGGGAAATACTCCCCAGAATCAACAACTGAGATCTCATCTTACTAAAATGCTTTTGCATGTCAAAGGAAATCTCCAACAGAGTGAAAAGAAAACCCACGAACTGGGAAAATATCTTAGCCAATTGTCCATCAGACAAAGGACTTCTATCTAAAACATATAAAGAATTAAAAGAAATCAGGCCCCTAAAATTCAAAGACCCAATCTAAAATGGGCATCTGAGACAAATACACACTTCTCAGAGAAAGACATACAAATGGCAAATAAATATATGAAAAAATGTTCAACATTGATGGTTATTCGGGAAATGCAAATTAAAACAACACTGAGATTCCATCTCACTCCAGAAAGAATGGCCAAGATTAAAAAATCAAGCAACAACAAATGCTGGAGGGGCTGTGGGTAAAAAGGAACTCTTCTCTACTGTTGGTGGGGAGCGAAAAGGGGGAAAGAAGGAAGGGCAAAGGAAAAGATGTAAATCTGTATATATGTATATGTAAGATAACTAAAACGAACATACTGCTGAATGTATTAGTTATTGAGAAAGAATGGCTAATACTCATATGATAAGATCAATTTTACATATCTATATCTGTTAATGTAAACAAACATTTTGAAGATAACAATACACGATATTGCAACCATTGTCAAGTTTCTATCATCCTGTTTTGTAAATCTATAATGTTACTGTTGTGCATTTGCTCTAATTGTTTGTTTGTGTCTTTTGGTTTTTGTCTTTCTTATATGTGTCTTTTTTTCTCTCTCTTAAATTAAAAAAGACAACTGAAAAGAACAGACAGTTCTCAGAATTACAAATAGCTAATGAATACATAAAAAGATGTTCAACATCACTATTCATTAGAGAAATTTCAATCAAACTTAGGAGAAAGCTCCACATAACTATTAGCATAACCATTATCAAAAAAAAGTGCTATTAATGGTATGGAAATATTGAAAAAATTGTGTACCATCGGTAAATGTATGAAATAGCACAGCCTTATGGAAAACAGTATGAGAATTTCTTGTGAAATCAGCAATAGAATCACTAACCAGGAAAGACACAGAGGGGGAAAAAATCTACTTCTGGTTGTATACCCAAAAAGACTAAAACCAAGATTGTGAAATTTCCATATTCATGTTTAAAAAGAGCATTATTCACAATTGGCACCCTGTTTTAATTCCTTGTTGTTTAGACTAAATACTTGCAAAGTTAAAGGAAGAAATGTTTATTTAGTTCACAGTTTGTTGAAGTTTCAGTCAATAATCGGCTGGTTTCAAGACGAAGTGGCATGACTTGCAGAGGACAAACAGTTCATGGCAAGCTGAAAGTAGCAAAGCAACA